>JAWWEU010000111.1:39881976-39892180 GCA_035583155.1 Acropternis orthonyx | reverse complement strand
TTCACTGTCACTGTCCGAGCTCGCTCGGCCGTGGCAAATGGACCTTAGGACTTAAACGGTGGGGTCAGTTCTGCGCATGCTGTGCTTCACCTAAAAAAATCCACCGCGCAGACTGGAAGGGCACACCCACTGGGGGAGAGCCCTTCCCAAAAATCTTCGTCTGTGAAGTCTGGCCATATTTGAATAGAGCATTCTGTAACTTATAAATCAAGTCTTTTGAGTTTCCTGGTTTCCCCTTCCAACCAGTCAAAGATACCTGATATTTGTCAACGCTTCTGCGTATCAAAATGACTTACAGCAACTCTTCAGCAGCCTCTGTATGACACTCTAGACATGATAAAGGAGCAAACAAAGTTATCAATTTTCATCTTTAAGAAAATCTATGAAGAGGCTACTGCATTGGCAGGAGTCTGTGCATGTCAGGAAATGAATCTTATGGTAGAAGCTTGCAGCTATCAGCCATGTCAGTCTCTCCCTCAAGGTTTCAAAGGCAATAACTACTACTTTTTCACATTGCAGCTTAATAGTTACATTAACTCCATACTTCAGAATTTCTACCAGGCACCTGCAGAAGGAGAAAACTGGACCAGAAATACCACCAAAAGGGAGCAAGTTTTCTGCTGGTACTTTATCTGCCAAAGTTTGGAGTTAGTCTCCTTTACAGGAGTGAGCAAAAATAACCTGCTGGGTTGCTGACAACACACATGGCACACTGTGTGTAGGATTTTTCTTCCACTTGAGATAAAGCTAAGAAAGAACCAAATATCACAGAAGGTTGCTAGTCAAAAGGCAAGAGAAAGTTAGTCTAATGTCTGCAACCCTTCTCCAGAGATGGGACTTCAGAGATGAACAGAAGTACAGAATACAATATTAAATCACATCCACCAAGGTTCCTGCTAACACAGACATAAAATGCTTTCTTGTATGCTTTGTGCATACATGGCCTTGAATCTAACAATTAAATTAGAAACAGCCTCCCCATGTAACTCCGCACAAACCCTTTGTCTTTCTCCTCTCCATTAAAAGCCTACTATGTCATCTTAAAAAAACCCCTACAGACTTAGTGGTAAGATCCCTGCAATTGCAGGGACATACCATACGCCCTCACCTACTATCCTCTTAATGCCTTATACAGTGAGAGCAAACTTCAAAATCAAAACAGATGTACTAGAATGCTTTAGAAGTTCAGTTCTGTTTTACAGTGGTTTTTTGCATTTGTTTGTTTTCTTTTTTTTTTTTTTTGAAGGTTTTGATGCCCATCAAGGTAATAAGATAATCCTCTGATGTATCTGCTCTGAAAGGTTCTTAGAGGACTGTATCCCCTTTGTTGCAGTTGACAAGTCATCTACTTGCCATCTGTGCTTTATACACCCCTGTCACACCCTATATTGTCATGCAGTCCAAATACACTCATTTTAATAGGGCTTCTTTCATAGGCTCCCAAAGACTGAGTTGATAAAACATGAACATACGCAAAATTTGACTGAGTCTGGTCACTCAAAAAACTCTTTGAAACACAGTTGCAAAAAAAACTGAGCTGCAATGAAACAAATGCAATTTGCCTTGAGCACAAAAAAACACCTCAAAACACATTTCTCAGTTTTCATAATGAAATTATACATAAGGATGAATATAACATTCAGGAGATGTTAGTCAACACCATAACCTGTGCAGATAACTATGGAGAGGAAAGGGTGCTGGGGGTCCTGGTCAATAGCAAGTTGAATCTTAATCAGCAGTGCCCTGGCAGCCAGGAGGGCCAACCCTGTCCTGGAGGGCGTCAGGCACAGCATCGCCAGCTGATTGAGGGAGGGGATTGCCCTCCTCTGCTCTGCACTGGGGCAGCCTCACCTTGAATACTGTGCGCAGTTTTGGGCACTGCAATATAGGAAAGATATTAAGCCATTAGAGAGTGTCCAAAGGAAGGCAACGAAGATGGTGAAGTGCCTTGAAGGGAAGCCATGTGAGGAGCAGCTGAGGTCACTTGATCTGTTCAGCCTGGAGAAGAGGAGACTGAGGGGAGACCTCACTGCAGTTACAACTTTCTTGTGAGGGGAAGAGTAGGGACAGGCACTGATCTCTTCTCTGTGGTGATCCATAACAGGACCTGAGGGAATGGCCTGAAGTTGTGTCAGGGGAGGTTTAGGTTAGATATTACAAAAAGGTTCTTCACCCAGAGGGAGGCCAGGCACTGAACAGGCTCCCCAGGGAAGTGGTCACAGCATCAAGCCAGACAGAGTTCAAGAAGTGTTTGGATGACACTCTCTGGCACATGATGTGACTCTTGGGAATGGTTCTGTACAGGGCTAAGAGTTGGACTTGGTCATCTTTGTGGGTCCTTCTAACTCTGAATATTTGGTGACTCTCAAACAAAAGAATAAGACAGTGTTTTCCTGGAAAAGAAACATATAAAAGTTTGTTGGTAGCAGAATTCAGAGGAAAAGGAAGATTGATGCTACATATCATGAAATTACTTGAGACTGGTTTTAAGAGGTGCAATCTGTCCACTTCTTTGGAACCCTTGACTATCGGTGTTTGGTAGACACCATGGTGCTTGGTTATGTTATAGCATCCATGCCTCAACTTACTTCACCACATACAACATACTCACAGGTAGCTGGACCACCTTTCAAATCACCAGAGAAATATCAATTTTGAGCAGAGCCAGAGCACTCAGGAGATAGCTCTTCTGGTAGTTGGGCTTCTTTCCACATGTAAGACCATATCACAGTCTAAACTACTCAGGCTATGGTGTAAGAGGACAGTTCCATAAGCTTCTGTCAGGCACCAGAGACATACTGCAAAAGTCTCAGTGGTAACCATTTTTCCTTCTACAGAAGGACTTAGAGGAAAGCACTGCTCTCCTTCAGTCTGGTCACACAAGTGTTTTGGTTTACTTGATGCTAGGCTTTCAGTGTGACTCAGCTTTCAGACTGATGTGCTGAGCAGCACCAGAACTCCAGATCAGAGAATCACAGAATATGCTGAGTTAGAAGGGACCCACAAGTCCAGCTTCTGGCCCTACACCAGGACCATCTCCAAGAGTCACATAATGTACCCAGGAGTATTGCCCAAACACTTCTTGAATTCTGTCTGGTTTGGTGCTGTGACCACTTCCCTGGGGAGCCTGTTCCAGTGCCTGACCACCCTCTGGGTGTAGAACCTTTTTGTAATATCTAACCTAAACCTCCCCTGACACAACTTCAGGCCATTCCCTCAGGTCCTGTTACAAGTCACCACAGAGAAGAGATCAGTGCCTGCCCCTCCTCTTCCCCTCATGAGGAAGTTGTAACTGCAGTGAGGTCTCCCCTCAGTCTCCTCCAGGCTGAACAGATCAAGTGACCTCAGCTGCTCCTCACATGGCTTCCCTTCAAGGCACTTCACCATCTTCATTGCCTTCCTTTGGACACTCTCTAATGGCTTAATATCTTTCCTATATTGCAGTGCCCAAACCTGCCCACCCCCAAGGTGAGGCTGCCCCAGTGCAGAGCAGAGCGGGACAATTCCCTCCCTCAATCGGCTGGCGATGCTGTGCCTGATGCCCCCCAGAACACGGTTGGCCCTCCTGGCTGCCAGGGCACTGCTGACTCATGTCCAACTGGCCATTGACTGGGACCCCCAGCACCCTTTCCTGGCACTGCTTTCCAGCATCTCATTCCCCACTCTGTCTGTACATCCAGGGTTGCCCCATCCCAGGTGCACAATCCGGCACTTTCCCTTGTTGAACTTCATATGGTTGGTGATTGCCCAGTCCTCTAACTTGTCAAGATCTCTCTGCAGGGCCTCTCTGCCTTTGTGGGAGTCAACAGCTTCTCCCAGTTTTGTGTCATCTGCAAACTTGTCAGATGTCAGAGGAGTTACCAAAACATCCTAGCCAAAAACAAAAATCTTAAAAAGAGCAAGATTTCAGAGAGTGTCCTATGCAGATATGTCCATATACACATCCCACACCTCCCTTCCTGTTTACCCTGTGCTCATTAAGCCTAACAAATGGGTAAGAAACTGCTTTGTGAGGGAAAGGGGCAGGGAGGGCACCATGAAGGAGAGAAACTGTGCAGTTTTACAGGGTGGGGGGCAGGGAAAAGTCAGCCTGAACAACAGTAAGAGGCATGAGGGGGTTGAGCAGGCAATATGCCCCAATTACAACACAATTTAGATGGCAAGCTAACTCATTCTCCCTTATCCTTTAAGGAACCAGAGAACTAGAAGGTAGTGAAGAAAGCTGGACACCAAAAGAGTCACAAGCTTCTCAGCTGTGCTCATGGAGTTCCTAAGTTTCACACTTGGAAACGGTTCTTCCACAAAGTTATTGAATCTCCAGCTACTTTCAAGGCACAGTGAGAAAGCAGGTTCATTTTCCTAAGGAGCAGCAACAAACCAAGGAAAAGGGCAGCAACAAACAGCAGCTAAAAGCACTCATCAAAACTAAAATGGAAGTTTTGAAAATTGTCCTGAAGGCATCAAAGAAGGCACTGGAAGCCTAACAGGGCATGAGCACAGTGGGATGAGAATGAAACAGGTGAATGCAGATGAGCTCAGTGGACAGAGGGGCACAAGACAAAAATATGGTAACTGGGAAAGCCAGCATAAAACAATTGAGGAAAGAGATGGTGAGAGGGTGAACTAACAAAGAAATGCAATCAGTTACAAGAAAAATATCAGTCAGTACCAGACTGCACTAAGGCAGCAATCCATTAACGATCAATTATGGTGAAACAGCAATAAAATGTAGTCACTAAAATGATCAGTTGAAGGAACTATTCTTTTCCACATGTGTAAACTACAATTTCCTCTACCCAGTTACCTTTTTTTTTCGATTGTTCATTCAATTTAAATAAGCTCATGCCTTTTCTATTCATAACTGCAGTATTTATAAGACTATTAAGAAGCCATACTAGAACCTCTGTGGGGCTGCTCGCAAGGTTTCATGTAAACATTTGGGAAAGAGATCTTTATGTTATCACTGTATCAATTAATTAACATACATCAGAGAGCAGCAGCAGTTGCTTGTCTCTTTACGAAGGTAAGACCATAAAGATTAAGTGGAAGACCACTGGGACAAATCCACTCATGTTCTTCACAAAGATGTGCCACATTGTATCCCAGGAACATTAAGGCTTACTGAAGTCCCAGTGAAACCTCAGGGAGTTCCTCTTTGCATGGGTCCATATCCATGGCAGTTAAGAGTAGAGTCACCCACTTTCCTCCAGCAGTGGAAGAGGTTGGGCTTTCCATTTCTATGCTTACAAACCACAGCTTATGATGATGATGCAGATTCCCCTCCTGCCTGTGAAGATTGACATGCATTGCATAAACTGCTCCACATTCACCCCAAAGGATCACTGGAATGCAACAATCACAGGCCAGTGTGGTTGAAAACACTGTGTGAAAAAACGGTGGTTTTCTTCCAACACCGAAGAAAAAGATACATCAGAGTATTCAGCCACCAACAGCAAATGTTTTTGACCCGTCTTAAGTTCTACTTTGGTGCATATAAAACTATGACGTTTGAAGGGGTTACCTTCCATTTGGCAAGCTAGAGTTCCCTGGATACTGTTTACCCTATTCCTCCTCTAATGGGAAGCATTAGATACAAGTGATAAACTTAGGGGTTGTTTTTGTTTTGTTTTTTTTTTGTTTTGTTTTTTTTTTTTTTGGTAGCTCGGTTAGGAAGATTTATTTAATTAAAGGAGATCCTGTTCAATGTTTTAATTCAGGCTCACAAGAAAACAACATTGTAAAGCTTAAATAAAAGGTCTCTTATCTATTGTGCTGACAACCTTTTTTTTCCCAGAAACAGAGACATACCTGCTATTGTGTACACTTACTTTTGTAAAGACACAAACTCATAGAACTGATGTACTGCACCAAGGAAATTTCAGCAGACAGCCTTGGTGGCAGTACCTACACTGGTTTACCACAGAGAAAGAAACAGAAAAGCTTTTAATGGAAGAAACCAAACAAAAACAGAACAGCTTTCACTTCCCTACTGCATTGCAGAAGGAAACAATCAGTTTTGAAAAGGACTTTTCCAAGTTAAAAGCTAGTGAAGACCCTGTGATTACAGAAATAACAGCTCCTCCTGGTGTGTTCTCTCAAGTTACTGGCAATCAATCAATGCAGCAAATTAAAGCTCTATTTAGTCTGACAGGCTAACAGAAACAGGATGATACAATACCTTTAAAAATCTCTTTGACAGCCAGTAGACAATTGTTTATGCTTTGTATATCAGGCCCAGTTTCACTGAACTTTATCTCAGCTATAGTGCTACAACTTTTGGAGGGCAGGAGTTTTAGTTTTGCAAATCTCCACCACTTCTGCCACTTTGAGAATACCTGTTTTCTTCTCACAAAAGACAGCCACATATGCTTGTACAGCCATGAAACACATCCTTCCATGCCCAGATGTATGTCTACACTTTACCTCAAATACTTTTGTCCAAACTCTCCCAGACTGTTGCCTAGTTTGGTGTGGCGGTGAGTGTAGAGTGGTGATGGTAGTAATGGTGGCAGTAATGACAGTACAATTATGGGAAAGGTGGCAAAATTTAAGAGTTGTTTCACTAACTTAAACAGACATATCAGAGCTTTAAAACAATGCCAAGGGCCAAGTCATTGTTATGCTGTGTGAAATACAGGCCTTTCCTTTGGTCCTTGGAGATCACAGCATGGCCTGGGTTGGAAGGGACCCTGAAGATCATCTAATTCCACACCCCCCGCCATGGGCAGGGATGCCACGCACTACAACCAGTTACTCAGAGCTCCATCCAACCTGGCCTTGAACACTACAGGGATGAAGCATTCACAGCTTCTCTGGGCAACCCGTTTCAATGCCTTACCATCTTCACAGTAAAGAACTTATCCCCAATATCTAATCTAAACCTACCCTCTTTCAGTTTGAAACCATTCCCCCTTGTCCTGTCACTACATGCTCTTGTCCTAGGTTCCTTATGCCTGCAATGTCATATGCCCTGCTCGACCCTCCCCAATATAGTTATGTTTGAGATATTATAACAAGTAAATAAGTATCTCCTTCTTAGCATGTATAATCAGATTTGCTATGTTAGGCCATCTGGCTTCATAGCAAACACACTGTTACCAGGTTTATACAGTTTCCAGAAAATTAGAGTTGTTTCTAAAAAGAAAAAAAAAAAAAAGAAAAAAAAAAGGCAGCAAACAACAGCCCCACACACATATTGTTTTATGAATACATAAAGGTTTTAGTCATTTGGGATAGCATTTTAATCTGTATTGAATTACTTAATAGGAAAATCATCTAATTTAACTTTTACACCGTACTAATATAGTCATGAATTTAAGTAGCCTACAAATATTAAGTTTTTAAGAACCCAGCCATATTCTGGGGAAAGAAGCCCATTATCCAGAAGCCAGCCAAGTATCCTTGAATAATAACTACAGCAAGGTGGCCCAGTGTCAGACCTTGTCTGTTAACCCTTTCTTCCATTGCTTTATCTCTGCCAGTATGTGCTGCTGAGACTGGTCTAGCATATTCTGATTTGCAGAGTGGAGGCAACAGGAAAATCAGCCTTATGCAAGCTTTTGGGAGCAGAAAATGGAGAAGGAAAAGGACTAACTCAGAACTTCTAGCCAACCTAAGTATGGAGGGTTTTTTTGCTGAGGTGAAGACCCAGCTAATCCAGATGCAGTTCAACTCCCCATCCTTGTGTCTGCAAGGAGTCACTGATTTCCAGATCACTTTTCTATTTGTAACATACACATACCAATACACTCTAATTAATGTTGATATTGATGCAAGTGCTTTTCTATTCCCATACCAGAGCGCTTCAGAAATAAGAGGTGAGGAGAGCAAAAGATCTGTAATCTTTCCACTGAATTCACCTGTTTATACTTCCAAGCAAGCACCAGGGTAGTTTGAAGAACAGAACCCCCAACTAAGAATTGTGGCACAGCTCCTTTCTGTTCTTCACTGACATTTAAACCACTTTCTCCAAGATTGTCTTATCAAACCCTTGAGCATAAGTAGGAAACCAGGATCTGAAATTCAAATCCAAGTGAAGACTAGATGGTAGGGAACCAGTGGCCAGCTGTGTGCCAGCTCTCTCAGCAGCAGGGCATCACTGCTCAAGGCCAAGCAGGCAAAGGACACAGGCTTGTCATTATTAATAAGATTCTGCAGTGCAGCCATGTGCTACCAGCTCTTGGTCATTTTATTACCCTCAGTGCTGTAAGGAAGATCAAGACACTCACTAAGGAATTTCCAGTCACCCTGTATTTAAGATGATGGCATGTAAGCAGCACCAGCTCGGAGAAAAACTCAGAACTAAAATTTTTCTTCCTTCTACGTACACTCTCAGCTTTCTTCTTCCCTTTCTCATTTTTTTGAGGGTTTGAGGGGAAAGAGAGATAAGGTCAAAGTAAAACAGTAGTCACAGCACCAATAAAATACTTCCTTTTCCAACTCTATCAAATCATTCTACCTTCCTCTCGTATGTCTCATGTATTTAAACCACAAGACCTTGCAGCTGACTTTTTCAACCTTTACTACCCACTTTACTACCCACTACCGCCTATGCAGCACTATTTTTAGTTCCCTTTAAATATTACCTTTAACACTATTCTTAACTGAATTAGAGAAAAGAATCTGGATAGCCCAAGTCTCATGCCTCCACACATTCAGGATTGAGCAAAGTACTTCTACAGTTTCTCAGCACACATGTACCACCACTACTCTAGAGAAGTGTCAGATAAGACGCTCTAGTATCAGAAAAAGCTACAAAAGTACACATTTTATTGCATGACTGAAATCATAGCGTTGAGGCCAGAGAAGCCTCTTTTCTTCCCACCTGCTTCGAGTTCTGCATCCAGCTAACGGAGACCTCTTTGCTAGAGAAAGCACTTTACTTCGATTCTCTGCCACCGGCATCCCCAACACTAGTTTGCTCCATAGTACAAGTTCAAGTTACTCAGTGCCTTATCATGTCAAATACCAAACAGCTCCACAGATGGAAGCTCCTTGGGTCTCTCTGGGTTCCCATTTCAGTACCTGATCATCTTCATGATGAAGAGATTTTCCTAAGCAGAATTTATTCTAATGCAAATTGTGCCTGTTGCTCCTTTAGGGGCCTGAAGTAAATAGCAAGGAAAACAACCCCCCCAAAAAAAGAAATAAAAAACAACCCAGAAGCCAAATACATAAGACAACCCTACAGACTCAGACCTAGTTGGGTATTAAACAGATTCTCTTAGTGCTGTTCTCTGTAAATCTGTAACCTCAAAAACTTTTAGCAACTGAAAAGGAACCACACAGACAGCACGTTTGGTTTATCATCAGCTACCCTGTCCTTTTGCTTTACCTCTGCAGCCCACAATCTCAGCTTTAGGCCGGTCCTTGCTCCCCTTACAGCAGTAGCCTCCTGCTGCCACCCCAACGCTGCAACCTCCATCCCTCCCCACCACTCTCCTGTCTCTGTCTCCAATCTACCAAACCGCAGTCAGATTTCTGTTCATCATCTCTTCTTTCACCCCGTCCCTCTTTCCCATCATCTCCCCTCGCTCTTCACACAGATTATACTTTGTTTTCCCACCCTCGCGCTGCATAACAGCCAACCCTACAATCCACCGCCAAGACCCTGCTCTGGTTTTCCCACGGCACTACATTTGTTTGACAAAACAGACACGCGTGTTATTTCCTGTGGGTGACGGGAGGGGGGGAGCGTTACCTCGAGGGCAATGTCCTCGCAGCAGCAGCATCTCCGTTTCTTTCCTCCACTCCGTTCGCCTTAAACCCAAAACTGCCCCCATCAGCCCACCCCCGACCCCCGGCTGGGGCGCGCCCGACGGACGCGGAACCCGCGCAGGGACCCACTCGCGGAGAAGTCTCCGCGTTCCCGCTGCCGCTCGTTGTGCCGCAAGTGCTGGAGCGGGCACCCCGAAAGTAACGCGTTTAAACTTCCGACTTCCCTGCGAGGTGCGACCGGACCGGCGGCCGCGTTCCGCAGCCCTCCCGCGTCCCGCTCCGCGGGGCGGAGAAGCGCGGCGGAGCGCAGCGCCCGCCCCAGCGCCGACGGAGGGCAAGGGATCCCCTCGGGCCAGCATCCCCCGAGCAGCGGCGGGGGCAAGGGGCAGCATCCCCCGGGCAGCGGCGGAGGCAAGGGGCAGCATCCCCCGGGCAGCGGCGGGGGCAAGGGGCAGCATCCCCCGGGCAGCGGCGGGGGCAAGGGGCA
>JAWWEU010000111.1:39823914-39881876 GCA_035583155.1 Acropternis orthonyx | reverse complement strand
AAGGGGCAGCATCCCCCGGGCAGCGGCGGGGGCAAGGGGCAGCATCCCCCGGGCAGCGGCGGGGGCAAGGGGCAGCAACCCCCGGGGCATCCCTCTCGGCTCGGCACTCACCCGCCTCACCGGGAGGGACCTTCCCGGGGCCGCCAGCAGCAGGAGAGCGAAGCCGAGCGGCGAGAAGGGCATGTCCGGGGCGGCCCCCCATGCGCGGGGGCCCGGCGAGGCTCGGCGGCGGGGGCGGCGGCAGCGGCGGGGGCTCCGGCGGCTGCTTTTGTAGGGGCGGCGGAGGCGGGGAGGGGCCGGCCCAGGTACGGCCCGGCCCGGCCCGGCACCGCCCGGCGGAGATGGGGACAGCCAGGGGGGTTCGCTCCGCGGGGCGCGGGTCGGCAGCGCCAAGGGCTGTTGCGGGAAGGGAAAGGAAAGAAAAAGAGCCGAGGAAGCGCCTTTGTGATTCCGTCCCACCTCTCCTCTGCAACTTATTTGCTTTTATTTTACTCGGAATCTTTTCACGCTTGTGCATCTTGGTGACCTGCACGCTGTTCGTGACGTCCAAGTTTTATTAGGTTTTAATAACAGCAAATACAATTAGCCATTTATAACACGAATTTGCAGCGCTGCGCGTCAGATCAGAGCTTGGTTTCTAAGTTGGGGATGGGGCAGAGGTCAGTCCCGGCAGTAATATAATGTGTAAATCTGGAGGATTTAGAATACTTATTTGCCTAGCAAAAGAAGGCTCTGAATCTGCTTTGTGCTAGATTCGTATTATTGTTCTTATTTATTCATTTTGTGCTGACTAGTAAAACTAAACTTCCACTAAATCATCTCTGCTTTATGAGATTATACACCAGAATCCGGAAGAAGAAAGCATGCAGAGCCATCAGAGTGAGAAGGAAAGCTCAAAATTGAACAAGGAAGTGAGGAAAAGATTTCACATTGGTCTCTTAGATGCTGCTGGAATATAAAAAAGTTAATAGCTTAAATATTAATGATGTGTATTAATTTCAAGTACAACACAGCATCAGGCTGGAAGTGTAACTGCTCAGAGAATCAATGCTGTGAGATCATGAAATGGCTCATAGTGTGAATTGTAAATGCAATTACACCTCAACAGGTAACTCCAGGTAGAAAGAATTGCTGGTTTGCTTGACTGAAGGCTAAGATGTTTCCTTTAACTTTTCTAAAGTGAGAAAAATCAAAGACTGAAGGAAAAACTTATTACTACCTTCACACCAAGCAATGGAAATCTTTAAATAAAGGGAAACAGACTTCCTCCACCTAGAGAGCACTGTCAACTTTAGCAGGGTACACCTATTTCACATGAAAATCTTTACTGCTCTCTATTGTTTCTGCACCAGGCTTGTTAATTAATTTTTCCAATTAGGACTTCTGCTCCCAAGATGACTCCCAGCACCTGTGCATAGCAGACAGTCAGCTGCTTTGCAAGACCTTAGTAGGCTCACCTCTCCATTGAAAAGCCTTATCAGGGGTGTGAAAGTGACACATATCAGGTTGGAAGCAGAGGTTTTACTTAGAAATAATTCTGCTTTCCACAAATAATCAAAGGTAACTCTTCAGGCATGATGACATCATACTGTGGGATAATGACCAAGGAGCCAGGCAAGAGCTAAGGCTTCCTATCTACAGCCTACACTGTGTATGCTCTACATTATCTTTGTAGGGGGAGATCTGCATGGCTGACATCAAAAGAGGATGAGTTGGCTGAAGGAGGAGGTCCTGTGAAGGTGGGATGGTCCTTTTTAAGCTCTGACGAACAGCACAGGACAGAACAAAGTCACGTTACCGACTGTTTGAAGGACACCATGGCCAAAAAAGAAACTTTTTCCTAATTAAGATGCGTTTAAATATTAAAATGAAAACTCAGCATATGATAATAAGCTCAGTAAAGGTCGCATTACCATGTATATGGCTACATTACTCAATTCTCCCCTTAGATCATGCTATACATAAGTAGTAGTAGGAGTATAAGACTAGACTGTGTATAAACAGGGTAGAAATGTCACCTAGTCAGGGGGAAGACCCAAAAAGACCTTGGAGACAGTTGATGGGCTACTCTCTTCTCTTGTCCCTCCTCCCAAGCAGGGCTGTCTTCTTGGTCAGCTTCTGCATACAATTATTTTTATTGTACTGGGGTTAACATAGTATTATTGTTGTTATTATTGGAGCTCTATTGCAGCAAGTGCATTTATTTGTCAACTGCAATTCCAAATCTGTATTTCTGTTGCTTCACTAAACCACACTAGTTGTGAATCTGTGATCACACAAGTTTCTATTGGACACGACCAGACCTACCATGTTGAAACTTCAGTATTCATAAATCTGTGCTTGTGGAAGTTCCTATTGAATAGAATCAGTCTAATTGTGCCAAATTGGCTATAATCAGAAATTAAGCCCAGCCACACCCAGCCCCTCTGAGCTCTGAGGAGCAGCTAGGCACAAGGAGGTTTATTGTCATGCTAAATTTCTATGCTCTTAATGCAACACATACACACTAGTATTATCTACATGAATGGAGGAAAAAACCAAAATGTATCAGAGTCAACTCTGAACAGGCATATTTTCACTGTGCCCATTAAGAAGCTGTTAGCAAACTTCAGAAGACTGAGCAAATCCTTTTGACCTAAATCACTGTATTAAAAGACAGGTCATTTTTCTAGAGATGGAAACGTATTTATTCAATAAATTTAATTTTTTAAAGTATTTTAAATACTGTTGAAATTTGTCTCTCAAACCTGGGTCTGCTGGATTTTTGTTATATTGATTCATGGTTTTATTAATACTGTAATGTAACTTGAAATTTTATTGGTGTTTACGTAAGAAAAGAACAGTTAAAAAATAGCCAAGTGAAGCTTTAAAATGACACAGTCCAAATTTGGGCTCCTTTCAGTTTGAAAAATACAATGCAGTGAGTTGACAAATCTTGGTTCAACTTCAGAATTTTGTTTGTTGAGGCAAACACTTCTTTCACTATATCTGAGAGACTGTAGATGCTGTTCAAAATGCAGGATTTTGTAACTGCTCTCTTGTTCCCTTAACTCCCAGCTGGACCACAGCTCTCATGGATTAAGGAGGCTCTGCCTTGCAATTACACTGCAACACAGGGATTATCGTATGCCTATGACAACTAAGTATTATTAATGCTATTTACTTTTTTTTTTGGAGGGCAAAACTGCATTTTGAAAAAGCTCAGTGTCTCTTTGACTAACCTTCCCCACCAATCCCTTTTTGTGGAGGCTGCATAACCAGTCACTTGCTACGTGAGGTTCCTGCAGGCAACCTTCCTTCACAAGGGTTCAGGTGCTCTGCTACCTCAAAATTGTCACCGCTGCACTCATATATGTGGAAAGTAACTCGTGTCCCACAAGAGACTGAATGTTGTGTCTCTGAAACCCTCTAAAAGGAAAAATCAGTCATGGAGAAACTGCATGTTTCTGCTGTGACATTTGCTGGGTAACAGACATATTCCTAAGCTGCCATAGGGCAGGATCATCAGGAATGTTATCAGTTTTCACTGCAAGTCATTCACTTCATGCTTCTCCGTGACCAGTAACTGCTATCCTTTATAAACATCATCTTTTATAATAACTTTTTTGGGGGGCATGGAGACATACAATTCTTGGAAACAACTTCAGTGCAAATAGATCTAGACTCTTAGTTAAATTTTATTCCTCTCTGCTTTGTACATGTGTATTTAAAGTTGCAGGGTCCAGGGTTGCTGAGATTTGGAGAATAAAGAGTTTTACCAAGATTCAGGATTTATATGAAAACGGGAGGGAGTGGCTGCCCTATACAGTGGCTGTGCAAGTGTTGCCCACGTGCCAGAAAGGCTGTTACCCGTTTGCTCCTGTGTTTTGTACCTGTAGTGTGCTGCAGCAGTGAATATGCTTTGGCTCATTTTTTCCTTTACAAAGCCAAGAGGAACAGTCAGTAAAGATCTTTCCAAGCTCAATAAAAGCCAAAGTGTCTGAGCTGAGGACTAGCACCATTGAAGTTATTCAAATAAACCACTTAGACATTTGACATACCTGCTTAGGAAAGGAAGGAAAAGAATTTTAGTGTTGAGTCATTGAATTTGAATGGTGTTTGTAGAATTATAATTCCTACCAATACCTACTTAACTGAGATAAAAGTTTATCTAAGCTGGATCCTTCTGTAGGCCTCCTGGGGGGTGGGGGGAAAGATATCTTGGAGCAGGATTATACAAACATATAAGCCACAACTGCGATTACAAGCACATGGTTGTTTAGAAAGGACATCATCTTGCCTTGGAGCTATATATACTTCTACATATTTGGAGAAACTAAATCATATAAATTGCAACTTGAAATCTGAATTTTGGGTTAATTTACACTTCTTAGTAAAACTCAAAATGATCTTAAGAGTATTCTGTACCAGGTCATGACTACAACAAACAGCTATGTGACAGATCCACGTACAAAACTTTTAAATTATTTAAAAGAACATTAGGAAGCAGGAGCATTTCTTCTGGTTACTGGCCATAAGTACACATTTTGCATTAAATCTCGTTGTTTTTAATTTAGTGCTTATAAGTACTAGTTATTCTGTTACTTAAGTTATCTGCCCACATGCAGGAGAATGTGCTAAGTACATGGAATGTCTTATGGTGGCTGCACAGGGCTGGAATGCAGGGGTTGAAATCAACCAGCTTTCCATAACTGTAGATGCAGACACAGAATGAATGAACATAAACTGTTGCTAGATTAAAATTCCGGACATAAGGACCTGGTTGTATGTAAATATATGAGAAGAATCAGTAGTGCTTGATCGAAATGGACAGCTCCATTTTTCAGCTGTCATATAATACAGCTTGTACACTTTGGGCTATGTATTCATTAATGACAACAAAGAAGTGAGTGCAAATACATTTTTTTTTAAACTAAAGTTTTATAAACTGTATAATGAACTGAAATAATTGTATCGACTTTTAGAGTTTAGCTTGTGGAATTTATTCTGTGTAATGATTATATGGAGTGAATTATTTAGATAAGTATTTAATTTCAGTACAAGGCTTACATTCTTAGATATTTAATTTCAATACAAAACTTAAATTCTCTGTCTAATAAAGAAGAAATTGATTTCAATCTTTTCCATATAATGCTGTTGAAGGATTCATATGGCCAGTCATTCTTATATTTAAAAATCTTAGAGCTATAGAAAGGTCAAGGCTGTTTGCACTCATTTAATATAATAGAAAACAATTTTATTACAGTATGATTTTTTTTACAAAAATCCCCAACTCCTAATTAAAATTTCCTGATTAAAAATCCTCTATTCAAGAAGCTTTGTTAAGAATTGTATTTTGGACTATAGAAGGCTGCCAGGATGAACTAATCAAAAGATGCTAGCACAAAGGAAATGGTGGTAAGAAATTCTCAGTAAAGAATTCAATTTCTCTTCTATTTTTCGCAAGAAAGTAGGAAGCTATGAATCACAGAGCAAAGCAAGAAAAAGTCAAATTATTCTTTATTAAGGAAAATTGACAGAAATACTACTCTCCAATCTCTCCCTTTTTGTAGTGGTAGCTTTTTTCAGTGAGAAAATTATTTGGAAATCACTCCATTCAATATTTTGCCACCCAGGAAAACCTCAATACAGAAAAAGAAAACTGCCTTGTACAGTTTGATATGCATCTTGTGAACTGATCATAGTACCTCTCTTTTCCAAAGAAAGAGGGAGACCTTCTATCTACTCTGCTGCTAGATTCCTAGTAGGTAGGACCTCAGTTAAATGCTTCCCAAATGGTGAGACAAGCTTTTATTTGCTTGTCTGCAGTATCTGATGGGTTTTTGAGAAAAATATCATTTGAAGAGAGACAGGATGTGCCTCTTGAGAAATAAAACTTCCTAGTCTTAGCATTTCATATCAAAATATTCCCCAGATGAATGAGATTGGGAACCTGTTTCTTGGATTTCCCATGTGCTATCATGGCTATGACTAATGAGAGAGAGAAGGGTACTGTTTGGATTAAAGTCCCTAGACCGTAAATACACAGGTTTAATAGTTTTCATTTACGTTTACATGGCTATTTACATGTAAGTGATTTTACTTTTAGAATGCCCACATGCCCAGTGAGAGGGAGATCACAAACTGCTAATCACAGTGGCTTTGAGGCTTTTGCTTGTCACATCATAAATATCCCCCCAAAAAGAGAGGGTGACCCTAACCATCATTCATTCCATTGCTATAGAGCAGTCTGCTCAGAAGTCATCTGAAGCTGCAAGGACAGAAGGCAGTTATCTGTAATTATCGCCTCTGGAAGGCAAGTAATCGCTCTGCCTTTGAGTGTCTGGTCACAGCAATCCTGCTCTGCCGATAGCCAGCAGACTTGGAGAAACTAAGAGTTTTAATTAGCTAACCTCTTGAACAACCACGTGAGTAATTTGACTATCAAACATAAACATATAAACACTGGTAGGGGAAATTACTGATTAACGAATACATGCAGGAAGCTGCAGAGAGTTTACCTGTTAAGACATGCTGCCCTGACTGCTTTGGAAAAAAGAAGTGTAAGGTGAATTGAAGGAGTCGGGCTGTTAATGTTTTAAGACATTTGAAGTTGCGGATCCACAAGGAAAGTCCAGGAATTGGGACAGGGTGGGAGAAAAGGCAAGGAGTCAGAGAGGAAATTCTTTAACTTCAGATGTGTAATTTTGTCCTCGAAAGAATAAAAGGTAGTGTTTTCCTATAGTCCAGAGAGTGGAATCACATCTCTCTGGAGCTGAATGAGACCTAAGAAGAAAATACTGATAACTATATGTTAATTAATGTAAATGTTGGCACTGACATTAAGCATGAATTTTGGATGAGATATCAGTATTTATGAGAAATGATAATTTTGATAGAGATCGAACTTCACAGGAAGGCTGTGAAGAGTATCTTGTTTAATAATAAAGAATACAAAAACACAAGGCAAGTTTTCAGATCTATCAGCAAGTTAAGAATTAAAGTAAAGTCCAAAAAAAATTGACTTTTTAACTGGCAGAACACTACTACTAGTCCTTTTTGACATCTGGGAATGTGGAGATAGTGGAAATTGGTTAAGTGGGACTTGTATTCCTGGGTATTCTTTAATTACTAATCATCTAACTAATACCTGAATTGAGTTATTCCTATATTAGTCAATGCATTAAGTCAGAGACAGTTCAGATGTCCCTAATGACATTATTAGCACATATTTATACTGAATACATTAGACATTGTAATGGAAATAAGGAGGCATAAAAATAAGTCATACATGTTAGAAGTACTCTATTTCCCCATCCTAACATTTCCTACATAAGAATCACATGATATTTCTATTTCCTAAGTCTCTTTCTGGATTTGACCTTTATCATGGACCGTTGCTAAGGTAAAAAAAGAGTTTTCCTGAGTTTCTGAAGGCAGTGTTAATCATTAGAAAACGCATGGGGTTTTGGCTTTTATACAACTGGACCTGTCCCAGGAATACCCTGCTTGTGTGATGCATGTACAGGTACCAAATCTTACAATGTATTTGTGATGTCTGCACTAGGAGTATAAATAATACCAGTGGCTTCTAAAGAAAATGAGTGAGAAACTTGTCAAAGCTATGCAATTACACTCAAATATTAAAAAAATCAGCAGAAATATTTCCATACAATTGATATTCAGTATTTGTGTTGACAGAAATATATTTATATACTGCTGCCAGGTGTTCTTCCAGCCTATCAAAAATAATGAATTAGTTCAAATATTTATAATAAATATGATCAGTGAATGAGATTACTGATTAAGAAAATCATAGCTCTTTCCATAAACTATGAATATTCTGAACAAATTTTAGTTACAACTGACCAGAATCTAGAGGCAAAAACAGAGGCTGTAGATGAAGACAATGATTCTGTGGAATTAACAAATCTTTTAAGTTAAAGCTTAGCTGAAATGTTACCTTCTTGGAACAAGCTCATTCCAATCATTGGTTTTATGAGATTTAGAAAACTGAACAGAAAACAGATTCCCCACCCCCACCCCTTGCAAGCTCTTCTCCACAGGTTTTATTAATTCTTAGCCATTTTTATACAAAACCTTGTTGCACAGCCATGCTCCAGGCTTCTCATGAATCATCACCTAAGAACAAACATTTCTGTTAAAAGTGAGTATCTTGACATACCAGCAGATCAATGACTCTCAATTAATGCATCCACTCTAAAGCAGCAGGAAAGAATGTGCCTTCCCTTGTCTCACCTGCTTGAACTTACCTCTGAAAATCAGAGGAAATGGGCAGGAAAATCCTTCTGGTGACAGTTCCACGAAGGGAGATGCTAGTTCTGGACTTGTTCTTTACATTCTCAAACACAGATCTTCATGTGTTAGTTTTTCTCTCATAGACACTAGTTAAATGTCATATTTCAAGAAACTGTCTCTTTTTTTATCTGTTAAATATTTCTGTTTTGCTTGACATGGTATTCCTGTCTTTGTCAATTCAGGCACCACAATACTGTCTCACAATTTGAACAGCAATAACTTGAATGGCAAATGAGCATAAAAAGTTCAGAAAGGAACTTCTTTAGTTACTTGCAAAAAACAAACTGTGTTAGAGTTAATTTAGGAATTTGAATGCTTATTACAACATCCTGAAGGTATAGAGAATTCCTGGGAGTGAAGTCTTGAATAGAGGTCTTGAATTCCTTCCGATTGTGACAGCTGGAAAGAAGGACTTGGGGAGATTCAAGTAATTAACTGCACCTCGCTAGATATTTGAAGAGCTGGCTGTAAACAAATTAAGTGTAAGAATACTATCCCACGTATGACCAGCACATGAAAGTACTTCATAAATATTCTTAAAGCATGCAGAGACTAAAAAAGAGCCCTCTAATACATAGTAATAGATTGTTGTTGTCACAAAACACAGATTATTTCCATAAATTAACTGGAACGTTATATAGAAGTTAACATTCATTGTAACCTGGAAGTAGTGAACTAATGCATGGTATTAAGGAAAAAGAGTGGAACAAACCCCTAGACAGACTCAAAGAACATGGGAAATGGTGACTGGACTCTGACAAATGGAAGAAAGAGATGCTCTCAAGAATGTGATGCCAATAAATGTTATAGCTGTGATAACAATATACTATTCCTCTCTATTCTTGATACTATAGTGGATGGAGATTAAAATCATCTTCAGTGTAAATTGTATAACTCAGCACATTAATTTACACTTTCCCTGTTCTTCTCTTGTACAGACTTTCACTTGCAAATGTGACAGTGCACATCTCCCACATGTGGAGGCATTCACAGGGTTACACATTGTTTCCCCAGTGTAATTAAGCTGAAAGGCTAGACCAGGAAAAAAACTTTAGCAATGAATACATTATAGTTCTTGTGCTGGATTTTGGAGATGAACTTTTTTCCCCTCTTCTCCCACAGTGAGTAAGACTGGGAATGTGCAAGAACATGGGAGACAAGAAAGTCAGGGCAACTGACCCGAACTGTCCAAAGGAATATTCCATACAATTTGATGTCATGTTCAGCATCAGAGATCTGGGGAAAGGAGAAGAATAGGGGACATTTGTTCTTATTGAATCTGTCTTACCAAGTAACCATTATGTGTGCTGAGGCTGTTCCCAGAAAGTGGCTCAACATCTGCCTGCTGGTGGGAAGCAGTAAATAAATTCCTTAATTTGATTTGCTTGTGTGTGCAGCTTTGCTTTACTTATTAAACTGTCTTCATCTTGACCCCTGTGTTTTCAGCTTCCGCTCTTGCAATTCTTTCCCCCATTCCCTGGGGCAGGACAGCAGTGGGGCAAGCAATGGGGCTGCTGGTCAACCCACCACAAGTACTGTCATCAATATTTTGATTACTTGGAGCAAAATCTCTTGCAGTTGCAAAGTCAGATCTTTTTTTTCCTTCTGTGCAGATGCAGTTCTGTGGTACAACTTTTAAAAATAAACAGAAACTGTAAAAGTTATTTAACACCTTAACTGATTTCATGTATTTGGATCTAAGTCTACAGAGGAGAGAGAAGAAATGTTTTACTTAATTGCATTTGGAGATCTTCCTTTTTGTTACTCTGCTCATGACTTTGAGTCTATGTATTGTTAGCCATGGACTTTCTGCAAGAGGACATCCTGGGATGGTGACCTCCAATAGAAAGTCACAGGATTCTAACTCGAGGAAGAACCTTTCACCATCCCACCAGATACCCAGGGCTTCAAGTAGTAGCTGCACTTTGCCATAGCACATGCATTTGAACACTCTTGCCTGGCCAAAGGAAGAACAGTCCAGTCATAGCGTGTAAGTCAAAACCTGTGTTGCCAAATAAAGGTATCTGAAGGAAGAAACTTTATGCAGATTATTAAAGAGACAGTGTGGACTGCATAAGTTGTTAAGTATTACAGGAGTAGAATTGGTTTAATGTTAATTATATCTGGAAAATTCATTGTTAGGATCATCACCAAATAATGCTGTGATAGCCATTTCAGGGACTGCAACCTGCATTTTAGAGATAAAATAAAATGCAGACAAAATTGTACTTGTAGATAATCTGGTTCTCTATTTTAATTACTAAAACATCCATATTAAGTAGTTGTAACTGTTCGACTTCTGTAGCTGTTCCCACACAGCTAAACTGGTCAGAGAATATACTGGTCTCTGTCAGATATTCCAGACACAAACATTCCTGTCCTATCTAGATTTGCTTAATCCAGATAGTGTAATAAGAACAAGTAAGGCCTGAGAGAGAAAGCTCAAGCAAAAAATATGGATCAAATATACTTCTCTGTCTTAAAGTTTCCTGCAGGCTCAAATAAAATAATGTGTGTATCATGTGGAATCCAGGAATTTAAATTTGCATCTAGGAGATTTTAGATTTTGTTATGTTCTATAGTCTTCTGTTGTCATCATATATCACTGAAACACAAGCTAAAAGTTGTATATGTGAAACAATGTGAAAAATCAAAATTTTTCTTTTTAAAAGTTTAACATTTTATTTGACATTAATTGTATTATTAAAGCAGATATTCCTTTTTAAGTGATACAACAGAAAGATCAAAGACTACAATCAGTGAACTTATTTGGAAAACCTTAGACTATCAACATATAGCAAACTGAATTTACTGAAAGCAGAGAAAAAAGTCTGTAAGCCAAGACTGAAATGGAATTTCTGGTATAACGACAAATAGCCACCAAAAAAAAAGTGGTAGAAGTTGTTAACTACCATATATTCCATTTCAGTTCTGGTATGAAAAACAGCTTACTTGATGTCACACAGAAGAGCCACTCCTCTCAATATCCAGTGGTCTGGAGACTTTACTGTCTTCAAATAGACGTCTGTAATATAGTTCAAATCTGTCCTCATGGGCTTTTTGTAAAGAGGACAAACATAGAGCCTGGGATCCCTGGGTTTGGTTGAATCAACAGCAAACATGTGCAGCACAGGCAGCTGGACAAAAAGAACCTTTGGTGTAGATTCAATGAGAATGCTTCTTCGTCTCTCCCAGCCTGCACCTTCCAAGTAGAGCCCATAGATATATACTCCTTCCTGTGTGAAGGGTAAGCAGATACACCACATAAAATAAAACATGAGTTATTGCCTTAAACCATTAAAAGGAATATATGGTTATAGTAAAAAATATCTGACATTGAATCTTGTCAAACTATTTAATCTTAAACTGTAATATAATCCTTTTTCAGAAGATCATTATCTTCTTAATTCTACTGGAATGGATGGCAATAGAAGTTGTTTAATAAAGTCTATATCCTACAAAATTTCATCCAAAGCTTGCTATAAATTAAAAAAAATCAACAGGTGGTACAATTAAATAGTTGTTTTAATAAAATATTTTTCTAACTTCAGAAGATAAAATCTTCATGCTTAGTATTTGTCTTCTGTGCTGAGCAAAAATAGCAAGATGAAGGCAAGAGTAACTTTTTCCTCTATCAATCCAAAATAACTCAGTGATGCATAATGTAAACTAAATACCAAAATTGATACTGAAACATCTTTGCATGGCATACATACAGGAGGAGGTGCTGTGATTTCTTCTTTGGTTTGCTTTAATACTTCATTATGTACTGCCACTTTATCTAAAGCCCAGTCTTTATGTGCTTGAGTTGCTTCTTGTTTCATTGCTGTCAGGAACCCTGGAGAAATTAAGCCATAGATTTAGTATTTCTCTCACATGATTTAAGAAAAAAAATCTTGTTCGGTTATTAGCATGGTTCTGCACTGAACTTAGAGACAGATAGTCAGAGTTCTATTGAAAAAACCACCCTGGTTAAGATAGAAATAATACTTTGGGACCAAAACAGGAACAAATGACAAAAGTGGCATAGAATGCATTACACTGAGAAAAAGATTTTTAAATGGCACATACTTTTTGGGTTTTGTTGGTTTTCTTTCTTTTTTCTAATTAAATTAGTCATTAGAGGTAAAAGGCTGAATAGTTTAAGCACAGGATGACAAATAACTGGGCAGCAGAGAGGTTTGGGTGTGTTATAAAAAAAAAAAGGCTACAAAAATAGAAACACTAGTAGCAAATATGTGGTTGTTTCTGTGTGTGTCAGAAGATGCCAATGAAGTCATCAAAAACTCAATAGCTGCTTTTTTATGCTACAGGATGAAGAAACACTTGGAATTGTCGCAAAGAGATTGAGGAGAAAAAAGAGAAGTTAACATAGAGAACTGCATACCTGAGTGACTTTCCTGGTGAGCCATATGATGAGTACAATGACTGTACTTACCTCACCCCTACCCACAGCACACCTTTGGCACTTAGCAAACCTCTCTCCAGCTGCAGGAGTACTGGTTTTTCTGAACACAGAGGCTGAAGCAATAATAAAGGTCAAGACCCTCCATGTCTCAGGTTTGCTGGCTATCAGGCTAAATGTTTTCTTTGGTCAAAAGAGTTTGGTCCATTATCTCACACCTGCATGAGTGCTGCTCTTGAATCACCAGAGATCAGTATGCTTACCAGCTGTGCCATTTCCGATACAAATGGAGCTATGTTTTGACTGGCATCTCAATACCATCTTTTAATGCTAATTTGGATGTGTTCCAGGCACCTCAACTGTTTCTGAGTGACTCTAAAAAAAGTTTTGATACTACTACTTTTTATAGTCCTGGTCACAGGAAGCCCAGTAGGAACAAAAGCATCACAAAGCAAAGGTAACTTGTAAAATATTCAAGAATTTCAGAGATTAATCCTAATTAAAAAAACACCTCATAGCTGTTACACAGAAGTTTCTCACAAGAATTTTGTATGGACAGTCGTGTAGGTTACATGAGATTCTTCTATTAATACATATATAATAAAGTAATGGGGTTTTCTACTCATGGAGATGATGGTTAAAATTTGTTTTTCTTCCTCTTTCCTCTAAATGATAAATATATCAAGCTGTAACAGATAATGACAGATAATGTTTCCTTGTACTTTGCAGCATATCTTTGATGAATTTGAACAAACTATCTGTGAAATAACTTGTGAAATGGAAACATTTCAAACTATATTTTGATGATTCCCTGTGAAAGACAGGTAACTTATAAATTCTGGTACTGTTGCACGTTCATAGAATCATAGAGCAATCCATGTTGAGAGACACCGTGAAAGATCACCTGGTCCAACCTTTAATGGCAAATGGAGACTAGATGAGATTATCTAGCACTCTGCCCAATTACATCTTGAGAGCCTCCAGCAATGGGAACTTGGCCATGTCCCTGATGAGGTTGTTCATTCTCCCCATGCTCTTACAGTACTGTAAAAAATCATTTTGCTGATACTGTCCCATCGTGTTTTAGATTAAAGCTCTTCCATACTTGCAACTTACAGTTTGGAATGATTTAAGCAGTTTAAAACACAAACAACAGTTTCTTTAAAAGATGGATCATTATCACAGACTCACAGTCACAGAATCACAGAATATTCTGAGCTGAAAGGGACCCACAGGGATCATCAAATCCAGCTCTTTATCCTTAAGTACATTTTCTTTAGAAGCTGTATATCATGCTACGATATGTCAACAAGATAAATTATTTTATTTATTAACTATAAGTTTTCCTTCTTGTAATATAAAAACTTCATTTGTGGGTCAGACTAAAAGACCACAGAATCACACAGAATAGTTTGGGTTGAAAGGAACCTTAAAGATCATGAAGTTCCAACTCCTCTGCTATGGGCAGAGCTATGGTAAAAGAGAAAAAAAAAAAAAGAATTCCCCTAGACCAGGTCCCATCCAACCTGACCATGAATACTACAAGGAACGGGACATTCACAATTCTCAGGACTTTATCTAATCTCTTTTTAAAACCCATTTGTCATCTTGGCTTCTATGACATACTCTGGCACCAATGAAAACATCTTTTCTACATGTAATATTAAATTACATATGTATTATAATCATTAAATTGTTACTACATACCTTACTACTCAAGTCATTTCAGTACCCTTACCTTGTGGATTAAAGAATCCAGTTATCCAAAACACATTTGGTCTTCCTTCAAATATCCAAGTAGACAATTGAGCATTTCTATCCAAAAGTTCAGTAAACCAGAAACCAAGTGTGGAAGAATCCCAAGCTACTCTTTTCCATACATGAGGAATTCGAGCATCATACATGTTATCAAGTGCATCTCTTAAATTCTAAAGGAATGAAATAATAATATCCAAAGTAAAGTAGTCAAGGTAATAGTTTAAAACACAATATTCCATATATAGTAAATAGGCTTTACTTGCCTCACTCATAACAATAGTTCCTTCTATGGCTAATTTCAGATCATTCAAACTGTTGCGGACAATTGTGATCACCTTCTGCATGCGGTCGATTTCTTGACGAAGGAAAATATTCATAGAGTTAAGGTGTCCCATTTTAACTAAACGAGCTTTTACCTAAAATATAAAAGCACAGAAGGAATGTACTTAAGTCTGAATTGTTGAAATACTGTTGTTGTATACAACATCTTAACTTTCAGTGTCTTCAGAAAAGTAAATATTAGATCTGTATGTCATTCAATTAACATTTACCCGCTTAAAATTGTTGCATTTTTATTTTTTGTCTGATACTACCCAATTACAAGTGATTTTGCTAGAACAGGACTTCACCCAGAAGGCCCAGGAGATTGCTGCACAAAAAGTGAAGCTTGATTGTTTTTCCTATGTTTTCACAAGTAGATTTCACAAGGCCAAGCACAGCATCCATGATATATCTGCGTGACCAATAGATCCTTTGATTTTAAATAAAAAAGCCTCATATTGATTCATACTGACAGTAATAATATTGTTCTTTTGTTACAGTTCAGTGTTTCTTTTTTGGAATGTCTTACGTGAAAACTCAACAGAGAGACCAGTAAGACAAAACTAAGTTTATCTTGCCTCATGAGGTATGTAGTCTGGAGGAAGTTTCTCTAGCATGTCTTCAGCTAAATGATAAACCACTGATTCACGAGTTTCTCCAGATCCTGCACCACTTTCTTTAGGCTGAATGTTGGTAATTGTATCTAGAACATCAGCTGATGCATTTCTTTGGTATCTGAGAGGATAAGAAATATGTTATAAATTACAAAGGACTTTATAATAGTTAATAATAACTTTGTAGAATGCATAACTTGTAACCTGAGACACAGTGTGCCCCATCAAGTCAAATCAAAACTCACACAACATTGTTTTCCTTTGCATCCCACACCAAGCTTAACACACCAATCGTGAGCAATGTTTGGTTTTCCATGGTTGTAAGGGGAATGAACTTCCCTCTACAAACCTTGTATACACTTGCTGTTTTTCTAATTCCAGGATAAGGAGGAGATCTGCAAGCTGAGATTGTGAGGTGGCAGAAAAACCTACCACAGTATTTCTAGAGATTCGGAGAGAAGGGAAGAAAATGGCATACTCCTGATAAGAACTTCTAAATAGCTATTTGTTGGGAAGAAGCAACAAAAGTTTTGTAACAAGGAAGAACATTTCCCTCATTTAGCTGCTTCTTAAAAGTGGAATACAAAAGCAAAAGGTGGAGGTATAACCCTGTAAGCTGCCCCTTAACTAATTAGTAAATTCATTCTGCTTGGAGGTATTTCAGGATGAATGATAAGGGTTGCTAGATTTACAGCACTGCAGGTCAAGACATTCTATTCCATAGTGAAGCATGAGCAGCGCTAATGTAAATTAATGTTCTGAGTCAATACCAAAAAAAAAAGCAAATTAAATTTGTGTGGCATTGGATGATAAAAAATAGTAGACCACATCAGTCCTTCAACACAAGCAGAAATACAGGAGTATTTTTGTTACAGTGCTATCCAGTGGCGTAGAACTATGAGAGGCAGTAAGAAAGAAAACCTACTGCAGTACTGGCAATACCTGCTTTTACCTTATGGAATCAGTTCCACAAGGTACCTACATCATGAGCCTCATGTAGGACATAAATTTACACTGATTCAGAGCATAGATTTGAATGTCAGTTTTACTTTTCAACTTTCATATGACACCCACCTCCTCCTATTACTTTGTCATA
The DNA here is from genome assembly GCA_035583155.1 of Acropternis orthonyx. Taxonomy (NCBI): domain Eukaryota; kingdom Metazoa; phylum Chordata; class Aves; order Passeriformes; family Rhinocryptidae; genus Acropternis; species Acropternis orthonyx. Next base: position 39,865,384 of record JAWWEU010000111.1, on the reverse strand, counting down.
CATAATTATATAAGACATGAAACCAAGGATAGACCATGTGGACCCCTAAAGCATCTAAGTTTTGGAGATAGTATCATAATACTACAGATATATAGATATATACTAGATGCTACAGTAGATCAACAACATTTTTTTTGGTGAATGCAATTATAAAGACTATTAATCAGAAAAATAGAAGAAATACTACTGGGAGTGTGCTTCTCAGAGGATATAATTTCTGCTTCTAAATTTAGCAACAGTGGGGCTTTCACATTTTTTAATAACCCTTGACTTTACAATCAAAAGTCTCAAGCTATTTTTCAATTTATGGCCCCATTTAAACAATGAAAGATTTATTCAAGACCACATATAAGCATCAAAGATAAAATAAAATTTCTCTTGGACTCATGACTTCATTGCTAATTTGGATGACATACTGGTGGCTGTAACCTTTACTCTGTGTCTTGCTGAAGTGATAAGGGAGCTGTGAATCTTCCTCTTCACACTATAAGTACTGTTCTTCCAATACTGCTGTCAGACTGTTTTATGTAGAAGGAATGGGTTCCCTGATTATTACATCAATTAAATTATAATATCTTACAGAATTATAAAAATGGTCTTTCCTCAAATCTAAATAAAAATAGAAACAGTTTTAAAAAGAAAAACTTTGGGGAACAGGAGAGAATAGTTTTTGAAAAAGATATCTAAGTAACAAAATCAAAGGTTAGCAATATTCTTTTCTTGAATGGCACAAGGTAGGAATCTTCTGGAGAGGAGAAATCATGTGAATCTTGTAAAAATAACAATTTGAATTAGAAGACTTTTTTGTAATTAAAAATAGAAAAGACAAAAATATGTATCTTGATGTGCACATCATTAAAAATAATGTTCCAGTGTGGAAGTGAGATAAAAAAAAAAGAAAAAAAAATCCTTCACACAGCACTGTGACACATTGAACTTAAAAACACTCTGAAAAAAAATTTTTCTGGGCTTTGAAAAACCTGACTTTCCTTTAGATTGCAAATAAAATGTTGAAGTATAGATGCAAACAATAATGAAAAAACCCATCTCATGGGTTTGTAGAGGAAGTACCAAGAAATCAGTTATACGTGATGGGGTCACCCTCATCCCATGTAGGCATCTAAGTGTAGATGAAGATTTTGTGTAGATAGCCCAATTCAGCTCATTTATTTTAGATGTCTGCTTTGTGATCAGAGACCTTGCACTATATCAGGATTTATTTTTCTCTATTACAGTAAAAGTCTTGGGTAACCATAAAGGAAGCTACAGCAATATTAAATTAAGCTCATTTATAGTGTCAGTGTTGTCTAAAAGTATGCAAGATAAAGCACTCAATACCTGTTTATATTGTTTTTCCCTGAAGTACTATTGTAAAGCAAATTGTGTCATAAGAAGAAAAAAGAATTAATTTTCTTTGAAGTTTGATTTACTCCTAAGAGTTTGGGTGTTAAAATCTAGCACAGTTCGATAGCTGAAGTCTATGCCAACAGGAATTTTCTGCACTGGAAGTTGAAACTAAGAAAACATGCAGTGTGACAGGAACATTGCCTCAGCTCTGGGGAGAAAACAGCAATATCTACTGCATTGTGGTGTTCAAAACCTTACATTCACCAAGGGAAAATGGGAGATGCTTCTCTATCTCCAGTTAGTTAATAGCAGCTTGCAGTGGCTTTACAAATATTCAGTTACATTTAAGACTCCAGTAGGGAACCAACTGGAAAGGGGTTCTCACAGAAAATTGTGAGAATATTCCTTTCCTGCTCAGGTACCTGTTAACTCTGTTGCTTTTACAGAGCCTATGATTCATATAGCAAGCTAAAATCATTCTCTGACTTCAGGTGTTAACCCTAAGTGAAAGCACTGAAATTCAGTGAAGCCTTACACTTAGAACCAATGGATCGAGCTTTTGGCTGAACTGGAAAACCGTCACAGGAAACTGGTGAGAGATAAAGTCTTTCTTGTCCTCAGTGATAGGAACTTGGATAGGTCCTAGCTCTTGCAGGGTTCCAATTCTAGCAGCTATCCTTTTGCATACAATGAGATGACTTGATAGGATATTTTAAGAAGGATTTGAACTTTTTATACAGTATGGGATGCTAATCCATTTGGTCTGTGTGTCAAAGATGAAACTCAGACACGCTACCTGTGCAGAGTTGCCTATAACACACGGATAAAACATGGGGAAAAAAATGAAGCTGTTGAACATTTTCTCCAAACTCTAAAGAAAGACCTACAAAGAAAAATCTTTTAAAAAGAAGAAAAAGAAGAAAAGGACTAAAGTAGAAGGAATATGCTGAGGTGCCAAATGGAAGAAAGAGTAGTAAAGAGAAATCAAAGAGCTGTTCCTATTCACAAAAGCTCCCCAAACAGTGTTAGTCTTAAGCTTCCTCATAAAAATTAGCTCTCCTACAAGCCTAATTTTGGATCTAAAGCAGGTCTCTCTTCAAGGCTTTGTTTAGTTCTCTGTAAAATCTTGGCTCTTCTTTAATCAATTCTGGAAGGGAGGTCTTGCAAGTATCAGAGAATGACTTGAAACAGAATCTACTCTTAGATTCTTTTCTTCACAAGTATATATTAACAATGGTATGCACCAGGCAGAGTGTACTGTTCTCACAGCATGCTTAGAGTACTGGGCTCTTGATGTGGCACCAGCCTCTCAACTCTAAGACTGAAAAACTGTGGGAAATTATTGTTTTGTCCAAAAAATGTTGCATTAGGTTTTCACAGCAGATCTGTCTTTGAGTAACTATTGTTTTATTTAAAAGTACAAAAAAAGATACATTAAGAAACAATGAATGTGGAAATAATGAAAATGCAATAATTCATGGCAGAAGTATTGCAAACGTCAGTGAAAAAAATATGATAAGGTTCATATCCTTTCACAGGGCATGTGATATTAGAAGGAAATAAAAGTCAAGCTGTTACACAGATTATTTGGAATGAAAGAGTGAACGAAGTCCAAGATAAAATTTTAAAGGGGGTTAGTAGTTGGTGCAGTTGAAAAGTCTGCTTTAAATAATGGAAATGGCAGGACTGATAACAACAACAGTTTGTAGTTGCATCCAAAGGCATGCTTGTAAACCGAATGACAACCCAGAGAATCCTTTAACAAGTGTGCACAGTACAATACTACACTACTTGGAACTGAAGGCAAATATTAAAAACTTTCTCTAATTGAACTGCATAAAACCTTGTATCATATGTTCATATTAAAGTTTTATAATGCTTTCAATTAAAAAAAAATTGTAAAACCATGAAGACTAAGTAACAAGAATTCGAACTGCTTCAAAAGAACACGTAAAATGTAGCTGAAGATACTACATTCATGACCACATGCACACACAGAAAGTGTTCTGCTTCAATAGTGAAATTCACATGAATCCCAAGTTTCCTATGCAAAATATACTTGAATATTTGATAGGGACTTGTAACCAAACACTGAAGGAAAAGTTCTCTGTTTTCAGTATGTTGAGACCTACTTACGTAATATCAGCATTTGGATGGAGACCAAAGACCTCTGGGCTGTCCATGGCAGGGAGTAACTGGATGTAGTCAAAGTACTGTTCCAGGGTTTTGCACCCTGGAATTTTATATCCAGTATAAAAGCAGAAAGCGCTGTCAAACATACTTTCATTAAACCATACCTGTAAAAAATCCAGGGGAAAAAAAACCAACCAACAATTACTTTAATATTTAGAGGTGTTTTTTAATCCTATTTTTATTCTTGGACAAATAGGGTTCTTGTTTCAGTTACTGCATCTAATTTCACTTGAATACAAGGGTAAATCATTAAGAAGTATATCGGCTAATTTTGAATTCCAGCTAATTCTTTTTAAGTTTCTGCTCCTCACTAAAGAGGACCCAAGGGGAAGAACTTCACTGCCAAAGAATGCTGTTTTGAAAAATTGATTTTACTTTGAACAGTCTAACAAGCTGGTGAAGTGCATATTCAGCAGAGAGAAGGTATTTTGATTTCTGTATTGCAGCTGCTAACAAAAATGACAAGTGACTGTATTTCCAAGGTTTCCTACCCTTGCAAAGCAATTAAGAAGACGCTTATCATAGTCATCTGTGACTCGGCCTCCATATTGTACTTCTCCAATCATGTAGCGTATTGTGTTCCATGATATCCCCTGGATGCCAGTAAAGCAAATGAAAGACTGTAGTTATAACATGTAAGGAGAAGGTATCCAGTAACTTCAATATAATCTGAAGCTCATAAGGTTTTGAAATGCAAACTGAAAAGATCATATAAAAATAATTATTTTTTTCTAATGCATTTTCTAAGCTCAACTCCATAGTTTTATAGAAGAGTTGGGGTTGATCCTGCTTTTAGAAATACAGAATCACAGAATCCAACCTTTGACCAAACACCAACCTGTCAACTAGACCATGGCAATAAGTGTCATGTTCAGTCATTTCTTGAATACCCCCAGGGACAGTGACTCTGTCACCTCCTGGGCAGTCCATTCCAATGCCTAACTACCTTTTCTATGAAGAAATTCCTCCTGGTGTCCAACCTGAACCTCCCCTGGCACAGCTTGAGGCTGTGTCCTCTTATCCTGTCCCTAGTTGCCTTGGAGAAGATGCTGATCCCCACCCAGCTACAACCTCCTCTCAGGGAGTTGTAGAAATGACAAGTCACCCTTGAGCCCCTTCTTCTCCAGGCTAAACACCCCCAGCTCCTTGAGCCACTCCTCATAGGACTCAACAATCTAGAAGTACTATCTCACTACATATATAAAAACCACATAATTTATTTCATTATTTCTTGTGTGACCTTAAATCACTCTCAGCTGCTACTGCCTCTCCTGTTTCTTCCCCTCCCCCCCCACCCTCCATCCCCCACTCCACCCCTTCTCCCTATGTCTCATCTTTCTCCATTGGCCAAGTGCTGCTTCCCAAGAAATGCCTATTCCCTGGTAAGTAGAAGACCAGATGGTAGCCATAAAGAAGTCTGATTGGCTCCCTCAAACCCACTAAATATTTTAGCTCCCTTTCCAAAACAGATAATGTATAGACTTGTTAATTTTAGATATAGTAATGAAAAACAAAATGATAGAAAATTCTAAAGTTCTTAAAAACTACGTATTTTTACAGCACACAATATATTTGAGCTTGACTGTCTTGCAAAGAACCTGCAGTTTTGATCATTAGAAGTTGCACTGAAAGAAGAGCAATGCATAAACTATGACAAATAGTAACGAGGAAAAAACAATTGCTGATGTCATAAAAAGCAATTAAATATACTGTATGCAAATTTTAGCATATACCTTCTTGATGTCACATTTTTTTAGGTGATTTTGTATAAACTGAACACTGGCTGTAAAGTCTGCTGAGTTAAATTCATAGGGAATATTCCAACCCAAAGGCCCAAACTTGCGTCGCTCCTTAGGAAAAAAATTAAAACCAAATGTATTTATATAACAGCTTAGCATTTTCTTTCCTTAATAAATTCAATAATAAGAGTAACAGTGAAGTAAAGAATTGAACTGGAGAAGAAAGGTGGTCTTGGAAGCGGTTTTGTGCCTCATACACATCAATAATACAGTTAAAAGGAAGTTATACCATAAGGGATAACTATAGAAAAAGCAACAAAATCATTTATTGCTAGCTTTACTAATCAATGGATCAGTCATAGGTTTGCAATACCTCATGTCTGTGTGGCTGATGAGAGTTTTATATCAAGCAATTAATTAGTTCAGAGTTTTACAGTTTTCAACTTCTTTTTACATATGCTGTCTACTAATGAGAGTTTCACATTTTCCAGCTCCTATATTTATGCTCAGTCATCCAAAGATTTCTGGGTTGCGACTTTTGTCTTACTGTTTCAGTGTATTGTTTCAAAATCCACAACTTTATTACAAGGCTGCCACCACCACATTATTAAAATATATTATTTCATACCTCCTCAAAAATAAGATTATAACAGTTGCAATAACAGAAAAATAGTTGACTATAAAAGTAAGAGAATATATTCAGCAGCCCAAACATTTTAAATATTCAATATTATTAGACTTCTCACAGCTTTGTTATAGCCACCTCAGTTAAATCTCTCAATCACTTTTTTCAGAATGTAGAACAAATTAATCCAAGAAATTAAGAACTAAATTGCTGAATAGTGTTGACATTTATTAAATGCATAAATGACATTCTAAAATTAACTAATTGATAACATATTTATCAGAGTTTATATTACCACGTCAGCAATGACTGACACTCCGTGATATCTGAAGTAACATTTAGGTACTTTAGTTACAATATTTCAAAAGAACTAGAATTGGGGAAAAAAGCCCTTATATTTTTCAAAGTCAAATATTGTTCATAGGCAGATGAGACAACATTAACAATAATACCCTGCAGAAATGTAAAACTACTTTCTGCCAAATTTTGTGAATTACTTAAGCTATATTTATCATAATGATCTTACCACCAAAGGATATTAACAATTGCTCAGTTTAAAGGCAGGACAATGTATATATTGCTTACTGATTGGCAATTCATAAATAAAATTTCTTAGCAGCTTATAGCTGTAATAGTTTTAAAATACTGGTGGGTTGAATAAGCTTGTATCTTCTAGTTCCACAAGAACAGTATCATCCTGAGGCAGTGCACAGAAAAAATTTTACACTGTTTAAAAGGTAGAAGGATGAAAATATTGCAGTATACTGTCTCTTAACAGGGAACCTCAACAAATTGTCCTTCTCTCACCGTCTCCCTATACTGAAAATGCGAGCTGCTCAATAGAGCCCAAGGCTTAAATAGTGGTTTATAACTTTTTTGAGATCCTTGATGAAAAGAAAGTGCGTTCAAGAGCTCAAATTTTTGGTACGTATTGTCATCTCAAAACTAATATATCATTAAAGCACAAAGTATGGATATAATTGTTCTCACACTGAAATTAATGTAGAAAACACATTGACACAGATAAGATAAAAACAAGATGCAGAGTGATGGAGTTTTATTTAAATTTAGCCATCTAGAAAGTAGACAACTAGTCTAAGTTAGGCATCTGCATTGCCTTTAAAATCAACAAAGATAAAGAGTGATATATCTCTAGAAAACTATTCACTCCTATGGAAAGACAGCTATGACAGATCAGCTGATTTTCTGCTTATGAATGCTTATCTATTTCTATTGATTACAGAGAGAAATTCTTCCCTTACACAAATGACTAACTTTTGATCAGACAAAGATGAAAAAAAATCCAAATTCTAAATGCCCATAGTATGAAAATTGTTTTAAAAGAGGCACCTTGAAATACAGATTATAGAAATTAAAGCTTCAGCTCTGCAGCATGGTGCTACAATAAATATCAGAATGCGTTTATTCAGGAACCTCTAATAAAGTGACTCCCTATATTGTAACACTATTTGCAAACCTTTTAAGAAATACCTGAACAGTAGAATGCAGGAAAGCTACAGTGTAAAGCAGAGGTTTCCACATAGGCAGGTTGCTAGCATTTAACAGATCCTGACTAATTCCAGAAAATGTTCTCTTCAGTCCAGCCCGTATACCTTGGGGAGGTTCATTTGTGAACTTTATAGCAATCTGTCATGTGAAAAAGATAAAGGAATTGGATTTGTTTACTGAAACACAAATAGCGACACAGGAAAATACCACAACTATTAGTTAAAATGCTGAAGCATTGCATAGATAAAGTTGATGAAGGGCCCTTTTAAAGGCCATCTAGTCCAATGCCCCTGCAGTGACATCTTCAACTAGATCAGGTCAGTTAGAGCCTTGTCCAACCTGATCTTGAATGTCTCCTTTCTGGGTAACCTGTTCCGGTGCCTTACTGCTCTCATTGTAAATAACTTCTTTCTTATATCTAATCTAATCGAACCTTCTTCAGTTTAAAACCAGAACCTCTTGTCCTATTGCAAGAGGCACCTTCAAGTACTGGAAGGCCACAGTAAGGTCTTCCCAGAACCTTCTCTTCTCTAATTAGGTCACACAGGATTTTGAACATAGACCTTTAATTTATGTTGGTCAGAACCATCACTGACACTTGGCCATGGACCCAAGAATTTTCATCAATGACCTGGGAGCAGTCACCAGGATTTTCAGAAGGAATCATGGTTCTCTATCCCTAATTCAATGACAGACTATCCAGCATATATGACAGGAACCCTGTTGTATTTCTGGCCCCAGGACTTCACAGTAAATAGAAAGAAATCTTGCCTCTTCTCAGATCAGATCTTTGTGTTCCAGTGGCTACTCTGGACTCTGTGGCTGTGTCCACAGCAGTAAACGAGTATTCCTGGGCACTCTGGTCAGCAGGCATTGAATGCACATTTGTAGTAGTAAATTGCCACAGCCCTTCAGAATACACCCCCCCAGTTTCAAGCAAACTGCCTAATGAGAATAGTGGCTACAAAATTTTAATTGTCAAACCACACTTGCAAATTATTTGAAGAGTGCTAATAAGCACAGGTTTTCATGTAGAAAAAGTTGTGACTACTTACTCCTACGGGTTACTGCATTCCAGTGCTGGAGAATGTTCATGGGACACACTTATATGTATTAGTTCAGACACAGACTGGCCTTACTAGAATCTCTATTCCTTGAGACACTTAAAAATGCTGGAGGAACCCAAATAAAAACTGAGTATTTTTTTGCTCCAACAGTAAGCACTTGTCTGCCTGGCTTGGGTAAGATGGTAGCATGGACAGAAAGGATAGTAAATGCCAGGCAGCCCATGGACAAGGACCTATCTGCACACGTGTACAAATGCATTGTGTTCGTGTGACTGTTGGACTGAATGGAAACACTCAAAAATCAGTGTTTCCACATTTTAAAGGATATCCTGTTCAGTTTTGATGAACACTCTATATTAAAAACAATCCAAGCTAGTTATTCTCTCCTTTCTTCTGAGAAGGAGCTTTGGTTTGTCAGCTCTGTGTTTTCTGGAAGCCCTGAAAATGTTACGTATAACATAGGTAACAGGTAACGTGACACTATAGACTGGGAAATCACATGTGAAATATTCGAGATAAATGCAGTGAAGATTCATCCAACAACCCTCTCAGTTCTCTAGTCTCATTTCTAGCAAACCATGTGTTTATACACCTCACTGTTCTTAAAACCCTTGAAGATACAGGACGAGTTAATTTCCCATTAAGAGAATATAAGCAGTCCACATGGCTACTTTTCTAGACACAGTCCATGGTGACAGACACTTCTTACCAGAGTTTGTCTCTAGATTCATTTAAGAAAGGAAGCCTTCCCCTCTTCTCATCCTACGTGCGGTATCTATTTTTATTCAGAGAGAATGAGAGGCACTAAGGAGACTTCCAGTGTTTTTAAGAGGAAAGGGAACACAGAAGTGTCAACAGACAGCTATTACACTAGGTATTAGGTAGCATTATCATCCACTGTGAGAGTGCTGGGAACCACCATCAGTGACTTCAATGTACTTTGTAATAGCTTGGGCAATTTTCCTGACAAAAAATGTATCCTTGAGATCTACAGAACAGCCATTTATAGTTAAGCCAAAGTAAAACAGGTTGCTTCCTGGTATATGATGTTCTCTGAGATGTGCTATCCCTGTGTGTTCAGTCCCATTTACACTTTATTTCAGATAAGGGTATCTGGAACCTCTCTCTGGAAGAGACCAAGAGCAGTTGTGGGCATTAATCTGTTCAGAAGGCATCTGGTTGGGCAAAAAAGTATACAAATAGTTTTTATGCAGGTGTTCTGAGTGCAAAATTAGTGTGGAATCACATATACATAATGCATTCTGAAGAACTTCCTGTTTAAAGTGACATTTGCTTTGTAAGGTAAGTCCATTTTTCTCTTGGGTTTTGGTTTTTTTCCCTCTCCATTTATTTAACTGTCATTTTTAGGATTAATTTGTATAATTTTGATAGCATGAAGTATCTGAATTAAATACTTGAACAAACCTGTAGCAGTGTAATTGGGAATTTAGGATGTTGTTCTGTAGTTATCCAAACTCGAAATGTTTCATCCTGGATCTCTGCAGTAAGAAGTGTATCCAGTAGTTCATCCATGAAATCCAGCCCAAGATGACAATTCTGAAGTAGCACCCAGCCTCCCTAAATAAGAATATCAACTATTACCATATAAAATTTAGAACAAATTATTCATAACACTAAACCCAACTGTCTATACAAGAATCAAATTTGATTTTCCATGTAATTTCTTTTTACTTTTGTTCCAATCCTGAACATATATTTTCATTTGATATTCTAGGATATTGGCACAGTTCAATCAAATAGGAAAAGTTAGTGCAAAAGTTATTTCCACATCCTCTTGTTCTCAATAAAATATTTTTATTACATAACCAGACTCAATATTCTAAGTAAAGTATCAGTGCTATCTAGTGGCAAAAAGAAGTAGTTCCTGTACTCTCCCAACAAAACACCATTGATAAGCAATCCTGTCATCAGATCCAAAAGAATGTGAGTGGAAAGTAATAGCTGAAATTTAAGGAATATATCTTTTTTTAAAACTAATTTGTTAATAATATAATCTAAAGTAAGTGTAAAGAGATGGTAATAAGATTCTGAAAGCTTTTAACTGCAATTAGGTTATCTGCAATAAAGACATTTGCATGAAATTCAACCTCCACTTATTTTGATCTTATTCAGCTCTCAAATTGCATGAAATCTTTAGCTTGATTATTATTTCCCTGAACTTCTGCTTATGAATTTAAATTCAATCAGCTTTTGTAGCACCACTTTAGGAACCTGATGAATCAGAATCCTGATATTAAAATGGGACATGATTTAATCAATTCTAAACAGCGATGTGTGGATTTCATTACAGCTTGTAATTTCATTTCAGCAATTTTGGTCTAGCTCATTTAAAAAGAAATCAATAGCTTTTAGTGATAAAATATAATTGAAATATTTATGGTAAGTTGATGGATATTAAAAAAAAAAGGAAGTTTTTTTCTTCTTTATGGGAATCCACTTTTTGAGCTCTTTAATCAATTTGTTACATTTCTGAATGAATTAGACTTAGTTTTTTAGTTTTCATCATATATATATATATATATATATACTCTTGGCTAGAGGTTAAAAAAAAAACACCCAAGCAGATATTTGTCTTCATATTCATCATTATCTTTTGTAATTTCAAATCTGATGTTCACATAACCCTCCCTCTGTAAAATGTGTGCAGCACTAAGGCGTGTACTTCAGAAATTGCTACCAGTGGTCCTACTGGAGTGCTGTTTGGAGTATCCCGTGTTTTTAATTAAGGGCTAAAGAAAGGAAGGGATGACACAGTTTTCACCATTGCAATGAACTGGAAGTTGACATTGACCATTCTAGACATATAAACAAATAAATATGAGATTTATGAGTGCATTTACAAATAATAAAAAATACAATTTGCTATAAAGAGATTTCTTTTTTCTCTTTTTGCAAAGTGGTGTACATCTGTATTCCCATACTCATGTTCTGCTTTCTATTAGTGGAGATATTCTAGGCCTCCAAAATACAGGTATATGACTAATTGCCCATATTTTGAGTTTGCAGGCAATTGTGGCAGTATGTCTTCTTTGCAACACTGTCCACAATTCTTTGAAGTGTCCAGCTGACCAGAAGGTCTCACTTAAACACTGTAACTTTTATATTGTATTCGAGGTTTCAATTACCATCTTTCCATAGCTGCTACTTAGGTTTTTCATGTTTTTACTGTTTGAGAATATCATCTGCCATAACAAAATACGACATTTAAGAGAAAAATTCCTATATATTGTTTTGAAATTCTTAGATGTTCTTGCCAAAGGATTGACAATTAAAGAAACAAATAATGGACACCAAATGGTGGTGAGTAAGAGGTGCTCTCACTAGCACAGGTGTGAAGAAAATATGAGCAGTATTAGGAGCAGGCACATCCTTCTGTATCTACAACTTTAAGCTTTTGCGTGCATTAACCATTTTATCTAGTAGAAGTTATACAACATCTAGGTATCTCTTAAAGGAGGGGAAAAATTAATAAAAATCCAGTAACGAGGTGGGATCTGCAGGATAGGACTAGGACCTTATGTCCTTTTACCCTTGTATAACAGTATGGTGGTAAGTAAGGAACGTGCTGCTTTTGGAAAGCTGCTCAGTAGTACTGCTGCCAGAAGTACTCACTTGGATTCCACTGCCACATACACAGCCCACAGGGGAGTGTTTTTAAACTCAAGCATTCACAAAGATATGCCTGACAGTAAGATGAAAATGCAAAATATTACAGATTGCAAGCTACAGAGGTGTAAAAGACCGGTAAAACAAGCAACTTAAATTGCAATGGTTTTTTCCCACCTGTTCTTTAGACAGCTCTATGATTTTGCGTGCATGAACTTCTTGTCCTTGACCCATGGAGATGGTCCTACATTCTATAACATTTGCACAATAATACAATTAATGAACTTACATTATTGAGAAAAAGGAAGAATTTCAATTCAGTCCAAAAAAACAGTGATACAAAAACATCAGAATTAAAGACATTTTATGCACAAATATATACTTATGGAAGTAGAATTGCTTCATCATCATCATCAGCTATATTTTGTACACATTTTCTAAACATTAAAATTTTGTAAGATAACACTGAAATATACATTCACAATTTTTACAGAAGTGAAAAACTGTGACTGATATTACTTCTGTCAATGTGAATTTGTGCCAAATTCTAATGATGCCAGGGAATTTGAAAAATGCACACAGATTTTTTTCAACATGTACATAATAAAACCACAGAAATTGTGGGGATATGAAACTTCAAATGAGCACAATGCATAGTTGTAGAACTGCATTTATGAGCATACTAATGTGATTAATATAAAGAACATATGTATCTACTTCGAATTCAGTTTGTATGCACAATTTTCAAAACTTCCATATAATATAAAGTCCAGAATGTACAAATGCATATCTTGTGGCTATTTTTTTTCCCAAAGTAATCTTATGAGCAGACTGCTGACTTTTACATTGCCTGTAGTTTAGAGTTAAAACAGGAAAATACTATTGTCACCATAACAAAATTTTGTAAAAAATTAATTGTTTTACAGATAGGGATTAAAAAAGTTATCATCACTGGGAAGGATGATAGCAATTTATGAAAAAAAAAAAAAACCTTAAAACTGTCCAACTTCACACAGAATGATTCTCAGTATGCCATCTTTTATGTAAAGCATTGTTTTATCTCTAAAATGAAGGTTCAGGAACAAACAGTAGTGCTAAAGAATTTAAGAAATACCTCTCAGAAAAAAAGTATCTCTGAAATTACTTACACTGCCCCTCTATATCTTAAGATGTGACAATGAATAATTACTTTCATACCCAAATTAAGCTTCCTGGACAAGGAATCAATCTGAATAGTTGGGTCAGATCCCATAGACAAGAAACAGATGAGAGGTGTTCGTGGGTCACTTTCTTCCCAAGTTTTTCTTAAATTCAAAATAACTGGCTCTGTATATTTCTCATCCAAGGAACTTGCAATGTATTTCCTGGCTTGGGAAAGTGTTCGGTCTGGACACCAAGATCTAGAAATTAAAAAATATACAAAGCTAAAAATTCACTGCCTCTCCCTGTTGCAAAGACCAGACTTACATTAGAAATTCTATTTTTATCAACTAGAGTGTTTTTTTTTTTCATAATATGCATATATATATTTGTAGGTTTGTCTTTAGAGATATAATAACAGACAGAGCTAGTAGTCTTCTCTCTGCTTATGACTGTTCAATAGTTTTCTGTTGTTTACAGTTTTGCACTGGAATTTTCTGTTCTAGGTAACTTTATAAGGTTGGGACATTCTCCATTTTAAACAGAACTTTTGTATCTGAGAGTAGGGAAATGTAAGAGACTGTTTTTGCCCTTTAGTAAAACTCTGCAGATGATTCATTATGTCTGTTAAGTCTTTTAGGGTACAGACTCAAATCCTTTGCACTGGATTGCATTTGTGTATTTTTCCCATGGAAAAAACAAACAACCAACTACTTTTGGGTAAAATATATTACTTCAAAAAACTTACATTTGTAAACTTATTATTTAAACACTTAGATGCTTGCCTCCCCCTTTACAGTGTAGAGCATACAACAACACGATATTTCCATCAGATTCTGGCCTGTTTTACTGCACAGGTTGAATCTGCTCCAAAGACAAATCATGGCCTAGTAAATAATGTTGTTGGGGTTTTCTGTAGTGTCTCTGATTTATTTGTTGCAGCACTTGGAAAGTATACAACAAATGTAGGAAGATATGATCTCATGCATAAGGCAGCCGAACACTGCTTTGTAGAAATCCATTTTATCCCAAGCTCTGCCACAGAGATCTTACATGATGCAAAAAAAATCTTTTATAGCACACTTTTCACACAGGGCTTTGGAATACCTGTTTTGCATTTTCAAAATCTCTTTTTTTCCTCAATTAATTGTTTAAAGTTATTTTAAAGTAGTTAATTGTAAAAGAAATTAAATTGAAAACTCTCTGAATGATTCTACTTTTTCATGTGCTTCTCACAGGAGGCTGCAAAGGGTTCCTGGTTTCCCTTTGTCATGGCATAAAAGCAAAGCTATAAAAAGTATTTTCTATAAATAACTCTAGATGGCAAAGGATAGCTTTGAAGTGAATAAAATCATGTTTCATGTGAGTGAATTAAATAATATTTAATGTCAACCAGAGGTAATTAAAATTACACTCTGATGATACTGGCATACCCCTAGATTGAGATACATGATGCAGCAGGGTAATTGTCCGAAATTTCTGACAGTGCTCACCTGATAAGTAAAAGCTTGTGAAAGGTATCAAGCGAATCACTGTATCCATCAGGTATAATTTCTTCCTCAGGAGCATCTTTATCAAACCAGTTTTTCCATGCCTTTTCATGTTTGGCTATCTAAATTTATTACATTAACACACATATGAATATATTTCAGCTGCAGTAAAATCCCCTTGTAAATGTATCTTTTAATGAAAGGCTGTTATTGTAATAGGATATATTACAAGTAACATTGTCTATAGCATTTAAGACATATGCCTTTTGAATTGCTGTTAAAATATTACAAATAGTATTAATTAAGATATTACAATTAGCATTAAGATTCAGGCTCTAAAGCCAGTCAGTTATCCATGGATTTCCTTCCCAAACACATGCAGCTACTTGAGAAAAACCAATAACTAGCAGAAGGTTCTATACTACGAGAGGAACATACTGTGATTCATTCATTCCTTTTGGTCACAAAGTATGAGGAGGACCAGAAAAATCTGTCCCAGTACAGTCTAGCCAGCCAATCAATCATAAATTAAAAGTTACATATTCTAGGATGCTTTGGACTTGCAAAGAATAACTCTGACCACAAATATGATCACAATTTTAGAACCCATGACCTAAGAGGACAAGGGATACCGGTGAACAGAACACAGTGAAGATGCAATTGAGCATTTAACTAAGTGATTGAGAAGGGTCATTTCCTGCAGTATTCTCAGATCACTGGATAGAGAACAAGGAATGCCCTCATAAATGTTTAAAAAAGATGTCTACATTAAGTTAGGCATCTGTGCATGGAGGACTTATTTTTTATAGGAGAAAATATTGAAAGTACCAAGGAAAACAGAAAAGCACAGGCAATCTCTTGAGAACTGGGCATAGCATTCTCAGGCTCTTTTTTCTTACTTCAACTAATTTTCTGTTTGTATCTGAATGAATAATGATACAGTTGTATTTAATGAGTCAAATAGAACAGCATATCTAATGGATATAAATAAGTATTAAAAAGATATTGTTTCCATATTTGCGTTTTTATTGATATCCTAGTTGGCATCCTCCCATATTCCATCTCTATCTGTTACTAAAATCATCTAATTGTCACCTTTCAACTTGCCACTATATGGAAAATGGAAGATATTGCTTAAAAATTACTTTAAAATAGAGGCCTTTTGGGCTAACATGGTCACCTAAATATTTTGGAGTCTAAAATTTTGTTTGTATCAATTCTAGGAAGGTTCTGGTGAAAGGAACTTTCTAGAAAAGGGTTCTGGTGCCCTAAGAACCCAGAGTGAACAACCTAACTAAAGTTCTTCCAACTTTCTTCTACCTCAATATCCTGATTTGATACCTCCAGAAACCAAAAAGTGGAGGAATTGGGCTGGTATGTGTTCAGATCTTGCCTTGATACAGAATTGAGAAATAGCCAGGATCATTTCCAGGCAACCATTTAGCTAAAATTTCTGCTACTCTTAAGGGCAATAAATGCCATCACAAAATGGACTTGGCTGACCAATGCTGTAACAGCAAGAGGAATTCAGTGTCCTTGCTATCAGATTGATTTACAAGGATTGCTTAGGAGTTACAGAACAAGAAATGCTTAGGAAGTGTTTTAACTACACTGAAAAAAGGATAAATTTACCAAATTGAACATGTCACAAGTTTATGTGCATATAAGCTCATGTATGTCTCAGTAAAATAAATAATATGTTTATATTCAGCTCATCATATCTGAATAACATGTTAACCTTGGAATGGAAATGAATATTTAAAAACCAGCAGCATACAATTTACTTGCAAAAATATACCAGACTCAAGACAGAAGACATTGTAACTTAGAACCTGACACTTAGACTAAATTTATGAGCCTTTTTATCCTTTCTATGTATTTCCCCCTTTCACTGCCTTCCTTTTTTGCTAGTTATTTGCTTCTGTTCCTTCTCTGCTCTTTCTACCTCAATTATGATAATACAAAATATAGTAAAGCAGATAAAAAATGTAGAGCAAATAAACACACCCACATTCATGCCACCTAACTGCAGATCTCTGTGCCATTACTCTGTCATTTCTGGCCTTGTTTTTAACATCATCTCTGGTGCATTCCAAATGTAAAATATGGGAGCACAGTTATGATGATGACAAAACTGGTTATTAAAATTAAAATGGTAACTAGCAAATATCACCTGATCCAAAATTTCTGCAAACTGTGGAAGTTTGTTCAGTTCCACTAGGTTTAGCCATATCATGTCAAGAATCCAGCGAGATTGTTTGGGTGGGCAAGCCTGTAGATCCAAAGCAGCACCTCCTGTGGGTAAAAACGTTCTGATGAAGCACACATGATACTCCAGAGGTCAAGATATCTTTGGTATTTCTTTTTAAATTATGTTTTTTGACTTAAGTAATTTT
Organism: Acropternis orthonyx; assembly: GCA_035583155.1. Classification (NCBI taxonomy): domain Eukaryota; kingdom Metazoa; phylum Chordata; class Aves; order Passeriformes; family Rhinocryptidae; genus Acropternis; species Acropternis orthonyx. The sequence continues at coordinate 39,848,251 of JAWWEU010000111.1, read as the reverse complement.
TTTCTGGAATATTAATTGTATTCTTGTGCACTTAGCATTTATTTCATAACAAAGGATAGTTCAGCCTTCTTAATGGCCTTCTCATAGGTGCTGGAAGGCTACTATTGGGTCTCTTCTAAGACTTAATCATTAATCGTCCACAAAGTAGCATACTTGTCAATATTTCTGCTTTTTATTTAGGTCAACAAAGTAAAATATGTTTTGCAATTCCTCTGTACCATATTCTCTAATGTTTATAGAGCTTCTTAGTTAAATAGTTAAATCTTCTACTAGAGAAGTTCATATTATTCACTTGCATCAGTCCCTTGCTTTCTATTGGTAAATGACACAGCTTATCTAAGTGTCAAAATACCTACAAAATTATAAATTAATGCCTTAGATATTATCATATCTTTTTTTCCTTTCTGAAGCTCTAACAAAAATTCAATGCCATTATCTTGGGAGGCTATTTTCCTATAATTTGGGGATCTGCTTTCTTAGTCTTGCTCACTTAAGATTACCTTCAAGCTACAGCATTAGAATATTCAGGAAGGGTCTAGTGATTATCTCTGATGGTATACAGTAAATAGAATGAAATTCAATTTATATACTTTAGCAGAAGGAAAGACTTAAAGCTGATACTCTCCTGAGACTGGCTGAACAATAAGCTTTAGATACTTTTTCATTTCAAATAGCAATGCTTATTTCATTGAGACATCCCCTGATAACAAGCAATGAAAGCTCTTGGAAAAGAAATGGAAAGAAGAGGAGGAGAGATTGATTTTCCAAATAAATCCTTTCTTCAGCTGTCCAACGATGTTTGGTAACATGGTGTTCATTTTGCACTAAGAACTGTTCATCCAAGGAGAGAAATTGAAGAGTTCATTCATTGCATAAGATACCTAAGAGTCCAGTACAAATTGGCTGGGCACCTGCCCACTTCCAAATCTTATTTAATATAATTTGAATAATTAAAGAAAATACAGTACTACTTTGGTGTCATTTTATACATGAGAAGAATTTCTCACTATCAAATCACCTGTGCTAAAGCTAGCCAGGAAACTGCAATCATATGTTCTAGACAAAAACTGCTAAAAGTACTTTTAAATGGCAGAGGTAGAACTGAGACAGGGAACTGCGTCTGTCTTTACTGGACCACAGCAAGCATAAGGACAGAGGCAGCTCCCACAGAACTGTTGGTAGAAACCACACAGCCAAAAAAATCATACTTCAAAATGGCATAAAAGCTCAAAAAGTTCAATTAGCTCTATACATAATACAATTTTTAAAACCTACCTCTAATGAGGGTTTGAAACTCTCTGTTTTCCACATGTCCTCTCTCAATATCAATTTTTAAAGCCAGGAGGAGGGTAAAGAGGAATTTGTGGTTTTCATGCAAGCCTCTAACAGAATACGAGTGAATTTCAAAGGTAAGATGCTCAATAATATTTGAGATTCGTTTCTGAGGTGCAGGAGACTTCTTAGATCTGAATCATGAAAACAAAGCACAAGAAAGCCATGTTAATAACAGCAAATACATCAGAAAGGCAAACATCCGAATAGTAGGAAAAATCTGTATCTTCCTACCTGGCTATGGATTGATCAAACAGCTTCAAGAAATGAGCCAGTGAAGTTTGATACATGTTATTGACCATGCTCATTGCTGTAAGGAGGAAATAAAGAATGCTCCCACGTGTAGCAACAGGTCGATATTCCTCTTGTGCAGTGTTAATCTTCACTTCAGTTTCTGCTGCCACAGACAACTTTTCAGCTATTTCAGCAGCTGTTTGCTTAGTTGTTTGCAGAACACCAATTAAGGACTCATCATCTACTAGTGAACCTAAAAACCAAAATACTGGATGTTTAGGACATTTTTATAACAATTTTTTTCACTTCATAAATATATAAAACAAAGGACCAAATTACAGGAATTATTTATAGCAAATTATTTACTGATTTATGGAAAGGTTTTAAAATTAAGATCAAACAGGATATATAATGCTAAAAATTATTTTCATATTCAATATATTAAACAAACACATTAAAATATACCAACTGTATTTATAACAACAGCTTTGCAACAGGTACCAGAGAAGTCACTATCTTATGACCATCACATACACACTCATACACAGTACTTCAATGAATTTGAAGTCTGTTCACTGGTACTCAACGCAGAGAAGACTTAAGGTCCTAAAGGAAATGGTCACTCAACAGTATTCCTGCATCTCCAACAATTACTGATCAATTTACTGTCACCAGCTACTTTTTCCACCTGAGACAGTAAAAGATCATGTTCAGGGTCCTAATGTACTGTGAAAGACTTTAAACAAGCCCATTTTACTTTGCATTTTCAATGGGTTAAGGGTTTGCCCATGAGCAGATACCTTAAGTTATCTGAGGGGCAAAAACCTCTCAAAAATGGATTTATTTCACAAAACTTGTTCAGATGTTAAATCTGTGTCTAGAGTTGTATAGAGTGGCATGCTATAGTACCAAGTCCCTCATACTTCTCATCCTCCGACCCTTGGATGTTCCCTTATTGTATCTTAGATGGATAAATCAATTTCTTTCTGGAAAGGTCCTAGTGTGAATCATTTTAATCTGCCTAATCTGGTTAATACTTTGATACAGAACCTTTGGTTGCACTTAGTTTGTAAAGAAGATTGTCTTCCAGTTCTTTCATCTTCCTCTTATTAGAAGTTACATCTTCCATGAGTTTAATTCGTTCTGCTTCTAGTTCCTATTAGTAAAAAACAAGAAAATGGCATGAAATTTTATGGACTGCAACTATGAGGGTTACTTAAAATTCAGTTCTAATTTTTCAAGTTCATGAATTGTGACTGAAGATACAGGTGAAGAGTTGGTTCCAGTCAGGAAATGTGCATTATTCTTTTTTTGGTATCTAAAATGTGGTTTTAACAACAATTTTGTTTATGCAGTGCATATTCAGTATCTTATGACATATCTTATCCATGCCAAATACTTGTGCTTGACTGTTTGTGTCATACTGACAGTAATCTATAGAAAAGCCTCCAGATGTACTTTTGTTATTTGGAAATGTCTACACTGAATCTGAATAAAGTTTTAGGAAATGGCTGATATCTTTTACCCATTTGAACATTTTGTTTTCCCTACATACCAAAACCAGTTGAAAGGAAAAAAAAAGAGTAAAATTAAGCATCACTCTGGTTTACGTGTACTGTTAACTTACCTGTTTTTCAGTAAGTAATACTCTTCTCAGTAACTGATTCTCAAGTCCTTTCAGTGTAACAGTAAAATCAATAATGGATGTTTTTGCATTAATTTCAGGCGTGAAAGCAGGATTAGGTAGCTTTGTAGTAATGTATAGTCTAAATGAATTCATAACATCCACTTCCTTATCACCGACTCTCACCTGTGGAGTAAGGTCAAACAGTATTAAACAGAGGGAAATGAGCTTTATTCAACACAGTAATATTGACATGGAAAAGAATTCACTTTATTTGAAATGCCAAAGAGAGGGATTTTATTTTACAATTCAAATTGGTCATGAAAGTATCATTCAATGACCAAACATAAAAGTTAGAGTATATTATAAAAGTAACATTCCCCTCTAGCTAAATATTGGGATTACTTCCACTGTGGGTTCTGATTAACAGCTCCAGAACCATTTGATTTAGGCTTTGGGCTTCTAATTACACTTCAAATCAGGATGGTAGAACCTGCTGACCTTTGCAGAACTCATTGTTCTCTTGTGTTCAAGGAAAAAGAAGAATTATATGATTATGGAACAGAAATTATTGGAGATAAATTCTGTCTTTATGAAGACTAAGTAGATCTCAAAGAATCTTTCCAAAGGAATTCAAAATGTATTCAGTGTTAAGACATTCCAAAACAGCAGTCTAACTCTAAAGCTGCATGTGCCAAGGAAACCTGATCACTGTATATCACAGTACGAGTCACAGAATCGTTAGTGTTGGAAAAGATCATGTAGTTCCAACCCCACTGCCATGGGACGTATGAGTAGGCTCCAAGGCCACTTCAAATACCTGGCTTACAAAGGAGTAGGACCAAACCACTCCCTTAAGCATATTTGCACTGACATTCAAAATAAAACTGCTGCACAAAAATAACAACCATTTTACTTTCAGCAGCAGCAGCAATCTAGTATACATCTCTCTCATATTGCAGGCACTTAATTAAGATTATTTGAGAAAAATACATTTCATTATTATACATATATGTACATTATATATATATATATACACATTACAATACTTTATTTGGAAATATACAGCATATACATTAATTTTATTTCAGAATGTTCGAAGGGTGACTGCTTTTAAGATTTGGTAGTGATTTCTTTATCCATTGAAGGTCAGAAAGACTCATGATTTTTCAAGGCTGGGAATAAATATTATTAATAAATATTTGTGCTTTTAGGCTTGTTCCATGAGAAAACAGTTAAAACTGATTAAAGATTTTTGCAGTTGCCACAATCAGTGCTTTGCACTAGGAAAAGAGAGACCTTTTCAATTCTATTAATTCTATTAAAGGGTGAACATCAATAGAAAATATTTTAAGTATTAAAAGGATATTAAGGATATTAAGTATTAAGGATAAAAATAATTGGTTCCAGTTTGGAATCTTCAGTAATAACTTTAATAGTTAAACTCATATTTTAGACTCATCAACTTACTACACAGCTGAGGCTCTGCCTTCTGTATTTTATTAGTTCTGTTTGATTCTTTACACTTCTCTACTGAATACAGAGTTTACCTGATTCAGCAAAGGTTTGGAATAACGGTAAAATATCATTTGTCACAAAACCTCTTTTGTTTGGTTACTAACCTTAAATGAAGATCCAGATTTCATGAAATTCTTTTCTAATACATTGTCAAGGACTGGATCCAACTCTTCATCTATATCTTCAATCATGAGTGATCGGCCCAGAGAAAGACTGTCTTCTAGGTGTTGTCGGAAATACTTGTCATTCAGATTTGTTACCTCAAAAAGTAAATTACAAATTGGTGTAAGGGTAAAAATATTTTCTCAAAGTCTTACATGAAAATCACAGATCTAACTATGGAAACTTTCTTCCATTGTTTCTGTTAGTTGCATTTTAAAGAAAATAATATAAATGTTGACCATGAAGCAATTTATGTAGAAATACTTCTTGTGTGTACATTGAAAAGTACCATAAGATGGTGAATTTAAAGGTTGGCTGTAATTGAATCCTCAAAACTTAATTGTGAGAGTAATAATGAACCAAATAATACTGGTGCAATATTTTGTATATTGAAGATGGTATGTGTATTTTTGCAATCAGAGAGACTTAACCTTTAATTTTCTGTTCTATGTCCTGAAGACTAGATTTTCTAATTTTAGCTTTGAAATGTTAAGAAATTCTTTCTGGAAATCTGAGTTCAGTCTAACAAATGAATCGCTGTTACAATACTATGAACTCAGATTGACATTTCATGAAATGGGATTCATAATATATGAAATCATCAAAAAACATGCCTACCCAAATAAACTATATATAATTAACTAATACTAAATCTTCCAAAATTTATTCATATTCAGGACATAAGAGTTTTTGCAACATTTAGACTAAGGGTTTTAAAATGTATATTCCCTTCCCCATGCTACATCATTTGGGAAAAATTCATTAGCAATGCAAATGGTGACACATGAACATCTTTGTATTATATTTCATGAGCAGACATTTTGCCCTATTGGCTTAAGCTATAAAAGAGCCATGAAGATTGCAGTAATGTTAGGAGAGGTAAATTTTTCTTGTGTTTGGTTTCAGCTGGTTGTCCTCAACTTCCTTTTGTAGCAATAACTTCATGTATGCACTCCCTCTCAGGTTCTAAATTCTGGACTGCATCAGTTGAAGTGTTTTGCCATTTTCAGAGCTGTGACTTATCCTGCTTTTGTCTGCAATGTTACTAATTGTTACCCAATTTACTCCCATTTAATAATTTTGCTGTATTTATCATCTCTTTGCCCTCTTTTGTGCAGGGATTTTGAACAAAAGGCTACTTCCTTCTCTTTTATACTTGATAGACTTTACACCAATTATATGGTTCTTTCCCAAGTCCTTGAGCGGGATTTACAGCGCTCTTGCCAAATTCCCTGCAGATGCATCTACACAATTGTCAGTTTCCACACATGTTAGAGTTACCTCAGATTCCACTGATTCAAACACAAACCTCCTCGAAAGTAATAATGTTTGAAGGACTCTAATAGAGCACATTATCTATTTAAAACTCTGCTTACATGCAATTCATTATCCTGTTCTTTATTTTTAACCCATGTCTTCCCTTGAGTTTGTGGGTCTATCAAAAGTGGATATCTAGATGCCTTAGTGACAATGATGCCATTCTGAATTGAGAGATGATCTCCAGGCAGTCCTTGAAGATTCCACTCACTAATCTAAAGAACCAAGTGAAAAAAAACCAAAACAATTTAAAAGGGTAGTTTGGAATAAAATATCACTGGAATTATCCTTCAGTTACATTTTTTCTAAGAAGTAACAGGGACATCAAGCCAAAGAAGATGCACATCTAAACTTTCTGAAAAATTATTAATGTAGATGTAAAAATATTTCCAGGATTTTATTTTTATGGATGCTTAACTACATAGAATGATAAAATATATATTTTAAAAGTGCAAGGATGTCAAAAGACAGCTTGACAGACAAATTAAACACTGGGATCAATTAAGAGAAAATGGGGCTGAGAGAGCTTTTGGGGATTAATATTTACTGAAGGAAACTTGAAGATTCTAGCATTGCCCTGTGTTTGAGTTCTCACTAAATGAAAAGACTTCATGCATTCTATTTTTCTGTAATCTGTATGGCCAGACTTCATGAACGAAGATCTGGGGAGGGGTTCTCCCCACATGGGTGTACCCTTCCAGCCTGCACAGTGGATTTTTTAGGTGAGGCACAGCATGCGCAGAACTGGCCCCGTCGTTTAAGTCCTAAGGTCCATTTGCCATGGCCGAGCGAGCTTGGACAGTGACAGTGAAATCCTTGGGACTGCCTACAGCACTTCTATTTTTAAATTACAACCAACTCCACTGTTTTAGAAGTGTCCTGGTTTGGGCTGAGACAGAGTTCAATCTCCTCCTAGCAGCTGGTACAGTACTGTGTTTGGATTTAGCATGATAATAATGTTGGTAACACTGACATTTTGGCTGTTGCTCAGTAGTGCTTACCCTAAGTCAAGGACTTTTCAGTGTCTCGTGCTCTGCCAATGAGGAGGTGCACAAAAAACTGGGAGGGAGCATGGCCAGGACAGCTGACCCAAACTGGCCAAAGGTGTGTTCCATACCATAGAATGCCATGGTCAGTGTATAAAGTGGGAGAATTACCCAGAAGAGGCCTGACTGTGGTTAGGGGATGGGCCGGGTATTGGTCAGCAGGTGGTAGAGAAATTCTATTGTGCATCACTTGTTTCTCTTGGATTCTACTATAATCATCATCATCATCAACAACAACAATAACATTATTATTGATATAAATTTTTTCAATTATTAAATTGATCTCACCACAGCCCAAGAAGATTATCTTTTCTTTGCAAATTTATTTTCCAGTGGTACTTGGATTCTGACTGGGGTTAAACCACAACAAGATGTCTATCGCTGCAGTGATGGGCTCTCAAAATAAGACACTCAAAAGTGGGAATTGTCTAACTGTATGTGTAACTTATTTATAATATATAACTTCCTTATCTATCTAACCATTGCTCAGTACTCTGATGTTTAGTGGAAATTGCCAAGAACATTTGAAACTACATAGTACGGCAATATTGAGAATACTGGGGATTGTGGTTCTGTTCCAAACAAGCATAATGCTGGGTTAACATTCACAGATTATGCTAATAGAAATTCAAATTAAACACTCCAGGCACCAAGAACTTACTGTTGGTTGATCTACCAACATAGAAATGAGGTTCAAATCTTCAGAAAAAGGGATTTTATGAGCTTTCAACTCTGTTTCCCACAAATCTTTAAGTAAAAGATTCCTGAAGTCTTGATTAAAAGGTCCACAGTATGAAAGAAGGCCTGTGCAGAGTAGTATGTCTCCCACAAGTCTAGAAAAGGAACAAAATCATAATTAAAATGTGATTTACAAATTCAATTCCTATTGATTTAGACAACCAGCTTTTGAAATATAAGATTTTAAATGGTTTCTTCATGTTTTCAAAGTATTTTTGTGGCAAATCTTAAGAGTAGTCTTGTACAAAAACTGTCTTCACCCCTACAAAACAATAAAATCCTGATGACAATTATTTCTTCTTTCATAACTGAAGCAAGAAAATATTTTATTTCTTAAAAATATGTCTGCAACACAATATTTATCAAGGATGCAAACCCTAGTTCTATTGGAATGAGTAGACCTCACCAGAAATGCCTCAATTTCCCCACAGGAAATTTATGGCAATGCAAGTGCTCTACAGAAGCTGAGCCTGTCTGAAGGTTTCACTTCCCCAATGACTTCGGAACGAGGTGCAGTATTAGGGCGCTGGAGAAGCAGCTGTTATACAGGCACACAACAGCACTAGCAATCATCTCTTGGCAATTAAATTCCATAATCAGAGATATTGTTCTTAACTGAAATACAAGTATACTCAGCATTCATGTATTCACTTATGGGAGGAAACTTCAAATTTCAGGGTAGTTCATTTGATTGTGTTGTTGTATTAAGATTTCCAGGAAGAAAATTAAGTACGACTATTAAAGCTACTAAATTGCTTACTAATACTTCTTTACTTCTTTTTTGTTTTTCTGTAATGAATTTGATACCTTTTAATTTGAGCTTTAAATTCCTTGCTTTGCTGAGTCCACCTAACCTTCTCTCCGCTCAGTCCATCTATAAGGGCAGAGGCTGCCTGCATCTTCCTTTTGCATGTTTCTGCATCATTCTCCAAGTCCTAAAATTGAAAAAATGTCCTACATAATTTAGTCATAGAATGCAAAAATTTAGGCTTATTTTATACTTCTTCCATCTTCTTATATTATTACTATTTTATTTACTTAAAACTCATTCATGAGGACTCTGAAGGACATCTATTGTGCAGCATGCTCCTATTCACAGAAATAAGGAAATAGAAGAAAATAGAGATTTAAATCTCTTACTTTTATACCCGAATCTCATCCATGCCATTCAAGGCAGCAGGTAAAGATGTGTTTGCAGTAAATCCTGATTACATGACAGTATTGATGCAAGCATTTTTCAGAGGACTAAAATACTTTTATCTCACCATTTTCTCCTTCATTGCTGCATCAAACTTTGCCTGCACTTTATCCAGTTCAGCTTGCTTCTCATCTAATTCTGCCTGAGCCTTTTCTTTCTCTGCATTAGCTATTTTCAGGCGACCTTCCTGTTTTGCCACATTAGCCTGCAAAGAGCAGAAATATTAGAACAAAAATCATATAATATTAGATTATAAATCAATGAACTATTTATGTCTGCTTAGCTGGCAATAATGAGACAATAATGCAACAAAATAACTTTTATATAAAAATCAGAAGCATTTAATCTGAAAACTGTATCACATATATACTGCAAATAAGATGTTTTGTTAAATAGCAATAGAGCACTCAAAGTTCCTACTATATATTGTCAATATTCCTTTATGAAAATTTACATTTAAAAAAGCTGGTTAAGAAAGTAAGATGTCTGATCTCTACATGTTGATTAGACTAGAGGTACATCACACAATCTTCTTGTTTGACTATGTGTTTCTTTTTGATTTGTACATTCTGTAGTGATCAGCAATCACAATAGGAGATTGGTCCTTTATCATCTAACAATATTGCTTTAACCAACTAGAAAATAATAGTTCTAAAACAGTGACTCTTCCCATTGTCTCTAAAATAAAATTTATGGTGGACACAGAAAATTGATTTAATAATTTTTGAATAATTTGCCTGTATTACTGTTGCTTCTGTAAATAACACTTCTACCAAGCACAAAAATGTGGCAAAAATTTGGAATCACCTTCTGCTTTACTCTTTTACTTTTTTTTTCTTTTTAAGTGTGCTACATTTAGGGAATACTTTGTTTAGACCCAAAAACCACTGCCTTTGAGTTTCAAAACCATAAAAAAGAACATCCACACTGAAGTGAAAATTACTCATGAAAATGTTTTACTCAGTTTGCTTCCTACTATTGCAACAGAGCTCCTTTATTGATGTGAGCTCTGAATCTCTTCAGAAAGCCAATATTTGAAAAAGATATTAGTCCTCCACTGCCTTTAAGTTACTGTGTGAAAGCAAAGAAGGGAAAATAACTGCAAACCTCTGTTTGCAGGACTCTTTAGTGAAGGAATGAAGATCCTGGTACAACCTTGTGCAAATAATTATAAAGTAATTATAACATAATAAAAACGAAGGATGTAAACACCTTTCCCTATACAGAGTAAACCAGAGCACATAAATTTAATCTGTTCTGCATTCTGTCTAAAATTAAGAAGAGTTTTTTCCGCTTTTATCATCTTTAGCCACTAAAGTCACAGGCTGTTACATCTGAATAAAGTTATCTATGTATATATTTGTATAATCCTACTAAACAAAACCAAACTAAATTACATGGCAAGCAAACACAGAGCAAGAGATGACACATTACCTTGAGAGGTAAGACTTCTCTGTTAACACCATAAAATATCACCATGGCTTGAGTCCAGGAGAGGAGTCCTGCCACATTGCCACACACCTTTTTCCCATGCATCAGTGTATAGTCTTCCATTTCAAAATAAGGCTGGACTAATTCTACCGTCTCATCGTTGATCGTATCCCGAGGAAAGTTCTGTAGGTTGCTCAAGAATGGGCCGCTCATAAGCTGCAAACCCCAACATATTTATGAGTCATTTACACATTTTACATTCAAAAATCTTGGTAATAGGTGACTATTTTAAAAAGTGTTCCTAAAATTCTTCTGTAAATAGAGGTAATTCATACAGTAAATATTATAACTGTGTTATTCAGTTGTAATTCTTCCCACACAGCTTTGATTATTTTAGTTTTAAGCACTTACACTCCAGTAACTAGCTTTGAAAGTTACTGATGTACTTTCTATCTTCTGTATCCCTGTGTTGCCATTTTAAAAGCATTTAAGAAACATAATTTAATAATAATAATAATAATAATAATAATAATAATAATAATAATAATAATAATAATAATAATAATAATAATAATAAAAAGAACCAAAATAAAGCCTCAGAGAAACATTCACAACTTATCTAAAGAATGCAACAAAAAGGCTTGTGCATTTGGAAATGTGATCTAAATTCTGATATGTGCAATTATTTGGTTTAATCTTTTTCTAACAAGAGTTTAAGCATGTTAGAGACAATGTAAGGAACAACTGCTTAACTCATTTTATTATGTCAGTGGCAAATGAAAGGTTTTTATGATTTCTTAGTTACTGTAAAAGTCTAATTAAAAAGCAAGAGCACTATTTGTATCTAATATACATAATTTTTTCATCACTGGCATGAAAAAAATATCAAGGCAATAATATTGGCAGATTAATACACTAATAGACATAGAGAACAGAACTTAAAGAAGGGCAGGAGAAGCCATGGAAATCAAAGTGTATCCTGACAGAAGATCAAAGTCCATGAGGAAAAGACATCTGGCTGACCAAGGAATTTGGGCCAGGAATACTGAAACACAGAATGGGAAAAGCTACTGTCTCTTAGTCATTTAATTAATCTTTCAAACAAAGAGCTAGAGAGGCTCAGAAAAGGCTGTTTATATGTGAAGCTACAAGTTCTTAAAGAGAAAGAGAGCTATTTCCAGAATGTCTTTATCTCATGTATGATTAACAGCACTGATTTAATTTCTTTATTTGCTATCACACCATGCACCAGGATCAGGGCAAAGAAACTCTAAACCTCCTACTGCAAAAGTCTCTAAGCGATTCACCTATTTCTATCACATAAATTGGATCTATATACTATGTCCATCTTAAAACAATATGCTTGTCTTTTTACAAAATTCTGTCATGTTTTGGGTAAACAGCATAAGTTCTCTGACATGCAAGTTGCTATTTCTGATGTGTAAGAAACACTGTCTGAAAACTCTACTTACTTTTAATGATTCTGCCCAGGATGGCTTGCAGCAAGGTTTTTCTGGATCAAGAGTAACTGGATCCAGTTTCTTTTGGAACAGTAGCAGACAACAGTCCATTATCCTCATAATCAGGTGAGGAGGTTTTGCAAGCTTTCTAACAGTAGCAATGTCCTCTAGTTTGATAGTCTATTTGAAGAAAGATGTAACAGAATACTTCATCAATACCACTGTTCTATTTTCCCAGTGTCTTGATTTTAATGTTTGTTTGTAATGCTTTCCTCTGAGGTAAATTTGTACTAAGTATACACCAAAAACAGTGAGAAACTTGGCTTAGTTTAATAAAGTTCATAGATTCATGAAACTTTAATAATTTTAATGCATATTAGACAAGATTATCATCCCAATACTAAAACCATCACTCAAAAATCAAATTTACACACAGCAGCATTAACTTAACTTATAAGTCCAAGCGTTTGAAGAAAAGTATATTGTAAAATTGTATAGGACTTAATTAAAAGCAGTTTCCTTGATAAAATAGTGTTTCAGATTTTTAAGCATTAAGAGATGGATTTGGTTATTTGTGTTGAATTTTAAGTTATTATATGTATGAGATACAGCAGTCAAAACCGAGTGACAACCATATGTTGGTGGCTCTAGCCTTTCACAGGTGATATGAATACTACTATACTAATAAAAATGTAAGAGTTTTATTCACTTTCAGTGCTTCTTCTGCTGCTTCTAATGCTGGCTTAGCTGCCTCCAGTTTTTTCTCTGCTTCCTGTTTTTCCAAATCAATTGCATCTACGATTTTTTGTGCTTTATCTTTCACACCTTGGACTTCCTGTTTTACTTTAGATGCAGCTTCAGCACTTTCTTTGACTTCTTCTAGTACCTGGAATTGACAATAAATAAAAAAAACTATAAATCAAAATGCTGGAACAAGGGAGTATTAGACAAGATAAAACAGGTATCTAAAAATACAAAGCTAACTCTATCTAACTACAGCTAACTGAATATGGTATCATATAACTCTGCAATAAAAATTAAATGTGAGACCTTTAATTTCATCCCTTTCCATCATACATTTCTCTCTTATAAGATTAAAGGTCTTGTGGAGTGCAGGCTGCCCCTTGGCAATCACCAGTCAAAAGTTCGCTCTCCCCATTAAATATGCACCATTATAGCAATACAGTATCTTTCAGAAAACACAACGAAATCCATTCCCTAGCATACATTTCCAGGGAGTAATTTTGGCAACCAGATTTCTACCAGACCACAAATCCCACGAACACACAGATACCTTGTTAATGTCAAAGACAAAATCTGAAACTGAACAGGGATGAACATTTTTCTAAGGAATTTTGAAATAGTAAAGTCCCATTATCATGTTAACTTCTTATCTGCTAGTAAGTGCACATATGACCCCAAATTTAATAAATGTCAATCAAGCACACACACACACACACAAAAGTCATGGAAAAAAATTATACCTGATACTTCTATGAGTGGGTTAGAAATGGTAGAAGAAAGCACTCAACCTCTGTTGGCTGAGTGAGGTGAGGCAGTGCCAAAGTGCCTTGCTTTCAGAAGCAAATGCTGAATCAACATGCCACAAAGAGAGGACTAAAGCCTCATTTTAGACAACAAGGGAAATTTTTTTGATTGTGCAAATTATGAGAAAATTCTGCAATTGCATTTTACCCCGCTGTATATTCTGGTGCTATTTAACACTCAAGTACTAACTTTGTCTGCCTTAGCAGATGTCAAAACCAGTTCCTTCTCCTTAACAGCCAAGTCCTTAGAGAGTTTAGCAACAGATTCACTGGCCTCCATTAGCTTGGACAGACCTATTAAGAAAAAGAGAAAATTCAGAAAAATTGAAACTTCTTTTTTTCCTAGTTAGATAATACAATCTAGCTCCAGATCTCACATGCTTTGTACCTTGTGTTCTCATTTAACTTTATGTAAATTTAACTTTATGTCTCACTTAATTTACGCAAAGGAGAAAAAGTGGGTGTAAGCAGTCATACTATCATGATTGTGCTAATATTTTACATTGTGTCTATTTATGTCCTATAGATACAAATAATTTCACAGGCACAACATTATTATAAACAATATAAAACAAAAGATATGTTGTGTCATAAAGTCACGGGACAATCAGAAAATCCAAATGATACTTCATTTGTGTCACTGAATGAAGAAATGACATAAGGATCCATGACAGCCTTCTAATAGGGAGTTCATTCTGGAAAGAAGTGGGATGAAGTCAAAACGGGACCCAAAGATCACAGCAAGATTATGACCTCCAGCTCCTGCATATTGAGTTTACTCTCTTATACATGCTGAAGAAATGATCCATAAAGGCCACTCAGCCTAACAGTTCACAGAATCATAGAATATGCCTAGTTGGAAGGGACCCATCAGAATCATGGAGTCCAACTCCTGGCACTGGGCAGGACACCCCAAGAATCACACCATATGCCTGAGAGCACCCAGAAAGAGATGAGCTTGCTTCCTCTAATTATTATATATTCAGTCTTCCCCATGCATTCATGGATTCTTTTTTTTCCTCTTCCCTCTTGTTCATAGACCTGTGTACAGATATTTTGGCTATTCCTGAGCTCCACACTGGGGACCCTGTTCCAGTGCCCAAGCACGCTCTGGGTGAAGAATCTCTGTCAAATATCCAACCGAAACATCCCATGACACAACTTCAGGCCATTCCCTCAGGTTCTGTCAGTGATCACCACAGAGAAGAGATCAGTGCCTGTCCCTCCTCTTCCCCTCATGAGGAAGTTGTAACTGCAATGAGGTCTCCCCTCAATCTCCCCTTCTCCAGGCTGAACAGACCAAGTGCCCTCAGCCGCTCCTCACATGGCTTCCCCTCAAGGCACTTCACCATCTTCGTTGCCTTCCTTTGGACACTTTCTAACCAGCTTAATACCTTTCTTATATTGCAGTGCCCAAAACTGCCCACGATATCCAAGGTGAGGCCATCCCAGTGCAAAGCAGAGTGGGACAATCCCCTCATCCCCTCCCTCACCTGGCTGGTGATGCTGTGCCTGATGCCCCCCAGAACACGGTTGGCCCTCCTGGCTGCCAGGGCACTGCTGACTCATGTCCAGCTGGCCATTGACTGGGACCCTCAGCGCCCTTTCCTGGCACTGCTTTCCAGCATCTCATTCCCCACTCTGTCTGTACATCCAGGGTTGCCCCATCCCAGGTGCACAATCCGGCACTTTCCCTTGTTGAACTTCATATGGTTGGGGATTGTCCAGTCCTCTGATTTGTTGAGGTCTCTCTGCAGGGCCTCTCTGCCTTCAAGGGAATCAACAGCTCCTCCCAGTTTTGTGTCATCTGCAAATTTACTTTGTATCCCTTCCAGTCCTGCATCCAAGTAATTTGTGAAGATATTGAAGAGCACAGGGCCCAGGACGGAGCCCTCTGGAACCCCACTAGTGACAGATGGCCAGTTTGATGTTCCCCCATTCACTATTATTCGACCCATGAGCCAATTGCTCACCCACTGTATGATGTATTTATCCAGCTCTGCTTTATTGAACCCCATACACTTTTCTTCAGCCCATTGATCCAGTCTTTCAAGATCTCTCTGTAGCACTTTCCTACACTCCAGTACATTGACACTCCCACCTAACTAGGTGGTGTCTGCAAACTTACTGAGGATGCATGCACTCAATAGCCCTGTCCAAATCATCAATAAAGACATTAAACAGAACCAGACCTAAGACAGATCCACAGGGAACACAAGTGACCACCCCTAACTGGCTTAGTTTCCTTTCACCGTCACTCTCTGGGCCAGTCCACCCAGCCATATTTTAACCCAATGAAGAGTACACCTGTCCAAGCCATAAGCAGCCAGTTTATCCAGGAAAGTGTTGTGGGAGATGGTATCAAAACACTGCGGTCTAGATATACAATACCCAAACCCTTTCCCTGGTAAGCAGATCACTTTTTAAATGCAGGCTCTTAATTCTTCCTTATCAAAAGAGAGGTTATTCTGCTACTCTCAGCAATAAAGTTCAATGAAACACACTGACAGGGAGATGAGAGACATGTTTTAGAATGTTTCATTTTTGCAGGCATATGCCACTTCCTAAAATACTCTGAGGGATAGAGGCACATACAAGCTAACATGTTACACCCACCTCCCACTCTTCTGATAGCAATTTCTGAAATGCTTGTTCCCTCCACTAAAAAAAAAGAGAAGCCATGAAGGGGAAAATGATACCCTTTACTCCACTGCTTTTCCCTGCTACAAGCCCAGAGTGAGAAGAAAGAAAGATGGACAAAGAATGGGAATATGCAGATCAAGAAGAAGTGAAGCATTTCAGTTCTAAACAAGAAAACTCTATAGCTTATTCAGGTCCCCTGCATGCTTCCAACAACAAGAAATTTTATAGCAGTACCCTTCCAGCAGAAAATTTTTTTTAGTCGTAAACAAATGCTTGATTTAGGTATTAGAAATAGGACTAGTATTTTTCAGAGGGATATGTAGAAGTCCATGTAAGAATCTTACTGATATCCGTTACAAGTTAAAAATGCACCATATATTTTGATCAAAGAGAGAATTGAAGTAAGCTTTATCTTGTCAATGTAATTTATGGCTTGTTTAAATTGTTACTGCAGAAAAGTAGAGAACATAGAAAATTATAAAACTCGCTACCAATACAGTAAGCCATTGTACTCTTAGCACTTCAAGGATGTAACTTGTGTCAGTTGTAATAAGCAGGAGATCTAATAACAAGTTGCTCAAATGGATGACATATCTGCTTTGTCAAAGCTAAACTGAGATCTTCTTGCAGAGCCACAGTTTTACATGAAGAGATGTTATCTCCACTGTGCTGCTCTGCCAAGGGCTCTACAGGTGAATTCAGAGAGAAGGCACAAGATGTTAAGCACTCAGAAGTAACTGTAACTAGATCTCAGGTTTTCCCTCATCTATCTCACAAGATTTTTCATCAAAAGTGACAAAGCAGAAACGAGATCACTTCATCTTTCAAAATATATAGCTTGTATACATGCTACAGTGCTGACAAGAACACTTTCCTAGAAATTAGTACTGACTGAGGTGTTTGAATTTTCCCACTTTACAAGAGTCTTGAATTGGCCCAGGTATCTTTATAAACAGGAAAAACATTTCAACATGGAGATTAAAAGAAATACATCATCTCAGCTTTGTTTAGTACTGTTAAATTGAAATCCCATATCAGAATAATTTAACAAACTGAAACAACTGTCAAGACTAATCTTTTTAACCTTCTAAATCTTTTTTGACATTGAGTGCAGAAAGGCTAAGGATTCAAGGATGGATGTGTGAGATGGTACCTAAGTAATTTATAATAAACTTTTTGAGAATGTTCTTTAAGATGCAGTAAACTGTGGAGCAAATTTGTAGTCAGGGATGACCAGTGTTTTAGTTCTTTTGTAATACATTTTATCTGTGCCAGGGAAACTAATAAGAATACTTTCTAACTGGCATGAATATTGTCTTAAGCTGAAAGACATGGTTTTCTAAGCATCAATGATACAAAGATGCTGCGATAGAACATATATATGTACAAGTTCATATGTGCATGATCATTTTGTTTTGAAGACTACATAGGAAACTTGTGATAACATGTCAGAGGTTACTAAAATCTTCATGTGACATTTTATTGACAGTGCAGAAGCTATTACATTACTACTTTTGCAATAGAATAACTGTAGAAAGAATACAAAAAACAAAAATGAACCCTGCCCTCTGACATCTTTGAGGTTCCCAGACTTCATCCCCATCTCAAGGAGGACTGTTGATATGTTCTGATTTCAAGAACTGTCAATAGATCCGTAGAGGGAAATTTACATAATGTGAAAATATTAAAAACACAGATCATTTGAGACCATACATGGAAATGTACGCTCACCAGTTTGCATGCGTTCAGCTTGTTCGTTAATGCTATCTAACTTTTCAGTGTAAATTTCTTTGTAGCCATTGACAAAAGAGAGGTAGGATTTCGGTGTTACATAAGCTCTTCTTCGATACCTAAACCAAAGAACATTGACAACATCATCTTTGCATATTTTTGACACATACAGCCATTTGATTAATTCCAGTGAAAGAGAAAATTATATAAATCAATTCAGTCAAAATCAAATTTCTTCATAATGGAAGCCCTTATTATCAGTTACATTGGTTTTATCCACTTAAGCAATATCAAAGGTTGTTGAATAGTGGGAATGAACATTAAGAATTTGCAACACAATAACAATTATTTTTCATGGCCTTAGGATGTATTGATATAGCAGATTCATTTTTATTAGCCTTGAAATACACTTACTGATACATATAAGGCAATGAGTTCAAAAAACATTATCATTAGTAACATTTTTTGGGATTAATTATTGCATTTGTAGAAAATATTACCTTTGGAAATAATTCTCACAGCTTTCTGAAACTATATCATGAAAGAGACCCATTGTTTCCACTATTTCTGTTTTAACTGATGGAGAGCAGACCATGTTAAATTCTGAGAGGAAATAACTGGATACAGTTACAAGAGCTTCCTTGGGCCAGCGACTGAACCAGTCCATGGTGCACCCCGATATCAGACCAGGAAACTTCAAAGAGCGTGCTCGGAACTTCTCACCAACCTGTAAAGAGCATCACTTGTAACTTTCAATACAATTCCTAATCAAAGGTCAATCAAAGTGTTTAATTCATACAAACAGCTACAGTATATATTTTAACTTGATGTTTCTCTGCTTAAAACATGGAAATTTTTTTCCTTTCTGATGGTATTTTACTAAATTTTCAACTTTCAGTATTTTATGAAGTTGTAAGAAAGAAGTTCATGACAAATATATATGGTTTTAATATTTTGAAATGTCAAATAATTTATTTTAATTGCCAATAAAATATTGTTTTCAAGTAACCAGCAAGGATTTAAAAAAGATGCATTCACTGATGTGTATCAGGAATGGACATGTCAGAGAAATAAAATAAAAGTACTTTAACTTGTAAGGAATGATTGAATTTTTAACTATTTTGATGTTAAGTTCTGACAACGTTACTATTATTTTTGTTATCTCAGCAATTACAACTAGACTTCTATAATCTTTTTATGCACCTTGAAACTTCCTTAAAAATATAAAACTTGACTAATCCTCTCACACCACATAGGACAGTTTGCTAATGGAAGTAAGGAAAACAGATATGGAAAAAAACTTACTGGAGAAAAGCAGAGGACAACATGCAAATTCTTCTTTGCTCGAGTTAAAAAGTATTCATAGAGGTTATCAAAGGTAGGAGGGTGCCGAGGCATCTCTTTTTTCATCACAGCTATTAATGCTTGGGTAATTTCATCCAATTCATCCCGAGGAAATAAATTCGAAATCTTTTTATAAAATCAAAATTGGTAAGAAAATTAATTGCATGTATGTAATTATTACAAAATTTATAATCTGTCTCTCTCTGCACATATACAGTTTGGACTTATATTCTCCTGGTTTGCACTGAAATAGAAATAAAGGAACTACATACCCAGAGTACTCCCTACTTCAATCATTATTGAGTCTACAACTTATTACCAAAATAAATAAGCTAGTGAGAACAAACTTTATAGTTTCCTGCTTCCAAAGTACATTGCCTGTCAGGTTAAGACTCTTACCTCACCTGAAGACAGCAGATTATTCACATATTCCAAAAATGACTCTTCTTTTATTTCATTATCAGTGAAAAGAAAAGTGATACCTTGCCCATCTAGTCCAGCTGTTCTATACAACACTTTTAGATCATCTGACAGATTGGTTACATTATAGGACCTAGGAGAAACAAGGAATATTACCTCTTAATTAAAAAAAACTCAGGATACTGCTATTTTTTGGAATACAGTGTTTTATAAGTGATAATGCAAACATATGTTGTAAAAACACATATTTTGATGCAGGAATAGCTAATGCATGGTCCACCCTTTTCAAGTCAAAATAAATACAATGTTGTACACAAATCAGATAAGAATTTGCTGTGGAAAAAACCAAAACCAAACAACCCCCTCCCAAAAAAACCCAAACAAACAAAAAACCCCCACCAAAACCAAAAAAACCCACAATACCATATATGTGATTTATGTATTTCTTGCATTTCCTACCTGGTTAAAGTGATCTGAAATATTTTATAGCCAGCAATGAAGGAGGCCAACTTTGCAAGACTTTGTTTTCCAGAACCACCAACTCCAACAAGTAAAGCATTTCCATAAGGTGTCCGGATAATCCGGGAAATCTATATAGAAGATAATGAAGGAAAAGATCTCTAATAAATTTAAATTTAAATATTAACTAGCAAAATTAAGATCTATCTTATGCTTTATTTACTACATTACAATGTAAAGATTCTTAAAAGGATATTTGCAGAAAATTTTCTCTCTCAAAAGAACACTTGTAAATTCTTTAGGGATTTTGTGTAGCTAACGAAGAAGCCATATATAAGAGTATAGGAAGGTTATAATCGGTTACACATATGATTTAAATGCATAAAAGGAGACATTTTGAGCTCTCGAAGGCATCATTTTGATTGTGTTTAGAAATATCAATAAAAAGCTTTATCTAGAAGAACAAACAGACCACATTCATAATTTTAGGAGTCAGAAAGACTTGGACAGAGTTAAACTATCTTTTAGCGTTACCTTCTATTTTATCTACCTGCAACATTTCCTTTATGATAGTTTTCTTACCAAGTCTCCCTGATACAAAAGTTGGATTACAAATCTACTAATAATGGCCAGACTTTGTTAACGAAGATCTGGGGAAGGGCTCTCCCTACATGGGTGTGCCCTTCCAGCCTACGCAGTGGATTTTTTAGGTGAGGCACAGCGTGCGCAGAACTGACCCCACCATTTAAGTCCTAAGGTCCATTTGCCACGGCCGAGCGAGTTTGGGCAGTGACAGTGAAATCCTCGGGACTGTCTACAGCACCCGGTACTAACCAGGGCTGACCCTGCTGAGCATCCAAGATCTGACGGGATTGGATGGCAGGGAGGCATTTAACTGCCCAGGGGATGGTCCCTACTGAGGACTCGAACTCGGGCCCTTGGGATTCAGAGTCCAGAGTGCTAAGCCTTACACCACGGGACCAGCCCACAAATCTACTACGTTACTGCTTTTTCACACATCTCTATACACATCATATCCTCTTTGGGTTTATTTTATGTTAGTGCACTATTACTTTTCAGATTCTACGTTATGTTTTGGTCCTTATGTAAATTATGCACAAAGTGCAAGAGGTTGACATTACATCAAGCTTTTGAAATATAATAATTTTTTTTTCTTCTAGGAAATTTTAGCTTAATGCATAGTTCTCTCTAAGCCTATCCAGATAACCATATTAAAGAAGTCTAAATATGAAATTTTGAGGGTGACTAAATTTATTGTTACTTCAGTAGAAAGAAACCCTGCTGTCATTAACTGCATATCACAGATATTCTGATTAAAGCCTGCCAATAAAAATGGAATATCAGAGACTTTCAAGGTCTTCTGAAATTCACCTAGCATCACATGAACTATATTTAAGAAGAAAATTCTATACTTCTGTTTAAAAGCAAAACAAACACTCATTTGCTTCTTTTGACATCAGCTAGAAAAGAACAAAACATTTCCATCTGGTTTAGTTTCACTGCAGCTCCTCAGTGTCTTTCAGTAAACAGATCACCCAAAGTAATTCCTGAGATAACTGACACAACTTCTTACATGAGACACAGTGCTACAAACAAATCTCATACTTTGCCTTTGTTTCCCCTCCATGAATCAGATTCTGACTTTGGTTGAATTCGTTTCATATATATTCCTTTCTGCATAGGGGTACAAGTGATCGTAAACTGAGACCTACACACCACCCACTACTCTAAACTCTACCACTGATTCTACTGTAGCCTGGATTTATGTTTCTTCTCATGTCTTCCATTCAGTCAGAGTCTACCTCACATTGTTTTGGTCACCTGTCAAGTATAGATAACTTTGAAGTGTTCTCTGAATTCTAAATGATTAGAAACCATTCCATATACAAGGTATAAATGCGACTCTTTAAGATCTCACCTTTCCTATCGAGAAAAATCTTCATACCTCCGAATAAAGGGAATTTTAAACATATTAAATAAGGAATTTATTATAAAACATGCAAACAGGTAAAATGATTGCAGCTCTTTCCAATTCTTGAAAATGACTAGGCAAAAATAGCAAGTAGGTTTAGGGATAAGAGGAGCTTTTCAAAATGTGTCTTCTAAGCACAGCTTGCCCAAATCAGGAACTCTGTTGCAATAGTTAAACTAATAAAAAAGTAATCATACAAAACCTTAATAAGATGTGTCATTGCATCCTTGAAAAACACTAAATCAAGAAATGATCCTCTAATATTTTCGTTGTATTGTGCCTGATAAGACCGCAATTTTTCACAAAGGAATTCAAAGCTTGGTATCTGGGAAAAAAAAAAAACCAAACCAAAAATCAGTAACAACACTAGAATGGTCTTTCACAATTTTAAAACTGCACTGATACTTTTACACAAACTTCCATTTATGCATTGGCCATGTGTAATGACATTATCTCGCTAATTCACTGCAATGATTGTAGTTGTGCTTTAAGCAGAAATTCCTTGCTAATGTTGGAAAATAAGAAAAAAAAAAAAGAAGCACAAGAGAACAGGAATGAATAAGCCACATTTATATGGCCTCACTAACTCTAACATCGCTAAAATGATTTATTGCATAACAACCAGAAAAATCTAGGTATATTTTCACGAAAAATGTAGTAGGTATGGTACAAAAATTTCTGTATTATGAGTCCAGCAATATAACATAAATTAAAGGGAAACTTCAGTGCCTAGTATTTTATGTTTAAAAGGAAATACCTCCTCATAAACTTTTGGTGCTTGAAGATCCATGTCTTCTGGTTCATCACCAGTTGCTTCAGGCTCGTCCCGTAAAAAGTCTACAAAATATGGCTCAGCTTGGAGAACTTCGGTTAAATCTGTATCCACGTATTCCTCCATTGCTTTAGCAATGCTTTTATCAAACCAGGCTGTATCTTCAGGAGTGTTAAATCTAAAAAATCATAAATCAGTACAACTTTCAAAAAAATATTTCAGGTTATGTAGGGAGAAAACAAGTAATTAAATACTAAAGAAAACCGACATCAATGGGTCTGATCCTAACTTTAAATTAAAATTCAACATTTTTCTCCTTTTTATATAAACAGCACTCCGTTGCACATGTAAATACAGCACTATATATACATTTCAGCAAATATGTAGGTTTGTATAATATGTGATGGTTCAGGCAGTTAGAAATATCAGCACTGGTAAGACTTTGTGGTGGATTTACACTGAGTAGGTTCTCTCTGGTTACAATAACTATTAAAGTCAGCAGAAGAGCCTGGACTTCATTTTTATGTTCTTGACAACTGATGAATAAGATTTCCTTTTAGATTTCCTGCATGCCTTTTCTGAGTTTAGCGTATGTATCTTAGAATACTGGCCTAATAGGGTTTATCGTATTCAGAAGTTTTACAGATGTATGAGCAGAAGCGAAGTAAATGGCTAAACCTACTAGATATAAAATGCTATAGTTACTATACCTGTCAGCAATTACTCTGGTACATTCATGTTTAAAAAGTCTTAGAAGGACAGTGCTGGTTTTGCATTCTTCTGCCTTTATAGTTAACATTCCTTGCCAAATTCTAGAAAGGTCTCGAAGGTTGAATATATAGTGGAATTTAGATGGTGTAGGCAGCATCTTTGCCTAAAGAAAAATATTGTTAATATTAAAAATCAGTAACATTTAGAAGGAATAAAAAATAATATTAATTATAAATTTATAATTAATAAGACATATAAAAGATAAAAGTAAGAGAACTATTCATTTTCACATGTAATAATGTGGGGAAACTCTTTGTAAGAAGTCATCAAAAGTGTCTAACTTGTTGGAAGGCAGGATCTAGCACTCAATGTAGAACACCAACTTTTGTAACATGACATTGCTTCATATGTTGTTCTAGCTTTATATATTAAAAAATTATAATTTATAATGAATTTCACTCCTTGTTCCTTAGCGTTAGTTATTAAAGCTTTGGGTAACATGAATTCAATTCTAGGAATGAATGGATTCATAATTCATTCATGTGTTGTATACTGAAATCTGCTATTTTCCAGGTTTCATCCCCAAGACATCTTTCCTTCTTTTGTTTGTATGTTTGGTTTGGGGGGGGGGGGGGGGGGGGTTTTTTTTTTTTTAGA
>JAWWEU010000111.1:39806411-39819822 GCA_035583155.1 Acropternis orthonyx | reverse complement strand
TAAACTATAATTCTGACTTGTAATCTGTTTGTGAGTTAGACTTATTCCTCCTGCTGGTTTACCTTTAAACCAGCACAGTTTCCAAGACAGGAATGTTCCAGTGACCCATAACACACTAAGTAAAGGACACTGAGACAGAAGCTGTTCAATAAAACTTGCATGCTTGAAAGGATGGCTGTCTTATTCTCTCTCACAGTTTGATGCAAACCATGGCCAGAGACCTTATATACAGAATATGTGCTGAGAAAAACTCAGCAGACATTCTGTGAGTTTGGAATTTTTTAAAAATAGATGTTTAATCCATTACTTTTCAAAATTTTTTTAAAATAAAATTTACATTAGTTTCTTAGCAAATATGCTTGATTTTGGGATGGAGTTTGCAAGACCTATTCTGCAAGCAGACTTTTGATTCAAAAAATATTTCAAAATAATTTCTTTATCCTACTGGAGGCTTGTCACCACGAATTCATTGCATTGAACTGGTAATGAAGACAATTCAACTTACAGGATTACATCTTAGCAAATTAGTAGTATTGAACCATAGCACAGTGAAATAAATGATCTTTTCTATCACTTAAAAAAAATACCTAAAATACTTCTTTCTGTTTAGATGGATTTTTACCAGTTACATTGGGAAAGAGAAATTTCTACAAAGTTGTTTTGCTAGATGTCCTTAAAGATTGTATTTCTGATGCTGAGGGAAAATAAAATAATCTGTAAGTTGAAATCTGCTTATAAAGAATATAGTTATATACTAAAGAATCAGAAAAAAAATAAAGTATTACTAAAAACATAAAAAAGAAAGGAAAGGTCTTCAGCAAAAAAAACGGATTCTTAGAATTCCATAATGAAAAAGCACATAGCCATCATGAATATATGTATCTCTATGTGACTGGCTATATTTTATTCTGGTCTGCAAAAATTACTTTTAAAGAATTTTCTGAAGTGTTGGAGTGACTTAGCTGAAAAAGACTCTCTAGACTTTAAGCCTGAATCACTTATCATCAGAATTAAGTACACTTTATACAATTAGCAAGGAAATTATATACAGGATTGCTTCAAATGTATACTTCTACCTGAAACATGAATGGCTCCGTGGCAGATGAAAAGTTTAAACATTTTGACAGATGCTCTTCTGGGTCATATCTCTTCAGATATCCCTTAACCATGACTGTCTTTGCAGTCCCCTGTTCTCCTATGAGCAAAACAGCCTGCAACAGATATTTAAATCACATAAGTAGTATAAAAACTTATATCTGCACAGCAGACCTATTTTAGAGAAAGGAATAGTTTCTGTGTCTGCTTTTAAATTATATGTTTTTCTGGAAGGTCTTTCCTGTGTCTCCACATGCAGTGACACAGTGTATGTTTTTCATCCCATGCAACTTCTCCAAGAAAATTATTTACAGAGTCAAAAGGGAGAAGTGAAATTTTCTTCCATTTGCCTAACTTCTTCCAGTTTCCCACACATTCACTGCAGCAGTCTCTTTTAGTGGATAATCCTAAGGTAGCCCATTTATAATGGAAAATAACCTCTGACATCTAATTGGAAGACAAAATTTCTACAATTTGTTTGGGCTATAGGTATCCTTTTTTACATGTGCTTGTAATAGAAGAATATTTCCTTCTTCCCAGCACTGGTGTCTCCTCTTCTACATTTGTGTTATTACCTGCTATTAGGTGCAGTTTTCCTGGTGGGAGTTAAAAAACAGAGATAAGGTTAGGAATTACAGATTTTAAGTGAACTGCCTGGTGAAATTTATTTCCCTTGTTTCCCTGTTCTAGAAAGCACAAATCAGGAAAATGAATATGATGTAAAGACTAAGAACATGGATTTATGTCTTTCTCTGAGAAAACTGATAGGTTGTTGGAGGCAAAATTTTATGATAAAAATTATTTTATAAAAAGGACATTTTAAAAGTTTTGTCCATGCACAGAAATAAGTACAGGGAACTCATGTTAAGAAAATAAAAATAGAGCAATACGTAAATAATGATACACCCGGGAAGCAATGACTTGAGACCAAGAATATGAAGAATCACTGCAACCCCCAGTTACTTTATAAGTAGGTTTCCATTTGTTTCATATAGTAGGTCTATACTTAAATAGGTCATACTGTACTTACTTTCTTTTGTTTTGCAATTGTGTTTATCAAAAACTGAGTTCTGGTATTATCAACGTTTGGAACCAGAATAGATGCATAGTCTGGGACGTGATCTGTTGGATAAACATATTCCTGAACTCTTTTACTCCAGTGCTCCCAGGTACCTGAAAGGACAAAAAAAAAAAAAAAAAAAAACCCAAAAACCCACTCATCATATTTTGACCATGTTCAATATTTCGTTAGTACAATCATTAAAAAAAATATTATTGGTAAAATACTACAAAATATAAAAAGGGATAAAATTTCTCAAATCCAGATAAAAGGCATGTAACAAAGGACATACTTAGTCATGGCCTCTAATTAGTCTACAATCCTACTAAATATAGACATATTTCTCAAATTTATATGCACATATCTAAATAAAAACCTCAAAAAATGGTTAGCTAGAAACTAATTCTCACACTGCTGGTGAAAAATTACAGAACATCAGAATATGGATTGCATATGTGTGTACTAAAACAATATTGCTGGGGAAAAAAAAGTGAATTCAGATACAAGAGAAATCAATGTATTCAGGGGAGAATAAACTCTGACATAGCAATAAGGGCTTTTGTGACATTGGTTGTATGTGCTAGTTCAACTAAAAAATTTGTTCTGGAAAATAGAGCACTATCCAAAATATGAAGAATCACAATTTTCAAAATATCTCACCATTCTTGTAGTTTTAAAATCTGTAAGATTTATGACTGATTTTTGAACGTGAATAAATAATAATTACTAAGTAGAATTAAAATCAGACTTTATTCTTTTAACAAAAACTACTAGCTGTGAGAAAATTACACATAAAATTAATATTGACTAAACCAGTCTAAGCATAAATTATCTAAAAATTGTAGGCTGGTTAAGCTAATAGAAAAGTAACCTGTATGAACAAAACTAAAAGCAAAAGAAATAAGAAAATGTTAGAAATGAGCACTGTCTCTTGTTTCTGACTTCCCACATCCACAGAAATTCTGGTACTACACTGCTACCAAAAAACCTCCACTCGTATGACTGTGTAATAAAGACTAAAGGAGTAATAGAGTTTTAAACCAATAGTATGAAGAAAAGAATCTTAGTGTTTTTTCGTACCTTGCTCAGAAACATAAAACTCATACATGGTTTGATTGGTGCCATGGGGGATTTTTGGTAAGTCTAATTTGTTGTCATGAGCTCTAATGAAGGCTTCAAGTTTATCTCTGCTATCCAACTCCAGAAGGGCACCTAAACTCCACATTATTGCAAAGCTGAACAATTTCTGCAGATGAGCTGATGAACCACCTCCTTCCTTGGGTGATATCAAGCCCTCCAGAAGATTAATAGACTGAAAATATTTTAAAATATGCCTTAAGAAAACATTGCTTTTTATTTTCATATATTTGTATGCACATGCATTATTTATATGTATTAAAACTTTAAATCAATACAGATTGCAAAAGAACAATGTAAAATTCAGAACCACAAACCCAATAAAATTTATTAAAGATATCTATATAAAACTGGATAAAATTTTCAAAATTGCTTGAGTAATTATAAATTACTTATAAATTATGTCTATACAATAAATATAATTTAAGATCTAGGGTAACAAAACAACTTTTTAAGGGATTTTGTAATATTCAGTACTCCAAGAGTAGGTGGAGCCTAGCCATTTTCAGCATCTGTCTGATGTATTACTCTCAATTATGGTCAATTAATGCATCTATTACAAGAACTTCTATTTTGTGCTTTAAAAAAAAAGATTAAAATATTGAATGTTATTATTGCTTCACTCTGTTTCTAAAGAACTAGAGTCCAGATTGCAGAAAACTAGCAACTTGCTATCTATAATTCTGTGATGTTGCTCATGAAGTCAGATGTTTGACTGCCTTAGATAACATTCTTCGTATTCCCTTTCTATACAAGCCAGTGTCCAGTACATTGTTTCAAAATACAATTTTTCAGCAGCGAAACAGATTTTCAGTCAGCTCTTGGAATTAGTATTCTTTATGCTGCCTTGGGTCTCATGCTTGAAGTGGGAAGTAATGCAGTAATACATACTTTCAGTGCAGCCTAAAGGACATAAATAGTTAGAATACTTTTGATTACTTTAAAATTCAGTTTTCAAAAAGGATCAAACAGTATTAACGATGCTTCATAATGTTAAACAATGTCAGCCCATTACTTTAGAAGACAATTTATCTAATTTTTCTTCCAGGACAGGCTGTGTTCCAGTTTATCTGAACAAAATCTTCTTGTTCCCTCAAACACAAGCCTGAGTTCAACATTTCCCAAAGATGTTCTGGGTCTTGGCAATATTTTGTAGCAAGTTTTTGAAGGTGGGGGCTGGGCGGGGGGGGCAGGGAGGGAGAGAGAAAAATTAAACTGACATAAAAATAAATAAAAATATATACATAAACAACAACAGCCCAGATGAAAACTTCAGCTTGCCCACCATCTCATTTGCAATAGTGACCAAAAGTGGAGAAGAGCAAAAACAAAGAAAAAAGCTCTCCTGGCTTGTGGTGGTGCTGGTACTTCCTGTTGGTATTCTCTTCAGCTTGTGACTTTCTGAATTATATAAGCTTTTTCTTTTTAGTAATCCTCTATGGTTTTTTCCACCCTGAAAATATTAAGACTGGTCTCGAGCATTACACAAGGTTTTATTGTCTATAACAACCTTTAGCAAGATGTTCCATAGGTCTGCTATTCATGGCACTTAACAGTTTGTTTTCTCCCTGTGTGAACCCCTTCATGCTTATCTTCACTGACTTTCATTTGCCATTTTATTGCCTATTTATTCAGTCTCATAAAGTCTGTCTACAGTTCTTCATGGTTAGCTGCTTTGTCCTTACTACCCTGAATAATCTAGTATCATCAATAAATGTCTTCACCTATAACTTTTCCAAGTTGTTTATAAACATTTTGAACAGCACTGATCCCAGCAAAGGTGTCTCGGGAACAGTGATAAGCTCTGTCTTTCCTAAGGACTGATAATCCAATCACACATTTCATATCTTCTAATAAGTTACTTATCTAGAAATGAACCTCCTATCTTCTGCTATGACTGTTTAGCTTCCACGTAAATCCCTGGTAAAGAACTATGTCAAACACCTTTGATCCTTCATTCAGACTACATCAATAAGATCTCCTTTAGCTACAAGTTTATTGACTTTTCCAATAGGCTTCTAAGACAGGACAACTTTAAGTAAAGCTCTGTTGAATTTCCTAAGGTAAATTATATTTAATTAATTTATTATAATATATATTAATAATAATATATTTAATCTACCTAATGAGGTGGGCCAGAGGATGGTAAATAGTTAGAAAGTCAGTGGAAACTACAAGGAGGAAAGCAAAGGTGTGGTCACTTTTTATATAAAACTATTATAGAAGCTATTATAGATGAATAGGCAGCTTTAGTTGTGAATGCTAACAAATGGAGGGTGTGCATGTTTCGGTGAACATTCAAAACTGAACTTTAGAACTCAAAGACAAGTCTGCTGGATGCAACAGGTTTGATCTGGTTGTAAATTTTGAAAATGCCTGAACTAAACAAAAGCAGCATGTCCTGAATCCTACAATTAATAGAGACATAACACCCAACAAATCAGGAGGCTGATGAGGTGCAGGGTTTCTGCACATGGACCATTTATGGCATAACTGCGATGTTAAGATTCTTTTCAAACAGGCTAAAAGCTCTGGTCTCACTGGCTCTTAGATAACACCAACATGGAAACCCATTAAGACTTATCTACTCTGTCACACGTGGGACAGAAACTTACTAGATATTTTCATTCACAGGAAGAAACATTCAATACAGCTTAAATGAGGGAGATATTTCCTTGATCAAGCAGTATGAGTAGAGCACTAACTTGCTGACACTTCCTAAGAAGCATTAATCAAAAATAACATAGAAACTGTTAGTCACAGGAAAAGTCTTCCATGCAGACAAGCTCAATTCAGTCAGGTTTCACAGATAACAAATGCAGAAGAAAAATAATATATCCCTCAAAAATTTTGTGCATAACATGTCAATCTATCATCATTAAGTGTTAAGTTACACAGTTTCTGCCTGTGGACTTCAATCCTATACATACCATTCTATATCTATAAATTTGTAGATATCCATTTGATACTGCAGTTAAGCTTTGCAGCATTTACTGTGGCTACTAATTTGCAGCAAAATACTTCACAATCCAGAAAATCTGAAGCTAGCTAATGAACAGAAAAAAGATATTAAACTAGCCAACTTGCACCCAATGTTAAATTGAAGTGTTATCTCAAATATGATTTTGTCCAGCCTCTTATTCAAGGGCACCACTGAATTTTTTATGAGTGTGTGAGTATGAAACTGAGATTACATGGACAAATGGAAAGTCTGGAGACTTAGAATCTGCAGATGACAACAGATTCATAGACAAATCAGCTGGACATGCAGTACAGGAATGATAGTCTTGCAAAATCTGCCACATATTTTTATTATTAATAAATCACTGATATAGTCTGGACTCCACTCAAGGTAGAATTCGAACTGAAAGGAAGGGAGAGGCAAAAATTGCTACACTGACCTTGGAAGAGCTGATGGACAGAATAACATCTATTAGATCTGGAGATAAAAAGATAAATGTAATTCTTCTTCTCTCCCTCTGTTGACACCACCAATAGGATTACATTGATCCTTATCACAATTTTTTGGTATTACAAGGAGTCCACTAGTTTATTTAAACCTACACTTCTGAAAATTTATTGAAGCTTGGAAATTCCTGTCAGTCAAAGACTAGCCTAGGTATGAAACAATGAAGAGAAGTAAAATTTCTTCTGCACGTCTCGAACATTTCCTCTTATATTGCCTAAGAAACAAATACTGAGTTTGAGATTTTCTTTGTCAGGAAACAATCTTTTCATATTTTCATTGCTATCAAATGTTCTCTTTGCTAGTCACATTTACGATTGTCTGTCAATTCATACAAATTCATACTGTATCCGTTTTACCTGCATAATGTAGTTACATTCCAGAAGCTCCATTTTTGGATTAAGGTTTAGTTTCATATATGTATATGCTGGTTCAAAGATTCTATCGTACAAACTTTGCAAAACTTCAGCTTCTTGAGCAGAACGTTTTTTCAGCCATGCCTGAAAAAAAACATTCACAATACTGTCCTGTATAAAATGCATAGCAAGGTAAAATCAGAAGCAGCCAGCAACGATTATCTTACTTGCAATATTGGTTTCCAGCTGAGCACAGAGGAACTGATGAAGACCATACCCATTCGTGAAACTGTTGCTGGAGAGGCATTCTCGATGTTGTGGACCTCAAATAACAGTTTACATGTAGGAGACATAGGAATTCGGTCTCCATTTGCTAGAGTGAGGGTCTTGTTGTCATCCAAAACTGAGTTTAAATTCTCAATCCAGATTGCATCTACTGGACCATCTAAAATCAGAAATATATTTTCACCTGGAAAAGTCATGAAAAGAGATACAGTTCATATCACCATGCTGAAATAGCAAGAATATAAGTTTATAAAAGATCATCTATAACTTAAATGTTGTATAAGAATTCATTTTATTTATTGTAATTTCTGCCATCTCCATGGATGCTCATTACTGAATAAATTGCATATTTAGGTAAGGAACTGTATTTGAAACTATTAGTAGCAAGTAGGGGCACAAATATATATTTATAATGTTGAATATTTGTTACTTTGGCTGGTTGCCAGATAGAAACTGCACTGCCCTCTCTCTGCTCGACCTCAACAGGACAGAGGGAGATAAGGTGAAAGCATCTGTGGGTTGAGCTAAAGACAGGTGGATCACTTGTCTGCTGTCATTGGCAAAACAGACTCCACTTGGCAAAATATATTATATTGCAAATTGGCATAGATTTGGATGATGAGAAAAAAACACCTAAAACACCTTTCCCCCACTCCCTTTTCTCTCTCCAGACTGCACTTGTTCCTTCTCAACGTAATAAAACTCTTCCTCCTCCTGCCCCACCCCTGCTCCAGCAGCACAGAGAAGATGGGGAATTTCGCATTTGGTAACTAAACAAGTGTTATTTGGGCAAAAAAAGGCATTGAATATTCACAGATCCCACTCAAGTTAATGAAAACTATGATCACTCATCCATTCTGAAAATCTAATTGTTTTTCTTTTATTGAAAATAAACAGAGATGAAAATGCCTAAATATTTGCAATCAAATTTTAGAATTCATTTGGAATATAGAAAAATTCCAATTTCCAAGAGGAAACATATCCATTTCCAATATAGAAAATTCAATTGTCTTTTAATATTAACCTCCTTTAAGGAAGGTTCCCTAGAAGAACTCCCTTTCTTTATTACAAGTATTTCTATTTTTTCAGATACAAGTGAAAACTCTTTGAAAAGGAATTTCAGTATTCCAATCATAAAGTACTGAAATATAAAAATGGGCAATCAATGTAGGAAGATCCATGGAAAAAACGTTTTAAAGACAGCGCCATTAGTACAAGTAAATCTAAACTATAATTTATCTGCTTCCCAATAACGTATCTGCACTGTAGGACTGAAGTGGCAGAAAATGATCAGTTTTTTAATGTAGATGTACTCCTGAAATAATAAATTTTTAAACTGCTGCTCTTTCCTAAGTGTACCATAACCTCATCTATCTTCTCTACAGTTTCCCTCAACAGGGAACTTCACCACATTTTCAAATTCAATAGGCTTTTTTCAATATATCATTTGAGATGCATTTTTATGATACCACACACAAAGTACTTATATACCCTTTTTGGTTTTCAGTGTTTTCCTCCACAGTGTAGAAAAGATTCCATCTGTCCAATCATTAGTTGCAGCATCTAGCTTTCCAAACATTTGAGGAGCAGTAATGGCTTTGGGGTTCATTCTCATTTCCCTGTGAGGTTGGCCACGTTCTGTGAGTGCTTTCATTAATACCGTTATGACCATTGTTTTTCCAGATCCACTGGGTCCAAGTGTCATCAACCCATGACGTACTAGAGAAGTTTCATACAACTATTAACAAAATCAAAATATTTCAATTAAAAAATCAGAATAAAATAAATATATGCTTTAAAAAGATTTCTGCTTGCACTCAGTAGTGAAGAAAAATGTACTAGACATAAAAATTACATGCTCAGAATTGAACTCAGCATGCATTTGCTGAATTTCAGTGGTTTAGTGGAATAGTACATAACATCCTAATCTAAGCACCAAGCAAGTTTACTATAAACTAAATATTACCTAAACTTTTCAAAGCAACTGAAAATAGTTCTACCAGATTTTAAAAAGGATTTTTTATATTATTCAAATACTTTCTGCTTGTCTTTTAATATTAGCATTAGGCTTGCTATGATAGTATCAGTCTGCCTATACAAGTATCTCCTGTTGAAAGAACTGAACGGCACAAAACAGGGGTGGTCTTCCTGGATGCCAGAACCTTGTAAGGGGAAGCATATATAGACCTTCCTCTGCAAGCCGAATAAAGGCTTTTATCAGTCCAGGAAGAAGATCTACAGGCACCACAGCGAGTTGCCTGCATAGCTCCACACAACCTTCAGTTTTTCCCATATTTGATGTGCAGGTTCTTCAGAGAGACAACGGTTTAGCTACTAACGTGTTGTTCTGACTCCTGTTTGTGAAAAAGATTTGGAAAGAAAAGTTTTACCTGAACAAGCTTCAGGTTCCATGGTGGATGGTTAACCAACCCTGCCTCTTCAACCTGATGAGCAACAGCAGTCTGAAGCTCAGCGTAGGTACTACTATCTAACTGTATCCCCGGAAAGAGATCATTGATAAGGCTGAGAAACAAAGGCTCATCTTCATCGATCTGAAACAGAAAAACGTGTTAAGTGATTAAAGCATGGTTATCCAAAGCATGTTTTTGAACCAAAAGTAGCCCCTGTTTTAAAAGAATAAGCAGTAAGAATGTATTTTCTAAATACAAATGCTTACAGACAGCCAACAGGACAGCTTGCTACAAAAATAGCACTTTGAAAATGTCATCCACATGCCATGAAAAAAATCAATTCAAAATTGAAAGAAATTTCCCACCGAGTAGACACTGGAATCTACTCGCAAAATGAATTTGTAAAACACTTGCAGCATATACTGGAAAGAACATCCTATCTGTAAAGAAACCTTTAAAAGTCTGATTTCATGGATACCCATTATTCAATTTACTTAATGGTAGTCAGTTTGTACACAAGTCAGTACATAAAAAGTCACATGCATGGGTAAGCCACTATTAATCTATTTGAACCTTTGCATACTGTTTAAAAGTCTAATAAACTCTTGTTGCTGTTTAATGATGACATGAAGATTATCATATTTCAAT
The DNA here is from genome assembly GCA_035583155.1 of Acropternis orthonyx. Taxonomy (NCBI): domain Eukaryota; kingdom Metazoa; phylum Chordata; class Aves; order Passeriformes; family Rhinocryptidae; genus Acropternis; species Acropternis orthonyx. Next base: position 39,809,364 of record JAWWEU010000111.1, on the reverse strand, counting down.
TTCTAAAGAACAGGATGCTTGAGATTTTTTCTAATTTTATACAAAATCCATGAAATATCTAGTAGGCTTGCCTTTACATGGTGCTACAACATTAAATTAGACTCTTACCAGCTTAGAAAGATTCATATCTCTTAGCCCTCTCATAACAATACTTAATTCAGTGTCATTTGGCCTGGCCCTCTTTTGAGTTCCAAGAGTCCTCAGTACTGAAAGGATATTCCTCAGACCAAAGTCATAGTGGACCTAGAAAGTGGTAGAAAGCTTATGCATCAGTAACAAATTTTCTAGCTTTATTTCATTAGGGTATCAAGCCTTACTTGCATATTGTATAGTATGGGTGTACTGCCTGGAAAAAGTAGGTAAAATAAGAATTGTTGCTGTTATTTAGTAATTATTCCATTCAAATAAATGAAGGATAACAAGGTTGTTTTCAGGAAGGGGTGTGTGTGTTACAAGGGGGTTTTTTTTTCTAATTTAAATTTAATTGATTTCACCATTTGTAACACCATATAGCACTCATTTTGTAGCTCTGTATAGCAGAGTTCTAAAAAACTAATAGTTCCATTCTTGACTGTGTCTTTCCAACTGAGACAGCTTAAAGCACAAACATCAGACTGAGGCAGTGCTATCGGGACATGAACAACCTAAATCAAACTCTAGACATTTCTCCTGTAGTTTCCAGTTTCCGATTTCCAACTACTTACTCTAGCCCTGGATAATTCTTACAGAAAAATGACATGACCAGGATAATTTTTACCTGCCTGCCATATTGAGGCAGAGAAGCTCACGCACCTGCAACTAACTGTGAAGTATCATTTTTAACAAACAAATGTGCCTATGTGACTACATATTAATGAATTAATATGGCTATTTCTAAAAAAAAAAAAAAAATTATAGTTTTTTTAAATTACTTTTAAGTTATGTCAATATTTTGTAAAAAAGCTTAAAAGTGATGCTTCAAAAACAACGTGCACAAAAACAATCTGCACAACCCAAAACATCAGGTTTTATTGTGTAAATATGAAGACAAAAGGAAAGGAATATGCAACAATACCTGTTTAGTGAGCTGCTCCTCACAAAGTTTATAGAGGACAAAGAATTTCTTAGACAAGACCACATTATCAATAAATCCGTAACTTGCAAGTTTGACTCTTATAATTATCTGAAATACAATTTTTTGCAGAAATTCCATTAGTTTCCCCTGAAGACAGGCCATCAGAGTAAAACACATTTTTCCTTTCAGTTTAGACAGGATTTTTACCTGTCTGTCTGGAACCATCATTGCAACAGTTCTAAACTGAATTTTGAGATTTTCTGGCAGCTCTTGACGTCCAGCATATCCAGGATTCTATGCAAGAAAACATACTGCATTATTATTTACAATAGTCAAAATAACATCATTTTAATTGTTCAATAACAGTAAATGCATGTATAAATACATAGATCAGTTCAGAGATAGAACTCTTGCCTAACAATTATCAAAATTTTAATCTCCCGTTATCTTGGTTTGCCATCTACCCTGGCATTAAGAAACATACACTTGAAAATATCCTGCCTGTTAGATTATAGGAATTAGTGTTATAAAACACCAAGAATCCAATGGCAACAAGACAGCAGAGTCTGCAAATCAATATTCTGTATCTGGGAGCTGAAGAATTTTTACATATCCAGGTAAAGTACCCATTAGTCAAGATATATGTCCCTGTAAGAATGTCTTTCTTGTATCTCCTGCTTTAAGGGAATGTGCTTTCTCCCCCAGTATCTTTTTCATTAATACTACTAAAGCATTTCAAAGTAAGGTAGTATAGCGTAGTAGTGTTTTGGTCCCCTCAGTGAGCACAGAGAATTCTGGAAATTTAGTCTGCATAATGAATTACAATACAGCAGTGAAGGGACAAAATTATGAACCTTTTCAATAACATTAAAGTCAAAATGAAGGAACCTGTTCAAGAAAAATCAGATTATTTATGTGTTGAAGACTTTAATCTAATTCTACAGTGACAGCATCACTTAATTAACAAAACTCGTTATTTTCACCTTGCCATTTAACTTCTACACAATAATAATTTGTCACTTCTTTGTAAATATTGCTATATTTACCATAGTTAGGAAAATTCCAAACTCTGGATTTAAATCCACACAGTCTCCATCTGCAAAAATGAACTTCTTTTTCTTTTCTTTTCTTGCTGTTAAAATAATATAGATTTGCTGTGCTGCTACTGACAAGACAGGCAGTTCAATTCGGTTGAATTCATCAAAACATCCCCAAGATCCAGACTGGGCAAGACCTAAAACAGGGACAGAAGAAAGTCTGTTGTTATTCATGCAAATTTGAGATATCTGATCTAACTTACTTTTTCTTCAAGTAAATAAACAACATTAGTTTTATTTATTGCCCTGTGGTCAAGGCCTATCTTCCTCGAACCCACCTGACTATTTCCCTATCAGCCTGGATTAATATTAGTTGATTTATACACAAGGCTTAAGAGTGAATCCAAGTCTGAAAAAACCGCATTTTGATATTTTAGGGAATTTGGTATAAATTTTGTCCAGATTTTTCTATAAATGTAGTCTTTTATTGTAGAGCACCATTCAATTATTCATAAAAAGCTGTATTGTTATTCTAAAAAATTAAAAATAAGTGACTTAGAGCTACAAAAGATTAGCCCTAAATGTCACAACAACAACAAAATCATCTTTTTAATTTTAATACTTTCATTTGAGTCTTCCAGCTTTCACAATGCTTTAAAATTACTTTTTAATTGCTGCTTATAAATCAGAAAGGCTAAAATCAAAAATTGAATTTGTTTTTGCACTGACTAGATGTTTGTTATGGATTTAAAATCTTGGAATTTTTCTTTCATCTACCAACGCTGCACCTCAGAGAGATCACCTCTCTCTCTCTTTTTCAACCATGGAACCAGGAAAAAGACTGCATGCCCCATAGAAAAGA
>JAWWEU010000111.1:39770032-39806311 GCA_035583155.1 Acropternis orthonyx | reverse complement strand
AAACTGTAATTCTGACTTGTAATCTGCTTGTGAGTTAGATTCATTCCTCCTGCTGGTTTACCTTTAAACCAGCACAATGTTTAAATAAAACTGAATCTCAAAAGACAGAAAAAATTAACCTTGGAGCATGTATCTCTGTGCTTAGGTATTACTATTTTAAGTCTCCATTAAACCACAAGTTTCTCATGTAATGGTACAGGATATTAACAACATTCAAAGTGGGGATGTGACTATGAAAGTATGAGAGGAAAAAAAATTAAATGGAAAGAGAAATCTAGCAGCATTATATTAATAACTAGAATATTTTCATACAGGATTACTTTCACTGATGCCCAATTTAAGTTTGCAAAAGTAGCATGTATTTAGTAGCAACTAAGAGAATTGTTCTTCCTTTCACATTTTATGAGAAAATTTCTAGCAGCATCTTTTCCAAATGATATCAAACTACCAGTAAGCCATGGTTTTCTTTCATGTATACTGAAAGATACCTATTAAAAAGTGAATAATCTGTGCAAGTCATTCAGGGTATACTAGTGTTATGCAGTTAAGGCTAAATCACTTTAAAGGGATTCTGTCACACAAAGAGTTTCTAAAATTTTAATGGTTTGACTTTCAAATGGGCAATATGCTCACAAACGAACAGCTATAGCCACTTCTATGCCCCTTGCTTCTCAATACATGCAGTACTGTAACTTTGAAAAATGAGATGACAGAAATCTCATGAAGTTTAAGTCCCTTATCCAGAACAGAATAACTCCGTGAGTTGTTGAACCTGAAGAGAAAGCAAAGGGAAAAGCCTATTGCTATAGGAGACGCAGAGAAAAGAGCCAGGCTCTTTTCAGGGGTGCAGTGGAAGAAGAGGAGACAATGGACACATATTTCAGTGTGGGAAATTCCAAGTCGGTGGAAGTATTAAAACTGTTAAAATTAATCTAGTCAAAACACTTGAACAGAGGTGTTGCAGGACATCCATGCCTGGAGACAGTCAAAACCCAACCTGAATAAGACACTGAGCAACCTGCTCTAACAGCATATGTTAAATGGGAGTAGAGTCTCTTCTATCCTATGTGAGGAAATCTTACCTTTGAAAATCCTACCCAAACCTCTGAAGTCCATTTGATCAGAGCAGTTAAAGACTACGACGTATTTTCCCAGAGCCTTTCCCATGTCTTTTGTTGTTTCTGTTTTACCAGTTCCAGCTGGTCCTGCTGGAGCACCTCCCATGTTCATGCCCAAAGCCTGTGCTAAAGTTATATAGCACCTACAAATGTTAATTGATATCAATTGATTAAATTATATGAAAGATATATGTGCATATATATATCAAGTTATGCAATAGATTCTACAGCTCCTATGTTGAAATGTTACTTCTTTTGTAAAGCAGTTCCCAATATTTTTGCGAGTGCAAGAAGTTCAGAGAGGTAAAAGGCACAAAATAAAGCACTTAAACATTACTTATAAAAGAAAAAAAATCCACAAACAAACAACAAAAACTCCCAAAGAAGCAAACAAAAAACCCCTGGTGTTAATGAGCTAAAATAAAAAAATAGATCAATGTTTATGCCATAAAGGAATTTGTCATAAACTTTTAACAGCTATAAAGAGCAGATTCTGCTGTTGAGTACTGCCATGTCATCTCATTCAACAGCATCTTAACCTGTACACATTTTATGATAAAGGAATTAGTAAGTGTACGAATTAGTGAGACTATTTTATCTTTTCTAGAAGATTATATTAAGCAAATGTATGAGAATATTTTCCTGAATGACCTAGCCCACAAAGGACTTAACTCAGAATGTACCTCTTCAAAGATAAATGCTAAATAAACACTATAGATATTAAAATTACTCCTTATCCATAATTGGTTTACTAACCTGTCTGTAAGAGGTGTTATAACCAGACGATCAGTGCAACCCAGAAATTCATTTTGGTAAATAAAATCAACATCTGTAATTGATACAATGATGTGATCTGACTCCTCTTTATAGTAGAATCTAGACTGCTTTAACCACTCAAAATCAGTTGATGTTTCGATGTTCATTTTCACCTTAAAAAAAAGTAAATGCAGATGTTAAAACAGAGCATCTACATATATTGTCTTTGACAATTGTGATAAAATGCTTATTAGTACATGAATAACAAGTGATTACTCCGGTTAAAGTTCCTGTGTAAGTAAACTTAAATTCAACAAGCATCACACATATGTTCAGATGTATGCTAAGCTGATATTAAAAAATGTCCTGATCGTTTAACCTAATCATCCCAATATATGTGTTAATCAAATCAATCTTAAATTGCTTTGGCAGTGCAGTCCACCTTCCAAGTGAGAAAAGTGAATAAAATACTTCTAAATTCACCAAACACATTGCAGCAAAGGGCATGATGAAGGAAGTGTGTGAGGCAAGGAAGGCAAATGCTGTATAATCAAATAAGCCTGTGGCTTCAGCAGTAAAAACATGTGAGAGATGTAGTGTTGAGGGATGCCATTCTTCAACAAATAAAGGAATGGTAACAATTTAGCACAGTCTTAAAAGTTCAAGTATAGGATTGCAACTATTTGCTGGTTTTAATAGGGATTTTTGTTTATTTGTTTTCTATGTAGTCTCCTTAGGAAAGTGGAGCCCGGTGTCAGCTATTGAGATTCTGTAACAAGCCATGAGGAAATTAACTCTTACAACATCTGTTACAGGTACAACATCCTCAGCAGTCTCAACTTTTTAAATTATGCAACTGTTTTTCATAGGAGGAAACACTAAAAGAGTCTATTAAATAAATCTGTAGGAAGAAGTGAAAAATTTAAATATTCAAGGTGTAAACATTTGGCGAAAATATTTAGTTTACAGAACCAGTTAATGCTATTGTAGCTTAAGCAAAATTGTGCCACTTTGATTATGGTGAGATTATGGACATTGTTTTCTTACAAACACATGCATACACATGTAACTGTAGCTACCACAGATAAGAAAGGGTATTATGACAGAAAATTCATTTAACTGTCAGAAATGAAAATCCATACTTTACCAAATCGTCAAAAATGTCACGCTGATGCACATGAATGGTAATAAGTGTTTCAAATTTCACTCTGTCAAACTTGGAAAGATCATGTGTGGTCTGGCCAATCAACATATTCAGAATATCCAGAAATTTGCCATTGGTTACTTCCATGATTTTTTTGTCCTCCTTAGCATTCCGTAGAGCTTCTTCTGAATCACGTGTCCACAATATTTGAATTCCCAGTAATCCAACCTAAAAATATTATGTGTGAAAAATATACAAAATGATCACTTGTTGAACTCTAGCCTTGTTACAGAAGCCTAAGGTGGGAATAATAAATTGTGGTATAGACAGGTACACCTAGCATGAATCTATCTCACCAGGATACCATGCCTGAATTCATTGGCTCTGCTGTGCAAACTCCAGAAGCTTGTGCAGCAGGAGATATCTTACCATTGTAAAACCATCAGGCTATCTCATAAGTAAAGTCGTAAACAAATTTATTTTAGAATGAATGGTCAAAGGAAAACAAATAATTAATAGTTGGACGTGACTTTTTTGTGCTACCTATAACAGAAGCTTCTGAGACAGGAAAAAGGCAGTTTGAAGAAAAACATTTTGTGTTTGTCAGTATTTTGCCCAGTTTCTTCTCTCTCCTTTAACACAGTTTTTCCTTCTCCGCAAAAATTTCTTGGCCAAACCCTTCTAACACAAACAATTTTTCGAACATAAGAATATTTGGATTGGCAAGACATGTGAAAAAAGATCTTTGCAGATGGTAATAAAGCCACTTCAAAATGTCTGCCAAGCCAAATAGCCCCTATCTGTTTGAAGTAGTGGAATTTTTCAAATATATAATGGTGACACAATACATGATTACACCATAAACACAGCTTTAAGATAATTCTCTTAGATACTTAAATGTATTGTGGTTTTTTTTTTAGTTAGCAACATACTGGCCAGTTTTAATATTTGCAGAATTGTTATTAAAAAATTACACCCAAGACTGCACCAACTAGCAAATTACATGTTTCAGAATTTGTACAGGATGGGAAACAATTCATTACTTGTTAATGAAATTTATGAAATATCAGTAAGATGGAGGAGTTTTCTAGGCAAACTAGAATCCTTCAACAGAGGCTTCAATCAGAACTGCATTATCATCAGGACAAATACATGAACTATGAGGTAAACCTTGTAAATTGTGAGATAAATAATCATAATCATAGCTCTTGTGATCTTAAATTATGAGAGAGAAATCAATCTGCACATGAAATTTTATGTGCCACTGAAAGGGGTTCAATATCCATCACAGAAAATACAAGCTCTACTTTACATTCTCCAAGAAAAGAAAAAAAGTAATTTTAAAGGAGATTACAAGAAAAATATTATGATATATACAGGGTACCAAAATTAAAGTCATTCAGGATTGCCTTCTACTGAGTAGATCCTTCCCCTTGTTTCTTCTATGAAAACTTCCTCATACAGGCAATTCCACATGCTTTTTACTTTCACCTCTCACCAGGCACACACAGACCCAACATCCTGTATTCCTACCTGTGCTGGGAATTGATTGAGAAAATTCAGCAGCTGACATCCTGGGTCACTGACTTGGTAATATGCTGCCCTAATTATGCCGTGCAATGACTTCTGCTGCACTTGCAATAAAATCTTCAGCCAAAGTTCTACTGGACCTTTTGCAACCACTGGAGTGTCCAGCTGAAAAATTAATGAAAGTAAAAGGTATAAAATAGAACACAGTCACCAACCTGCTGTTTCAGAGCACAAGTTACTACGTAGTTACTAAATTTCTATTTACAACAGCTACAGATTTTACTTCTGTTAACACACTAAAATACATTTAATGAAGACATATTTGAGTTTTGTTGACAATCCTTGAAATATTTATTTGTAACTAACAATAATTCAACTTACTATATCTCATATGATAAATAATAAAATTATTTCTCTATTAACATGTCTAGAAAAAAAAATCAGATAATTACTGGAATTTTTTCTCCTTCTCTTGATATGACTGCCAGTATGCGATCATAATCCTTTGAGTGAAATTCTACTTCATTTATGTTGTCAGATATGGAAGTCAGATGTGGCTGTAGGAATAATTCAGGAATCATTCAATGTAAATGTTTAATATCAGCAAACAGAAAGAAAATCTCTGCTAAGGTTATCCTGCAAATGTTCATTTGAACCTACAGATGAATTTCTGGCCATTTGTAGGTAATAACTACAGAAATGATTGTGTAGAATTTTATCTCCATTTATTGTGTATTCAGTTTCCAGAGGTGATCTAGAAGAGATCAACTGGCTTATCTCAATCAACCCTCAGCAACAATCCAGACTTGGTGGATGAGGTTTGCAATATGCAAAGCAAGAACAGTTTCACAGGATGGTTTCTGTTACGTTTGGTTGTGAAAGGAACCACCTGCAAATCACTTGATGGAACCACATTCCAGTGTTCCGAATTCCGAAGACTTTTATAAGTTACAGGTATCCTTTTGACACTTCATTAAAGACCAAAGAGCAAGAAATTAATTTTTTTCTAGAGTAAAGTTTATGAGAAGAAAATGTTTACATTTTAATTTATTAAATATTTCTCCACATTCCAATTTTTTATGTTATATGCAGAAAAAAAATAAATCACTAAGGTTGTACCTGAATTGTATGAGAATCACTTGCTTGTCCAAGAATTTCAACAAGTGCAGGATCAGAAATAAAAAAGAATCTTGGAAACAGCAGCCTTTTCTTCTCTAAATACCTTTAAAATTGAACAAGACTTTTATTAAACTATTTCAGGTCATCATTTTTTTCTGTATAAGGGTGTAAGTAAGACTGAAATATAACTAATGTTTCATATAAATTACTTACAATATAATAATGCATTAAAAAAAATCAAACTATTCACTTACAATCACTTACCCTGTAAGTGATTTCTGACATGATTCCAACTGTTCATGTAACTGAGGGAGAATTTGCTCCATGGTATCATCTCCAACACAGCAGGCTACTACATTTGGGTTTTCGTGAGCTCGTTGCATTATTTTTACCCATGATTTGTCAACATTATGAAAACGCTTTGCTTCCTATATATAGCAAAAACCATAAGTACTTTCACATCATAATCTGTTGGAAATTATTACACAGACAGCTTTTAGTGCACATTAATGGGCAAACATTGTGAAGCTTACCTGGGGTAACTCTTTTGCAATATCTCCCACTACAAAAACAGCTTCAAGATAAATCCAGAGGTTCTGCACAACCAGCCATTCTTCAATTATGTGTGCAGAGTTGCTTAGTTTATAAACCCAGCTCTGAATTTGCTTTTTAAATGCTGCATTGTACCTAAGAGAATGAGAAGAAGAAATTATTTAATTTTAAATGAGGCTAATATAAAATAAATACTTACAACGGTGTAAAAAAAACCAGAATAAACTAACACTCATTTTACTTAGAACAAGAATAACCTCATGGAAAGGTTTTACCAGCTTGATGACATTCAAATATATCAAGACAGAAGTTTGCTACTACAATGCTATACAGAGAAGTCTTCCACATGAGGATATTTTTCATTAGGCATTGTAACATTTTTTTCATTTAAAAAATATTTCATTCAAACTTACTGCTAATTTATCTCATTAATAGTACTGTTGTTATTTCAGTGTGTTTCTGAAAATACCATATACAAGTCCAAGTACCTATTAGACAGCAAAGAGTCAAGAATCATTAAACTGTCCTCCATCAATATCATAATCTCTGATGATTCAATTCCCTTTAACAGTAACTCTCCTCTTGCTTTGAACTGTGAAAAGCTCAGAGTTTGGTTTCCCCAAGTCTCAGCTACTTGAGATAATTTGGCTTCTATATCCTTTTCTTTCATAGCAGATATGCATATATCCTGCAAAGAAAGAACCGTATTTTAGACTCTCCATTCTCCTGAAATAAAATCTTTCCTAATACTGCACATCTAGTAATAGAATATTAAAAAATGCAGAGATCACACTACGAGTTCTACTCACTCAAAGTACTTGTATGGATAACTGAAAAATGCACACTTGGAAGAGTATGGATATACAATTTCTGTGCCTTCACATTCTGTTATTTCTGTGTAACAAGATTTCTGAATCATAGTTTCTACAAGGCTTAGGGACCGTAGTGATGTTGAGTCATCAGCAGATGAACTCTGACTCTTACCACGTTTCAGTTTATAGAATCACAGAATCTAAGAATAGTTTGAGTTGGAAAGGTCATTAAGTCCAACATTCTACTCAAATCGGAGCTTAATTCAAAATTAAGCAGATCACCTTGGAATACACTTCCATATAAATCAAGTATGGATATATATATAACTTTCGCACTCATATTTACCATATGAAACATGCAAATTCCATTGAGTTTTCTCAAATTAAGTGGGGGATTCTTTTGAATTTGTATGGGTCAAAAGAAGCCATAACAATCTAAAAAATTCTTAATATTAAATATTATTAAGCATTATTATTATTATTAAGGCTTCATCTAAAATTTGTGATTTATCTACTAAACTTTAAAGCAACTATAGAGTTAAAAAATTAAGTAGCCATGATCATTCAATGTTACTTGAGGTTTTTTACCTGTTTAAAAAGAGCTAAGAAAATAAAAAATAATGGCACTAAGAATTTGAAGAGATTATCTAAAAATAAGTGTCCAAAGGTTCCAGCTGCTACCTCTGTCTAAATAAAATATAAATTGGTTTAAACAAGTGTGGTCTGAATAAGAGTCAAGGACTCTACTGAAGTAAAAAATACTTTAAAATAAGGTCATCATTTTACAAGTAATTGTACCATATTTGTTGGCAATATAAAATGAACAAGGAGGGAAGAAGGGCATGCACCTACCTCAATATCTTCTTTATTTTTAATAATTGGTGCTTCCATGATGTTTCGAAGGCAAAAGCTATCAGATTCTACACCAAATTCATGTCCTGTTGTTTCAGCAATACGTTCCCAGTGTCTTGGCTTCATTGCTTTGTCGGACATCATTTCCAGCAAAGAGCAACACTCGATAAAATCCTCAATCTTTTTCTTGAGATCTGAAAATGCTTGCCAGTGGTGGAGCCCTTTAGGTAGTCTACAGCACCTGCAGTTAAATTAAATTGATACAGTAGTAAATGCCTCTTCTGTGAAAACAGGAATTGTTTAAACAAGGAGATAAGAAGTAGATTGTATTGAGGTCAACATTTCCTATGCAAAATTCCAATTTGTGTCAAACTACATTTTTAAGAGAAACTGGTGCAAATGTCCCACTAACAAATCGTAATATTTTACAGTCTCAACCACTGATATGTTCTTTGTAAATAAAAATAAATATTGTAGTTTCCATTAAAACATAGCTTATCTGCTCCTTATCATCAGAAACTCTTTATTGGCAAAGAAAAAAACTCAGCAAAATTAGTCAAACTTCACGTATGAAATCCTTGTATAAATACAACATTTACGCCAATATAAATACTGGTAATATGCATGGCACTTATTAACATACCACTTTGGAGACAGAGACAAAAATGAGATAATAGATATGACCATCTTCACCTCCACTTTTGGTTAGGGGTCCGGAAACTATTCACTAATGAAAATTATATACTTTTAATGTGAGGAAAAACCACCAGAACAGTTAAATGAATACCCACCTCTTTGACGATGCTTTTACAAAGCCTACACACTGAGAGCTAAGCAGCTGACCTACCACAGGAACACCCTATTGTAAATGATAAGGTATATCCCTGGCAGGAAAAATAATAAAGCCTTGGTTTTGCATCATTTATAGCTTATTTCTCTACTTCATTCATTTTACATCTGTCACTACTCATATTATAAACATACCTGCTTTGAAAATCCAGAAGTTCAGCACTAATCTTTTCAATATCTACATCTGTCCAAAGTATGTCATAATAACCATCGATAGTGCTTATTACAGTATCATATAGCCCATACAATTTCTGAAGCAAGGCTAACTCCTTCCTGGGAAAAAAAGAAGCCAATAATTTCAATCAGCTCTCTGGATATCTTACAATAGTTAAATGCTTGGTATATGTAATATTATTACAAAAATTAGAGACAGATGAATCAGAGAATGTTTCTTAATGTAGAAAAGAATGCTTAAAAAAAAAGTTCACAAAAACCAGCAGATGGTTGGTGCTAAGGACCTAATATCCACACTGAACATATCTGGGGGAAGTTTTGCTTTCATGTAACTCTCCAGAACTTCCATTCATCCAAAAGAAACCTAGGTTATATATCCTGAGCTGGCTCTGCAGTGCAAAGCAAAGCATGGCAAGTGGGAACAAGTAGTCAATTTACTTTAGAAGCTCTCTTCTGAATCTGAACTAAAACTCTGATTTTAAACCAGCCAGAATGGGCCAGATCCTCATCTGGTGTGAATCAACATCAAGCCTTTTAAAAATGCAAACTTTTTAGACTGATCTGCCTTTCCACAGCTGCTCAAAAAATTAAGACTTTCATAAAAGTTGTAGTTAAATTATTCATATATGATAGTAGAGACTTTTCCTTGTATCTTCTTCACTTTCTACATTATCTTTATTTACTCATCTATTTATATATGCATTGCTACTTATATCTGTATTTCTAGAACAGGGCATATTGCTACTTTACGTCGTATTTATACACAGTAAAATGATCTGATATGGTTCTGTTACAATAAGAAATAAATAAAACTATTTTTATTGGCAAATTCACTACATCTGTATAATTTGCATTCATCTATCAATCTAGCTAGCTAGCTATTTATTTTACTTAAGGCAATGGAAAACTTGTATATTGTAATATTTCCCCCTTTAGTATAAGCCTAAGACTTTCTAACATTCTTGATAAACACTTAAGACAGTTTTATTTCCACAGTTACCTGACTTTATGCAAAACTTCATACTCTGTAACAGGCAATCCAAACAACCGTTCACCAGATGAGTATGTGATAAACTTTCTCCACAGCTCATCAAAGTGAGACTGCTCAAAATACATTTCATACAGGCAAAATGAAAATACAAGTTCATAAGCTTTAATTTAAAATCATCTAAAAGTAAATCATTAAACAGTTCTAAACTTGTCTTAATTCTATTATATATGTAAATATCTGAAAATGTTTTTGGTCTAAAATTTTGAACCGTTTTCATGTAACTTAATCCTCAAATCCATATAGTGAGTTCAAAAAGTAAAGGCTTACATAAAAAGCAATGATTCAAAGAAGCTCTTATAAACATGAGATGTGAAATGAATTCCACATAATTGAGAAAAACAAAAAATCAGCTATTTCTATCAAATGGTAAAATACATAGCCTGAAGAAAAACACCAGAGTGCCAAAAAATTATTTTCACAATTAGTATCCATAAGTATAAAGCATTCTGTTGGCAAAATAAGAAATACATCAAATTTAACCAAAATTGCTCAATTTTCAGTCCATATTAGATGCATTAGAATGTTTAAGCACCTTCTGTCAGTTAGTCAGTGCTTTTCTCAAACTCAGAGTTTACTTTTTACAATCCACACAATATGTAAGACTGACAAAAGTACTATACAAGTTACTATAACTTGCAGAAAAAGGAAGAAGGATTAAAAATAGATGAAAACTTGCTCATGGACCCACAAATTAAGGTTCATAACAAACAAATATCAAGTTGAAAGAAAATTATCTAATGGAAAACGTGGTCTTTAAAAGCTTAAAAGGTTGGCTGATGACTGCTTTGTAATGTGGTTTATTTTCAGTAATTATCACGGTGTCATAACTGTGACTCTTCTGTTTTCTACTGCTTTTTTATTACTTCAAGTTGATAATTTCTGCTCACCAAATGTGTTAAGTGAAGAAATGCTGCAGATCAATCAATTCTTCCACATCAAGAAAAACATTGCATGAGAGAAACTAATGTATAGTTAACATACTATTACGCAGAATATCCAAATTATAATCTGACACACTTGTTATGATAAGCAATCGCAGATCTAATTTTAATTATGTGGAAATTCAGGTTTCCTTTCTTACCTGAAAGATCTGTAGCCTCTTACTGGCATCCTGAGGTGCAATGGTTGGAACCATAGGCCCTTCCTTTCAAATAAGCAGTCAAAAAAAAATTTAATATTAATTCACAAAGTGATTCACAAAGTGATTGAAGGCCCCTGTATATTTATAGCTCATCACAAAACGCATATTTTTTGTTAATCAAATTCCAGTCACCTTATGTATCCTGGTAATGCAATATTCACAATGGTGAATCTAAGAAAAGATAAATTCTACGCAATTGAAAATTCTTTACCTTAATTAAACTCAATAGGAATAGACTGTGACTTTTAATACTTTGTTTTTGCTGAAAATAAAATACCCAGGCTGTGGCTTGAGACTGTCCTTTTTAATGTTGATATGTGAGCAAAGATGCCTCACCATGTGCTACAATTTCTAAATTAGTTTGTAATTTATAATAGGATTTCATGTCAAATTCTACCACCAGGACGACTTCTCCTTCTTTACAGAGTTGTGTGAACTGCTATTTCTTCATACTGAAAGGTCTGACCTACAATGATGACTGCTCAGCAACCAGAGCATCAAACATCAAACATCAATAGCTGAGCAGAATAAAATTCTCAACACCCAACTGTTGCAAACAAAAAGTACTGAAAAACTAAGTACAAGTCTTACATGCAACTACTAAATCAATTTACCGTTTCATATGACGTTTCAAAGTTTGATACATCCTCCTGAAAAACTGCAACTGATTCTAGCAACTCACTCTTAAATTTGGGCTGGACTTGAACCAACTCATCTTGAACTTGGGTCTGACATAGCAAAAATTAAAATAAAAGTTATTTCTGTAAAAATCAGGGACAGATACTTGAGTTATATATAAACCAAAATGTTAAATAAAACATATCAAATCTTTGAACAAAAATTGATTATTCAAAGCTAAATACATTTTTTTTCATTTTATGGTGTTATATGTTCACATTTTGAGAGTAAATGGGAAGAGAAAACAAAAAACACATCAGAACCAAAACCCATAACAAAATCTCCACCTTTAAGGGAATATGTTTCATTACAAGGGTATGACAAAACAAAAAGATCCTTATTCTCCATTTTTCCTCCCTCCAAAAAAACCTCAAACCCCCCAAGTGTTAGAGTCATCTTCCTCATGGGTGGCTCAGCCTTCTCTTTAACAACTTTCCCATTCTTTGTTCAAAAGCTTGAGAGAAAGAACCAGGAGCTGCACACAAATACAACCTACTCTCGAGTCCTTTCCTGAGTGATTAACCTGGTGGGACAGGAGGTAACTGAACAGACTCAACAAAATATCTACTATTTCTATCTATCCACTTACCTTACATAAAATACTCAATAAACATAGAGCTTTCAAGGGATATAAGGCTGTCCTAAGCAAAAAAGGACAATCATCGCTTACGGGAAAGGGCACTGGCAGAGCACACACTTCTTAAAGACAGGTAATCTAAGTGTAAATAAATTCCCTGATCAGGTAAGAATGACCCAAAAACTGGAAATGAAGGACAGCAGAAAGAGCAGAGATGCAATAAGTTTCTCATTTCCTGGCAGGTTTTAAACATATATCTAAAAGCTACAATATTTAAATATTAAAGATATCTATAAAAACACTAGAAAATTTACATACTAATAGAAAGTATAGCCACTAGTGCACAACTAAGGCCAAAAGTGAGAAGTCAGAGAACAGTGACAATTGGCCTCACACTCTCATTTATAAACTGAAAAAAGGCACACGAAGACAAATAGAAAATAACATAATTTTAAATACTTACAGCTGTGGTCTGTAATTTCTTAAAATTCTGTCTCATTGTATCAATGCTTTCTGATTCTTCTTTTGTAATCTCCATTTTATATGTATTTAAAATGCCATAGGCTTCCTAGATGAAAAAAAAACCAACAAAAAACACTTTAGGAATGATGCATTTTAAGTTCATTTGTAGGAAATAGATCAAATTTGTTAAAAACATTTCAAAGGAAATCAGTTAATGTATTTTAGGCTTTTTTTTTTAATAAGGATGCTGAATGAAGAACTATGGAACAACAGCAAAAAATATTTCTTCAAAGATGTCTTGGATGGAATACTAAAAAAACACATACAAACAAAATAAATTTAATATTAGAATACATAAAACTTTATCCTCTCAATGGTATTTTTATTCCACTTATTCAAATTCCACCTGAATATAGATTTTAATGAATTTTTCCTGACTCTGAATAATTGTGCACACTGAGTTACACATTTATAAATGTTTTGCCATATTGTCTATAAAATCATTATTGCTCAGTTTGCCAAACTGACAGATACCTGCATATATATCTGTAATGGAATGAACCTTTTTTATTGCTTGTTCTCATTTGCAATTCATTTGCATGCCTTCTGCTTTATTGTCCTCCTCTTACACACATTGCATTATTTGAAAATAAATTAATTTTCATTTTTTTAATCAACTTTTGCTGGACTCACTGCAGTATGTGCATGTCTGTCTTGTATTGGGAAACCCAGCACTGGACACAGCACTCCAGATAAGTCTCATACCCCAGAGTGGAGGGAATCACATCCCTCAGCCCCTTGGCAGCACAACTTGCAATACGGTCCAGGAAACCCTCAAGTACCTTTGCTGCAAGGGCACTTTTATGGCTGATGTTTAACCTGGTGTACACCAAGAAACTCAGGTCTTCTACTGCAAACCTGATTTCTACCCAGGCTGCACTGGTGTCTAGAGTTATTCTTCTCCTGGAGAAGGAGAAAATATATCTAAGAGTGACTTGTTAACATGGCTAATTGGGACATTAATGGGGCACATTACATTAATATAGAAAGAGAGTAAATGTTTGAAAGATACATAGAATATAAGTGGTTTGGGAAAGAATATTATCCTAAATATTCACCTCAAAGTGACAGAAGCACAATAATAATAATTAAAAAGAATGTAAATACTTTTTAATAATTTTTAATATTTTTTATTTATTTATTTTAAAAGTTTGCATCATTTTCTGCACATGTTAAACCTATCAAGTACACAGTGCCAAACTCAGTTCCTCTTGTTTGCTTTATTTAACATCTATGCGTTGATTCTCATATCCTGAAGACAGTCAGACTAAGAAATAACCTTCAGTAGATCTGAATATTAATTTAAATGCTTAAATTATTGGTCAGGTTCTTCTTTTACTTGTTTAACCTCTATGGCCTTTGGGTCACAGAACTGATTGTTTTATAATGAACCACCACATAAATTGCTAAGACAAAACTTTCCTACCATATAACTAGCAATCACTGAAAGTACTTTTTAGTATCATGTTAATAGAACAGTCTTCAAGAAAGAAAATGTTACTATACAGCAACAAAATTTCTTCTCTGAAAGGATGAAAATGTAAAACTAATGTGTTCTTTTAAGTTGACTGTTTCAGAACGTGCTAATAAATACCAAGCACATACAGAACTAATCAGCTTCTTTTAGCTTTTCTTATAGAGAAAACTAATAGAATGCTGCAAGCTTTTGACAGTATACAATGATGTGTGGCACCATGAATACTCTCTGGCTATATTTCAACAGCTTAGATGATCAAGATGTTTGTTTACAGACACAGAAAAGTAAGAGGATTCAGGTTAATGGAAAAGTACAGAGAAAAAGGGAGAATATTGATCCCTTGTGTTGTGTTCTCATCTTCTTATTTCTACATGTTGCCTTCTAGGTTGCATTTATATTATAATTTATTTGAGACAGAATAATTTTTTCTGTTTTGTATTAATACAGTATTTAGCAAATTATCTAATACTGAATCATAAAAATAAAACAAAAAAAATCCACTTTTTTCCCCGTCTTCAGCCTAGTTCCTTCAAGACAGTAAACTCATTGTTAAGAGTTCTCAGATACTCTTATCCTGTGACACCTATTCTATATTAATATTAATAATAATGTTTATTCAATGAAAAAATTGTAAGTCATCTTACTTCAATAGGTCCCAGAGAAAAATCCATTTCTATTTTATTTTCTTGTATGATACATAAAGCTTCCATTGCAAATCTGACATCATCTAAGTCACATAGAGGTCGGGACAGTTTCTTTATGTATTCTCTCATGAACGATGTCGTGTCTGTCAATTTCTTCTTGTACTGTTCATTTAAATAACGACAAAGAAGCATCTTCCAGGCCTTGGCTTCAAGTGCTAAAGCTGTTTTCAGTGGTCCTGATTAAAAACAAACAAACAAACAAAAAATCAGTGCAGTCTACATCTTAATTTTTTTTCTGTTAAAAAAGTCTACATCATCACAGTATGGCTCTTTAACAACAATTAGAAAAAAGCAGACAAGCAACCCAATTACAGAATTTTAAAAGTTTCAAACCAGTTCTAAGTATAATGAAATACATGTCTGTTGTTTTGTTGTATATTATGGTAGCTGTAAAAAATATTGGTAAGCTTACCTAATGGAATACATAGAGAAGACAAATAAAGAACAAGATGCCTAGTTATTAATGTGGATTTTCAGAGAATTCCTTTGATATATATCAACCAATATAAAGATTTAAATGGTTTATACCCATTGAGGAGATGGCATCCTGGGACTTCAATATTGAAGTTTGGAATAGTTCACAGCTAAAACTCTAAGGTGACACATCATGTCATATATGCAGTTAACATACAAACACAGACCAGCACTGAAGTGACAGAAGAATGAATTACTGGCACTCTAATTTATTATCAGAATAAATTTGGATTTTAATAGGCAACATTTTGTACTACCGTAAAAGAAAGCAAAGGATACTAATAACATATAAAGTTTCTGCTCACAAAACAAATTTTACAGCAGATACAGATTATTCTTTAATAGTGTGGCTATTAACATTAAAAAGATGATTCCTGAAGGCCAGAAGTAATTCAAGAAAAGTACTGTACCCTGCCAGAAGTTAGGACATGTAAATCACAATATATCAATTTCCAAACCTAAATTGAGTCTGAGAAACTACCTGCTGTCCTGGACCATAAAAACATTCAATAATCTTGTTCTTTAATCTAGAGGACTTGGCTCCCTCTGATGCAGTGGTCACAGATGAGGGAGTACTGTGACCATCAATAAAATCCAGATTCTTTTGTATACAGTGTTTCTTACCACTCTTGTTCACACAATAATTGACAGAAAGTGTTTTCCAGAGTCAATTAATGGCTCCAGAGTGATTTCATTAACAAGAAACTGGATCCAAGAACTGGATGAAGATATGCAGTCAGCAGCCTGACATTTTTGCTTATTCCCTGAAAGAAACAGGGTTAACACACCACCAAGACCCTGAAATGAACTCTAGTCTTCAAAAATAGGCAGCTTCTGCTTCTCTGATGTGCATGGAAGACAAATTTTACAGATTATCTCTTAATCTAATCAAACAGATCTGTCAGAAGAAGAAGGTTGCTCATTAGAAATGCTGCCACACTGGTATTTGGAAAGGGACACGCTTTCTGTTTGTCCCTAGATACCAACCAAAGAGTTGGTCCAGAGCAGAAATGTTAGCCTTGCAATAACTTGCAAGGTGAGAGGCATAAGTGCCATTGGAATGCTTAGCACAAACAGCTATGACACAAGTGTTGTAGCACAAACAACTTAGTTGAGAATATGATGTTCTGAGAGCCAGAGATACTAAACATGGGAATGGATAAGTAAGCCCTGCCTGACCTGGTGCCAGACAGGAGTGCCAGAGATGCTCAAATTAGTGTCAATACATATTGATTAACATTTTGGCAAGCCTCCACAGTAACTGCACAGCCATGACAGAAGTTACTGTCCACATTTACACCCTAAGGGGAATGGAAGGCTTTTTCAAGTCAGACAGTCAGTGAGGTCTCTTCAGTAATTTCTATTAATATTGAAATATATATACATATATTTGTATTCCTATTTACAAGAATAAACCAAATAACGTTACTATTTTACTCATTATCTTACTGTACATACTAAGATAAGAGTATGTCATACCTGTGTGCAATTCAATTGGACCAAGAAGCATAAGGGGCTTTAAACTTGCCATCTCTTGCTCAAACATATCATAGCGATGTATTTCTTCTTTAATTTCTGAGAGAGAGGGAGAGCTAGCCAAAAATTCCTGTGTGTAGTTTAAAATGTCAGTCAACAAATGTCCTTCCTTTTCCATATTTCTGGTAAAACATGTTGCAACTGTTATTCAGCAATTACTGAAAATGTATTACCAATATTATACCCGGTTTTAGCCTTCTGTAGCCTTGCTAAAACGTATGTTTATCAATTTCCCTTGTCAATAACTCTCAAGCTTGCTGGGAAATTCCAATCCAATTTAACAGACACACAGATATCCAAGACACATTAAGTGCCTACTGGGTTTGTGAAAACAGGTGACAAAACAGAGATAAAAAAATACACGCCCACACTTACAGAAAGACTACCTGATTAGCCCAATTATGTGCAAAACAATCACAATAAAATACATCTAAGTTGTTCCACAAGCAGAATTCAAGTATAGAAAATTTTCACTATTCTGAGAAGCTGCATTTCAGAAATGTTACTCAGGACCTGTATTGATTATGCTTAAATTGGCATAGGCAAATAATAAATGCTGAAAGCTTTTTCCCACTTGTATTCTTCTGTCAAAGAGTACCCAGACAGGCAGTGGAAGAGTTAGCATAGTGGTAAAGGAAGAACGCAGAATTAAAGCATGTGTGTATAAAGCTTAACTGCCTTATTATTGAGGCTTTCACTGTAGCAGTATCCTTTTCTTCAGTAGTAACTAGATCAAACTAATAGTATTTATTTGAATTGACATAAAATTTTAATTAGACTAAGAGCAAATTTTCAGCTCTGCATATACAGTGGTGGTTTTTAACTCACATGAACTGCACAACTTGCACTGTGACAGCCAAAAGATAGCAGTGACCCCATATTAAACAAAACTATGTGATATGTATATATAGTGCAGTCTATTAAAAAGATAAGAACAGAAAACTCAATTAAGTCAAGGTTGAATAAAGGCTATATAGAAGACAACTTTCTTCTCCTGGAAACTAATTTTTTTTTTGCTGTAGTAGATGCAAAATGTTTCCATTACACCTGAGGATTCAACTAACACTTCAAACAACCAAGAATTGCATAGAGGATTCTTGCTGAAATTGTATTGTATGGCCAGACTTCGCGAAGGAAGATCTTGGGATAAAGAATGCTGAATTCACCTCCTAAAATAACTACAGGTCATATTGTGAATTAAATGTTTGTAAACTCAAAGTAAATGTTTTCCAGAGAGAAAAGTCCACAGCACCAATGCTGTGGGAATTTCTATGGGTTGTAGTATAGAAACACAGAATTACTTGGGTGTGAATCATCTTCTTTCAACTTCCTTGCCATGGGCAGGGACATCTTCCACTAGACCAGTTGCTCAAAGCCCCATCTAATCCAGCCTTGAACACTTCTAAGCATGGGGAATCCTCAATTCCTCTGGGCAAACTGTTCTAGTGCCTTATCACCCTCTCAGTTTAAAGGCATTCCCACTTGTCTTATCACTCCATGCCATTCTAGAAAGTCCCTCTCCATCTCTCTTATACCCTTTAGGTACTGGAAGGTACTATAAGGTCTCCTTGGAGTCTTCTCTTCTCCAGTCTGCTCTCTCAGCCTGTCTTCATAGGAGAGATCCTCCACCCTCTGATCAATCTGGTGGCCTCTTCTGGACTTCTCTAGCAGGTCCTTCTTTTGTTGGGGTCCCTGGATCTGAATGCAGTACTCCAGGTGAGGTCTCATATAAGCAGAGTAGGGGGGCAGAATCACCTCTCTCAACCTGCTGTTCATTCTGCTTTTGATGCACCCCAGGATCCTGTTGGCTGGATCATGTTGAGCTTCTCATCAACCAACACCCCCAAGTCCTTCTCCCCATGGCTGCCCTTGATCCATTCTCCACCCAACCTGCCTAAAGAGCCTGTGTCCCACCATTCCAACACTCCACTCATAGAAGCCATCCTACCACACTTCCATGATACTAGTAGCCCTGCAGGTGTGTGCACATCTCTAACTCCTCTTATTTATTCCCCACGTGTTTGTAAAAAGGCATACCTCATGTCAAAATGGGGTAGTTTCTTTTGGCCTAAAATCCTGAGTTACACAAACAAAAATTGAAGCAATTACCAGTTTTTTAGTATCTAGAATGGCATAAAAGCAGGAAAAGGCAAATCACAACACAAAAATTAGGTAGCATGTTATTATTTCTCCTTACGAGACATAGTACCATTCCTACTGAGAGACAAAATAAGAATTTCAGCTGTTAATGTGTTTTCTACATCTTTTTTTCCCCTTGATGTTTTTTGTCAATGTTTTCTGATTTCAGAATAGAAGATTAATGAAGAACAGTCCTGTAGGTGATCATCATTAAACTCACCTGAATTTTGGCATCTTTATCTTCTGTCCAGAGGATCTTATATTTCTCAAAGTACTGCAGAACTTCACCAGCACCTTCTTTTAGAGGATTCACAGAAGAAGAGAGGAGCACAACTAATTTAGTAACAGCTTCATGTTCTGCAACACCTGCATAAAAATTCTTTAGCTTTCTGATAAGCGCATCTTCAGTTCCTTCTGTAAAATAAAATGATATACAAATCAATGTTAATAGTCTGACTGGAATTCTCTTCTAAACGTATGCATACCAAGTTAAGTAATGATGCTCTCCAGTAAGACTGAATATTCTTCTTCGAACATCTGTCTGACTGCTTAATATGAAAGTACCAACTGCTAGTCACACCAGGCTCTATACAGCTAGAGCAAATTCAATCTAAAATGAAGGTTTCCAAAAGGAAAGAAAACAGTCTTCTTCATTCACAGATTTCATTTTCTTCACTGTAATTAAACTGGAACATCAAAGGCCTCATAAATATTCCAAATCATTTCATAATTTTGTTAATTCTTGAAGTTTTTAAAGTGTATATACCTCTTAAAGAAGTGTAAGCCTCCAGTCTAACCATTTGCATGAGAACATGTTTGAGGTGTTTTATAATCCAATCTGGGAATACATACAGCAATTAAAATATTTACAGAAATCTACTGATTAAACTAGCTCTTATTCTATCTCCATATTTCAATGACAGTTAGTCTAAAATCAGTTTATGGTTTAAACTATATTATTATGACTACATTCCACAGTGAGTAGATAAAAAGATTGATCAACAAGCTCACTTTGACTCAAATTAAGTACGAGATTCAGATATAGTAATTTATTTGAGATCTTTTTGCTTATTGTTTTTTTGAGTTCTAACTTTTACATAAGCCTGAAAAGCTTTTTATGAAAAATAAAGCTAATTAAGTCAAAATAAACCTCCTCCCCAAATAAAAAATCCAGTTGGCTGCTTTGAAGAAAAATTAGCATATTCACAAATATTTATATATGGTGCTCTTATTAAAATAAAATGTTGAAATAAGTAAAAAAAAAACCACAAAACCAGACCACTTACTTTCCCCTTTTTTAGCTCTTTTTCTTGTCAATCCAGAAGATGCTTGCTGTGTGCCTGGTTCTGGTTTTAAAATAGATTTTTGCAAATGTCTCTGTTCCCACTGAGCAACTCCACGACTTACTTCCAGTATTAACTGAATCATGCGATTGATGGCTTGCTGTATATCATCTAAACTGGGGACAATTGCCTATTTAAAACAGTTGAAATATTGGTGAAATAAATGAAACTGCTTGACATTTTCAAGACCTCAGTTCTACTCCACTCACAGTAAATTGCGGAACTTACCTCAGAAGAAAAGCTGGAAAATGTAATTTTAACAGGTTGTCTGGCTCAGAATTGCCTCTAGAGAGAGGAAGCATATGTACTGACCTACTATCTATTTATACAGTCATACTGTGCGTAAAACAACTATCAGGTATATAAGCAGATAGATTTATTGGCTTTTTTACAATTATTTTTTTAATTTCTTCAACAATTTTAAGCAGCATTTTTACAACGACTTTCATATAATGTGTGACAATACATTACTAGCCTTGTTTTCTTCTAGAATAATACAGAATTAGAATTTCCATGCTAAGGTACAACCACCACCTTTGGGCCTCACTATGATTTCAGAAATGCTTGTTAGACCTCAGCTTGATGAACAGCACCTGGGCTTTAGCTTCTCTAAACCTTGTCAGGAGATTAGGTTGTGAGCTCATGAGCTTCTGTCTTTTAACAAACAGCCTTGGAAACTTATTTTTCTTTCCTGAATAACAACTCAAGTGGAACAATATTTTGGTTATTGAACTTTAAATGAAAATTACCAATGCAAATTATGACCAGGATGGAAAATTACCATGACTAAAGCCAACTCTCTTGCAACCCTATGAACAGGGGTTCTGGAGACCCTTTGAACTCTCCTGGCCCACAGCAGGCTGTGATCAGTAATGAGTAGGACACCTCTCATGGCTGGTGAACTCTCAAGTTTGCTGTACTTGAAGGACCATGGCCAAACTCTGACGACAGAGCCTGGGCTGATATTCCCACTTATTGAGGCTCAATCCTTTGCCCGTTGAGAAGATGCAAAGGCATCTGACCTAAGGACTTCACCGAACTTGAGGGGAATTTTTCACAGGTATGTATCTTGCACATACTCCTTTAGGTCTGTGCATGTGTGAGTGTGAATAGGCTATAGCAAATGCACTATATTGCTCTCTTAGATTCCTAAGTACATTACATTCATAAGTGAGTTAGGTCTAGAAGTGAGTTACTGTTTGGCTCATAGTAAGTTCTATAAAATCTTTTGTCTAATTGTTTAAATTAGGCTATCATTTCAGTGCTGATAAGCTTAAGTGCTGTTAAACCTTTAGGCCTAGACTGTTGGTCAAGTCTGGGACTAAGTTTGGCAAGGGGGTCCACTCTGAACCTTGTGACTCAATAGGAGGGTCTCCCTCATTTCTTTTTAATCCTTATCCTTTCCCATCCTTAACCCTTTTCCTGTCCCTAGCCTCCATGTTGATAATTTAAGGTTGATTTAAAATTTAGATTGATTTGCTTTAGAGTTCAGTCTGATTTTTTCTGTGTGCTTTAACCAATTGGTAAGTACTAGAGTGAACACTGCCCATGAACTTTATCACACTTTCACTTTTATATTAAATCTGCCTTTGCTGCTACTCTACTGGTGATTATTTGAATAAACTAAAACACTCCTTCACAACGTGTACATATATTCACACCATGCATAATTTCATGCAAACAAAAATCACCTGGATCAAAGGGTCCAGGGTCCTAATTGAATAAATACTGAATGTTTCTTTTCTCACAAAGGTAGCATTACCTCAAAAACTTTTGCAAGACCACAGTGTTTAATAAATTAATGGAACCCCACGCAGTAGCCCTGAAGTTTTCAAATTGTATATTCAGCAAATATTTTGTAACATAATTCTGAGAGCAATCAAATATCCAAGTCAGAAGAGGAAGGGAACTCTTGTTCAATTAGCAGAGTACATGATAAAGAGAACAGGAAGGAAAAGAATTATTCCTGATCTGAGTTAAGAATAACTAGCAAACAGAAGAGGGCCAAAACACAGGCTCTGGGCTGCCATGATCCACACTGTATAAGTTCTAGTATGCTCCCATACCATAGCTTGGGGTGGTGCAAAAAAAGCACTTTCCAAAAAAACCATTGGGAACACTTTGATGAATAAAACATGACAGGGGCTGTTCCTAACACACAGTTTGAAGCAAAGTCCTGGTTTCAGGAGGAAATGCATTTACTACTGTGGATATACAGCATGTCATGTCAGCTCACATTGAGGTCAAAGAACAGACTAGCCTGTTTTATTTGATAGCACACAAACAGCCAAAAGTCCTGAACCCAGAACTTTTTGAACTGTATTGTCAGCAATAAAGCTGATAGTGGCTTTGTCCTGTCCTTGTTTGAAAACAATTCTATGTAGAACAAGACGGAGTAAAGGCATAAATCAGTTTCTCCAAATACAGAGCAGGATAAAGAAGTTACCTAAGAGCAATCCAAGAAAGAAAAGAAAAACAACATTTCTTGTTAAACTTCAGAAGAATGATAACACTTGTGATATGATCAATCCTCAAATATAGTCCTTAGAACAACATCTTAAAGCTTTCAAGTAATCATTTTAAAATGATGGAATCATCCACAAAAGTTTTCAGAACTGGTATATAAACTGCTTAGAAGTGACTCGATGACCTCTAAATCACTTTTACAGACTGAGCAGTTGCATACATAAAAGCAAGGCTCTTGAAAAATGGTATTAGCATTAGCAAAGTGGTACTTTACCAAGCATTACTGCCCTGGATCAGCCAAGATTTTGGGGACTGGAAAAAAAGATAGATGAAAGAAAAATACTTCCTTTGCAGTGGGTAGAGCTTGGGGCTTTATGCTTTGACGAATATCAACAGGGCAAACATTCTACACTTGGACAGAACTTACATATCATGTGCACACACAAACACACACACACAGAGTGTGAATGTACAATAGAATGCCAGTATGAACACCGGCTGAATGACAAAGGACTATCACCTTAGAACAGAATCTTTCCTTCGTTATAATTTCATTAACATAAAACTTTTAATCTTTGTAAGACATTTGGATAGTATGAAGTTACCTTCTCATATATAAAATAAAAGAAATACCATACATATTGCTGACACATAGTTATCTTACTCTACACAAAAGGAAAAAAATTGATGCTTTAAATCATTGCAATTGAGCTGCCTTTTTGTTCTCTGCACACAGAAATCCACAGTTCTGTTTTTGGTTTCGAATCTTCTCATTTTTGTTCAGGGTTCCTCATCCTGGTCATCTAACTTCCTATTTAGGTGACTAAACCCAAAATGAGCAAAGATAATATTCACTATTGCAATTCAACAAAGGATTTAGGTCACATAAGTAACAGTTAAAATAAATAAAATAGAAAAGCAATATGAAGAATCTGGTCCAGTAATGCAACTGCTAAATGTGAGGAGAACTGTAATCATTCTGCAAAGAACACTGATGAACAGATTGCAGTATAACTGCTAAACCACACAAAAAGAAAAGGCCAGTAGCCCTGAGACAGAAGCCAAAACACCACAACTGTGAGCACATTTCCTCCATTCTCTCAGCACACTGAAAGGCCTGAGCAATTGTTCTCCTCTGGAACAGATGCTGGTTCAGTACAAGTATGCCCACACCCTACACTTCAGCAAATGCAGGCATAATTTAAATACACTGTATTTTACCTTAGCTGTACGACATGTAACTTACCAGATTGGGAATAGCAAGGTGTACTTCTGCTTTTAGAAAGGGAGAGACCTCTTCAGGTTTGCTGGGATGAACAGAAAAATTTGTTGTCTTGATGAAAATAATTTTGAAACACATCACAAACACTTCACCATAAAACCTCCTCAAATTACCTGAGAAATATAATTTTGAGCTACCTTTTCTGGGCAAACCTACACACAGAACTTTCACATTAAATTATGTACTACTTGACAAAACTTGCAGAAGCTTCTTGTCTAAAGAATAAGAGTAATAACCAGAGCTCCACCATTCAGACAAAGGTTAGCTTTCAGAATTTTTTATTCAGAGTATTTTCTTATTCTGGATTTTAATATCTTGATTTCAGAATGATGGGACTCTGCCAGTGCTTTGAATAGGGCATAAGAAGGTCTTACTGATAATTTCATGTAACAACCTATCATGAGTAAATTTGTCCCATTACATTTTAGATAAATACTCAACAGAACAGAAAAAAAATTTGCAAAGATGACAAGCTAGTGCAAAATGATAAATACATGATCTTAACCCACTTAAAACTAAAATTAAAGTCTAAAACCAAAGAGACCAGTACAATTTTAAACTCTATGATAGGACATGATGACTAAATAAGGAAGGATCCAACAATATGATACAGTAGACAAATATAAAGGCAACAATAAAAAAATTCCTATTGACTTCAACAAGGTCAGGATTTTGAAACAATTTTTGTGAAAGAAGTCCTCAGAAGAAGAAAAAAGTAATTCAGGCTTTAACACACATTAATGACAAACTTCACTTGCTTAAAATAGATTCTCTTAATAAAATTCTAAGTGGGCTTTTCAATATACAATATATCATACTGAAGCAATGCTGTCTCTGAAGTGTATGCCTGTTGGAGCAGAGAAGAATCTCTAGAAATTATACTGAATATGGGAAGATTACTTTGTATGGAACTTGCCATTATCATGAAGAATTCATAAAGAGTGAAGAATACTAGTGAAGGGATCTTCCATTTGCAACTTACTTTGACACAGTTAATCTTTTTTTAATACTACCCAAAGACAGTCGAGTTGCTTTCTGGAGGCTGAATAGCAGTTGGTGACTGAAATAGGCAACTAAGTCTTTACAGTTCTGCAATAAAGAAACCACACATTGTT
Source organism: Acropternis orthonyx (assembly GCA_035583155.1). Lineage (NCBI taxonomy): Eukaryota > Metazoa > Chordata > Aves > Passeriformes > Rhinocryptidae > Acropternis > Acropternis orthonyx. The sequence goes on along the minus strand of JAWWEU010000111.1, from coordinate 39,780,900 downwards.
TAGTAGTATATTCAGATAGGAGCCTGAAGGTTATTTCAAAAAATTTTAAGTCAAACACAGGAAAGCCTGTGTTATGTCTTAGGCACAATATTCTCTCCAAACTTTTACAATTACCACTCACATATCAAGAATTCGTTTAATAAAGGTGATAATTGAAATAACATGCAATATCCTTGTGAAAGCTAAAATCCATCTTAAACTCATTTTTTAGGAAATCTATTTCATCCTTTTTACATTACTTTGATGCTGTCAATATGATGTCTTTCTGCAACATAGATATCCAACTATCAAAACTCAAGATACTTATCAGATTGGTCTGAAAAATAATTTCCTTATTTTTATAAAATACCTTTTTAAACTCTTCCTCTTTCTCATTGACCTTGCTATCTTTACTAGGAGATTCTTCAGGAGTATGTTTTTCTTTCTTCTTTTCTTTTTGTTCAAATGCTATACATTTTTCTTTTACTGTAAATGAAAAAGTATCTTTGTTAATTGAACATTGTGGGGTTTTTTGAAGCATGCTATCCCCTCTTTAGAAGCAAAATAATAATGACTTTTATTTTAGTAGTACCTGGATTGACAAAAATTGGTTTTATTTCACAATGCTTTTTGACACCAGGAGTCTGGTTAAGAGTTCAGCCTATAAGCCTCAGCCTAACAAACACTATGCACTACTAATCTGTTATTAAAGATAGATAAGCAGACATGGATATATCAGCAAAAATTGGGGAAAAAAGAAAAAAGAGAAAATAAATATAAACAATTTAACAAAAGACAGAGAAGTATCTTTGCATCAGGTTCTTCTGTTTGTATCCTACCGAATACCTGGAGCACTGACCCTGACTATGCCTCTATACCTGGAGAAATCTGAACCCAGAAGGAAAAAAAACTGTGCGAGAAAAGAGCCCCACTACTGATGAAGACTCAAAAGAAATTTTCTTTAGAACAGAATATTTTTCTCCAACTTTATGCTATTTCTCCCATAACAATATAGGACCTTCTCAAACCTTTGTAACATACCCCAAAGGAGTTGGAGCCAACTCTACATATGCCAGCAGTTGACTATACTGATTTTAACTGACCAGCCAGAGAAACACTGCTATTTGAGACACAATTCTACTGTGGCAGAAAAATGAAAAAGGGAGGGATGGTACCAAATAGCTGACATAACTGAGGAGAGAGGAACATTATTTTTCACTTACAGCAGAGGGGCGGGGCTGGAGGCAGAGACTTATAAAGGAGTGACTGAGACAAATGGAACTTTAATGCTCTTCCTCTAATGCAAATTACTTGGTAATCTATACAGAAGGACAGAGTGTAATTCTAGAAACCCAAAAACCGAATTATCTCTATATTTCATGGCCTAGTGGTTTAGCTTAACAGTGGTAAATGAAGGCAAAACTGTGACACAGATGTAAATGGAGAGAGAAGTCCGAAGAAAATTTGCCAAAACAAATCAGTTTTGATAAAATCCAGCTAAATGTACAGAACTTTTTATTTAAATAACCAGTATTAACTACCTATTACTTCTTCTTCTGAGGTCTTAGAATATGTAAGTTCATAATTCTTTTCAAATAGAGCTATTAGTTCTTGAACAACATCTTCAATGTGCATGCTTTTCCCATTCAGTAATTCAGAACATTCTTTAGTATAAGCCTGTTAAATAAAAATATCAATGAATTGTCTGAGTATCACTGATTATCTTATTACTGTTCCACTTTATGGAGAGTCAAAACATTTCCCTGAGTATTGCATTCATCAGACTGAAAGCATGCCAATGAAACACGCATATGTTTATAAAAATCTTCTGTCATATTATCACTATACTTTTAATGCTTAAAATATCCATGTTTTAAATGTAATGGTACTTTTAAGGACTGGAAGAAAATCCTGAATATTGAAGTGAGATCACAGTCTGAATTTGAAATTACCCAAATACTCTTTCAACTGTCTTTAACAATTTTATTTACTTGCACTGATTTGCTAATTAATATATTTTTAGCCTCTTTTGGAACCAAGAAAACTTTTACATTTTCAAATGTACTTGTTGGAAAGTACTTTTTGCCTGCTCCTTCAAAAAAAGAGTTTAATAAAAACAGGGGAGAAATAAAGACTGTATATGTCTGAGTACCTTCATACACAAAAAGTCTCATCTAATTATGAAGCAGTTAAATAAAAATTATCTCTGAAATACTACAACTTAAGTATCTCAAATATCTAAGAAACAAAATTATCTTCATATAAATGTTTAAACCAAAATACTTTATTCACAGATAAAGTTCTGTATTTCCACAGAGAGAAGTATTTTTTAGTTTTATATTCATTTACTAAGGCATAGTTTCAAACATGCACTAGAATTCAAGTTCAAGGATGTAAAGTGGCACACACCTCATTGCAGGCCAACATATTCTCTACTTCAGTAGGACCATCTCCAGGTAAGATAACTAAAGCAGTCTCTGATATCTCTTTTAATATTGAACCAATCCCCACTTCACTTAGAACATTAACCTAAAGAAGAAAATCATATTAATACTACAGACTTACCTTTAAAGCATAATTCTATTTTAGAGAGCTCTAAAGAGTATAAAATATTTTGCAGAAAAATGAGTGCAAAGCTGTTAAAGAGTAGAAAATCCTCTAAGAAAGTTAATCATAGTAAGGGTTGTGGTAACTTAAGAGTTATTTACTGTGGCTAAAATACTCTGCTTTCACTGTGAATTATCCTCTTTTTCTATTAGCTACAGAGGGGAATTTAGGGATACAAGTATCCTACAAAAAATTTAGACTTTTATAACTCCATTATAGACAATCGACTGAATGAAAAAAACAATGAATGAACAGAAATAAGTCTGGAAATTATATGGTTACGGTGCCACAAGATTTTCATTGCTAAGACTGTTTGCATTTAAATCCTGCACAGTCTGATAACACATTTCTAAAAAGATCAGTAGAGTGCACAATTCCTTTCAGGTAGCCCTTTAGAACAAAAACCTTTTAATTCTTAGGTATCTGATGATTACACATTGGGAAACTGAGACTGAATCCTTGAGAAAGTGAAATCTTTAAAGGAAGCTTGTGTTTCTTCACAAACTTATGGTTATCAGCACCATATTTTAAAACTCATTGTATAAGTAAAATTAATTCAGACGGTGTAAGCCAAGTCTACCTCTGCACCATTAACAGCAATGATCGAGTTTTCTGAATGAGCCTCTCTTGGCATCTCTTTGAACGGATTAGTCTTAAAGGTAGGATAAATGAGTGACAATGGAGAGAATCATCTCCTAGGCCCCAAGAAGCTCATTAGAAAGTGGACCAAACACTAAGAATAGCACCTTAAGACTTGTTTTTCTTCTGTCCTAGAAGTTTTGAAATTGATAGAAAAGAGAACTCTTGTTCCTTGTTATCCATGCTAGACTCCTAAAGAATCCTTGCAGGTTTAGCTGCAGTTTTAGGCAGACAGGCAGTAATAGAAAGTCACACCCCAGATCATTCCTGTCATGCTGCTAGATTAAATAAAACAAAGTAACAAAACCAGATACATCAATATAGTTCATCCTTTTATTGGCCATGAGTCTAGCAGCAAGGTAAGGGGGAGTCTGCTGTAACTTGCTTGATGAATTAGTCTTCAGTCCTTCTCCTTTTAGTCAAAAATGTCGCTTTTCACTGGGTTTGTCGATTCTAAATTGCAGCATTATTAGCATTGAGTCAGCTACTGTGAATTGCTTTTATCATGGCATAATCCAAATAAAATTGATTTCTGCCCAACTTTAATCTGAAATATTCTGCATCTGTGATATTCTGTCTTGTTTTTCACTATAACATTCATGCTTCTATTTCATATTACTTTCCCCCTATTTGTTTACAATACCCCATTCACAGCAATCAAAGGTCTAACCCAGGTTAAATTTTTTTTATTGATATGGGAGGGATAAGTAAAAAATGTATACAATCTACATATTTACGGAAAATAGTGTTTCTACATAAAAACATGCTTATTTCAGTCTTACAAAACTGTTAATTTCTGACCTAGTCTTTTTCCAGCTTTGGGCTTCAGTGGTAAACAGAGCGCTTGACCATAATTACATTTTTTTGCCATACTGAAAAACAGCTAAACATACCCACCACTGACTAAAAATCTCCTGCCACAGGAGACTAATTTATGATCTTTGTAGAAGAGACAATAGCCATAAAGTTCAATCGTCAAGCGAGAAGGGAAACTTGACTATCAAGGTAAATTCTTGAGAAAAAAAGCACCAATACAGATCCTCAAGCATGTTAAATCACACAATCATAGAATACCATGTTGGAAGAGGACCTCAGGGATCATCTTGGCAAAGGCATGGTCTAGACAAGATGGCCCAGTACCCTGTCCAGTTGAATCTAAAGAATCCAGTGCTGGGGAATCCATCACTTCCACGGGGAGATTATTTCAATGTCTGACTGTTCCCACTGCAAAAAAATTTCCCTTGTGTCAAATTAGAATCTCCCCATTATCCCTTGTCTTTTCCATGTGAATCCTCGTAAAAAGGGGATCTCCACCTTCTTTGCAGCCACTCTTCAAACACTAGACCACGATGATAAGATGTTCCCTAAGCCTTCTTTACACAAGGGTGAACAAACCCATTTCTCTCAGTCTTTCCTCATATTCAGTAGCTTCCCAGTCCTTTGATCATCTCTGTGGCCCTTCTCTGAACCCTCTCCAGCCCATCCATATATTTTCTGTATAGAAGGCACCAAAACTGAACACAGTGCCAGGTCTGGCCTGACCAGTGCTGAGTAGAGGGGGATGATCACATCTTTATCTCTGCTGGTGGTGCCCTTGTTGTTGCAACCCAGCATCTCGCTGGCTTTCTTTAATGCAGCAGCACACTGCTCCCTCACATAGAGCTTGTTTTCCACCAGGATGCCCAGGTCATTTTTCACAGAGCTGCTCCTCAGCCAGGTAGATCTGAGTCTGTGCTGTACTCCTAGGTTATATTTGCCCAGGTCCTTGTCAAACTTCGTAAGGTTTTTGTTAGTCCACTCTTCCAGCCTACTCAGGTCTTCCTGCAGGGCAGTTCTCCAGTTCCTCACTCAGTTTGGTATCACTAGCAAACTTTGCTGGGGTACACTTGATCCCATCACCCAGATCACTTATGAAGATATTAAATATGGAATAAAAAGAATTTAGAAATTATGTGACAAACATTAAAAGAGTAAAAAACCACAGTCTCAATCAGCATGCAGAACACCAAGGGAAGAGCATGTTCTTCACTGTTTTATGGGCTGCACAGAGGATACAGTTTCACAACATGCCTGCTACGAAGAGAGTTAATATTTAACAGTTCTACGCTGAACAGTTTTTACATGAAAGTATCTTTTGTGCAACTGCAGTCATGGACAAGCACTCTAAGAGAAGCAGACATTGTCTCTGAAAATCAGAGTGGAAGTCACAGAATTGGAAGACAAGAAGGGGAAATATATTCTACTTTAAGAACAGAAGCAAAAATCCAATGTATGAGGGTAACAATGGGAGAGAATCATTGAGTATATCACTCTTCCAAAAAAAAGAGCATACTTTAAAAGGCAACAAAATTGGTAGAAAAATGAGCACAGATTAAGTTCCAATGTGAACAGCAGTGTACTAGAAATAAAATCTCTAAACTTGTAGTTTCATTTATACAGTGAGCAGGTGTACCTTTCTCAAAAGCTGTTTAAACATATGCAGAACTTGATCAGCTTCTTGAAAGAAATTTTCCAGTGTCACAGATGACCAAGTCAACATGGTAAGTCCTTGCCTGAACACATCTTCCATCTAAGCATAAAAATATCATTTCATAGATAAAAAAAAAAAAAAAAGAAAGAAAAAGAAGCATTTAAAACAAATGCCACTATTATTAGAATCACTAACTTCACTTATTAAACAGAGTGGTGTCCAAGGTTTGGAAGGTTACAGGTTTTCAACCAAAAAAAAATCCCAGAAATTTATGCAATGTGGAGGAAGGGGAAGGTAGTGCAACTAAAGCCTCAAAGTGACATGCTCAGCAAAGATTTTCTGCTTCATGTTCTTCCTGATACTGTCTTTTAGTGGCTCCTACTACTTCCTGAAATTAAAAACAAGTCCACTACCAATCCTTTAACATATATTCTGAACAGTCTCAAGAGTATAATTACTTGTCTTTCAATCTCATGTGTCTGTCTAATGACATTTTTCACTTTTCCCATTTTCAATCACACTGATCCTCTCCAAGTTTTCTTATAGTCTCAATGCTATTTTAAAACATCTGCTCTTCCCTACTCTTTCTGTTATTGAATTCTTGGGTCTCCATGGTCTGTTTCCTCTGAATTTGTCACCAGGATGTTCAGCTTGTAGCTGAAGTTATCTCTTTTCCCTATCACTATATGATCAACACCAAGGCCTTTCCTCCACTTCAGATCCTCTACCTTTAAAGGAGATGGGACTCTGAACAAAAGAACTACTACTGCCAAGCAATGAAAAATCATCCTTTCCAGACTCTCTCACAGAGCTCCTATGAAATTTTTGCCTAGTACTCAAAAACTTCTCACTGATTTGCCAGTATACAGGTACGACAATTTTAAATGTCATCCCATCATTTGAAATGACATAAATTTAATTTAGCTTAATTGCTGAGAAACCTTGAACCAATTGCTCTCATATTTAATTTTAAATAGCCACCTATGTTCTTTCATGTTAACATTTACCAGCTCACTGCCTGGAATCTCTTCAGCCTAACACTTCTTTTTGTGATGTCTATATCACAGCTGAAACAACAAATCAAGCTCAAACAGACACACAGCCATTTGCAAATGCAGACACTCCTATCACCTTAACATATGTGGTTAGAGGGAACATATTTAACTTCAGTATATTGGGACAATATTCTTACTGGTAACCAACATAGTCAATCTAGAAACACTGTAAGGCTCTACATAGGTGGCTGTTTTACTATGGCACCAATCTAGTCATTAGCTTAGATATGCTCATTCTATCTTTGGATTTGTGCCTTCCTGCCTTCTTCCTATACACCAAAGACTTCCCTCCCTTCTTCAAAAATATTTCTGCTTTCCGCTGTTTTTACAATACTCACCCTTCTCTTCTGCCAGTTGTTTCCTCTAAAATACAGAGATATATGAATCCCTTTTTGACATAATCATGTTGACAGTAGTATCACTGAAGTGAAAACTTACCATTACTTTATCTCTTTAGCTTTTATTGTTTAAGTCTAAAGAGCAAGGACACATTTTTTGTTTCTCACACTTCAGTATAGGCCAACTATGTAGTTACACGAACTTACACAAACTCAGCGACCTCTTGATGTTACTACTTACAACCAAAAGGGGAGAGTTATGTAGAACAGCCACATACATACACTTGCAAATGTCTGGCACAATAAAATGGCTTGTGGGATAGAAATCCTGCATCTCTAATAAAACTGTACCTTTAGTGTAGCATATAACCTTTCCACACCACTGAAAAGACTTAATTCACAAGGCTAATAATTCTCTCCAAGCAAAGACAAGGATCATGACATTTAGTATTTCAGCTAAATGAAAAGCACAGTTAAAACCTCTAAAACTGGAATAAGTGATAATTTACTTCCATGTCAAAGCCAGAGATTTGTGTAGATAAATAGACCCCCAAAATCCATACTTCTTGTTCTACTGGGCTTATATCTCATAGGCACTAAGATTATTCTATTGTAATACACATTATTTGAGCACTGTATGAGGGATGCAAAGAACAAATTGGTAGCCTTAAAGGTTTGAGTAAAATTCATTAAGTTTGCAATATGCAGATACATCTCAATATTTAAGAATTTTAAATTATCATTATTTTAACTTCTTCTGAAGTATACTGAAGTGAATGTAGCAATACCAACCTTTTGCATTTTTGGTGTCAGTAGATTTACAAAAACATTTGGTGTTCCTTGACACAAATCTTCGTAAGACTGGACAAGACCCTGTAATTTATTAGAAAGGGTAATATCAAGCAGAGTATTTCAAGTGTTTCTTTATTGAAGCAAACAATGTGTTATATAATCAAATCATCAGAAAAAAACATGGAAAGCAGCACAAAGATCTATTTGAAAACAATTATACAATTTAGCACAGACATTACATATCTATGAACATAATTTCTGGGAAGTAATGAATTTGTTTCATACCATACAAGGAAGAATGAAAGTCACCTTTGGGCAACATTATCTTAATGCAAAAAGCCAGACAAAGTATGATCTTTCTCTAAAGAAAGCTTGATTTTTAGTGACTGTAACTTGCAATACACTCTTAAAACTCAGTATCATGTGCTTTCGATACTTAAATTCATGTATGAACTCAATTTTAAAATATCCTCTTGTCTTATGCCCTACACACACACACAGAGAAATCCTGTATGGTACACCTCATCCCCAAGACATAGGCTTCTTAAAATACTACAGTAGCAAATACTACAATAAGTATTAGAAATGTGAATTCTCTGGCACGTAAACCTGAAAAAATTCTTCATGTTTTCATGGCTCACCATCTTCCAAAAGATTCCAGACAAACTACAACCCTTCCTTCTGAAAAACTCTATAAAATTGTGCTTTACTGATTTTCAGACAGTGAACACTTTTTGTACACATTTAATTATTTCACCACCAGAGTATATTTAACATGCCATGGGGTATAAGAAGCATATATTCTTATACTTAAGTATCTACTAGCCCACACAACAGTTAGCACAGGGGTTTCAAAGGAGATCCTTTATGCCCACTTGTGCATTGCACAAATTTACATCAAACTACCCCATACCCAGCTTTAATATCTATTTAACTACAGAAAAAATTCTATGATTAAACAGATTTTCCATTTATTTTTTTAAACAGCAATCATGGTACTTTTCAAGTTTACCTCTAAGCGCAACTTGTTTGACTTCAGTTTATTTTCTATTATTATTATCCTTACTGCTTGCTCTGGTACTTTCAGACCCAACTTTATCATACATTTGGTCTCTCGGATGATCTCTAGAATCTGAGGATCAAAATTAACCAGGAACTTCTTGGATTTAGGATGACGCACAAATACAGTGGCCTGTAAGGCTGTGAAGACATTTTAATATCAGTTTCTAAGACAAACAATTGTTTCTGTTCTATAAATTATTATGGAACCCAGATTTTCTAATATTACTATATAGTGATTAAGAGTGTATGGTTACTTGTGAAATAGCTTCATGTTGCTTTCAGTTAAAGAAAATATATTACTGACTTCCAGCATATTTGCTTTCTGCCTTTCTCATCACAAACTAAAAAGCCTCAGATACAGTTTTATTTGTGGTATATTTTCTTCTGAGCTCAAGTTAGGAAATTATGAAATTAATTTTCTAAGGACCTGGAAACACAACAACACTTGAATATCAAACACTTTCAGGCATAAAGTAATATTTGTCCTTAGAGGGAGTGGGATAATACAACTATATACATTATTTTAGTGGAAAGAAAACAGGAAGAATTATTACATAGTACACATAAAGAATTTAAATATCAACATAATCTGTGTCTTAAATTTGTACCACTACTGTTTGCAGTAATCTGTCAAACACTGTACCCAATCTGCAATCCTCTGCATCAAAACCAATTTTCAAGGTCAGCCAAGGCACCATGACTGTATTACTGAGCCTGCTTATTGGCTCATGACTAATTTGCACGTTTTAAGGGCAAATAAAGCTTAAAAAAATTTTATCTGATTAGATTTGTGTTAACTTAGTATTCAATAACAGTTTAAAGAAGCCAAGTACATATTTAATTACTTACGATATTGTAGTTGTGACATTTCCTTCATCCACGCACTATGATAGAGTACCTCAAATTCCACCAACACATATGCAAGTTTGTTGTATGACTGAACAACTGCTTTACCTTCTGGACTTGTCAAGATATTTGAATTTTTCTATTAAAAAACAGTACATTCAAATTAAAACTATCCAAAAAACCCCATACCACTAGGGTTTTTCTCAATTTAATTATTGACTATACGTAATCTAAGTCAATACTATGAATTATACTTACAGAGTTCTTAAAAACTGTATCTAGTATTTATGATTCAAATTTATAGGGCAATAAAGTCAGTAAAAACTTGTAAGTAATAAATACTAAATATTCAACACGAGCAAGAGCAATTTCTCTATTATACTATGACAAATGCAACTCACAGTGAAAGGCATCCTCAGTTCTACTCAAAACTGAATAACTAAAAACTTATTGTAGAAGTTTCCTTTTTCAATCAGTAATTATATTTATGCTTGTTTTCTTTGGAGCAGATTTAGAAGACTCATATTCACATCTGAGGGAAACAGGAATGCACTGTGTGCTGTTCTGGGCCCCACAGATTAAGAAACTCCTTGAATGCATCCAGAGAAGGGCAACAAAGCCAGTGGAAGGGCTGGAAGGAATGAGGAAGCTGCTGAGGACTTTGAGCTTGTCTGGAGAGAAGGAGGCTGAGGGAGACCTCATTGCCCTCTACAGCTCCATGGGAGGTGCTGAGGTCTTTCCCTGGGATCCAGCGATAGTATGTAGGGGAATGGTCCAGAGCTGTGCAAGGGGAGGCTCAGGCTGGACATGAGGAAGCATTTCTTTACTGAGAGGATCATCAAACACTGGAACAGATTTCCTAGAGAGGTGGTCAATGTCCCAAGCCTGTCAGTGTTTAAGAGGCTTTTGAACAATGCCCTTAACTGCATGCTTTAACTTTTGGTTATCCCTGAATGGGTAAGGCAGTTGGACTAGATGGTCATTGCAGATACTTTCTAGCTGTAATTATTCTATTCTATTCTATTCTATTCTATTCTATTCTATTCTATTCTATTCTATTCTATTCTATTCTATTCTATT
>JAWWEU010000111.1:39739109-39769932 GCA_035583155.1 Acropternis orthonyx | reverse complement strand
TATTCTATTCTATTCTATTCTATTCTATTCTATTCTATTCTATTCTATTCTATTCTATTCTATTCTATTCTATTCTCTACATCTTGGATCTACAGCAATAGTTACGGCACAGCAGTTTTCACATAAAAATAAACATGCTGCCTAGCATATAACAAGAGACATCATCATAGCCAGAAACTCTATAATCACTCTGCTGAAGTAAGACAGTTCACTGTTACACAAAACATCTAATTTTACCTCACATCAACTTACATGGAAATAGCTGATTGGTTCATTTATCCTTCTGAATAGCTGTCTCGCCCACAGTATTTTTCCTGCAATAGGTGGCATGTTTCGAGCCAGCGGAGGGTCATGTTTCTGACTTTCATAAAGCTACAGTAAGAACAATATCATTAAACACGTGGATTTAAAAAATCTGTTGAAATGTTAAATTGTTAAACTGTTTTCTCTGGTACCCCAATCTCTTCCTCCTCCCAAACAGATCAAATTTCTATGGAGGCACACAGCAGTTCATTGAGAGAAAAATATATTTCTTCCCTGACTTGCTATGCTTCTGAGATGGACACATTGATATCACTGCCTGTCTTCATTATCTCAGACTGGTTTTTAGCTGTGCTTACTTATGACAGAGCTCTAGGTACAGCAGAAGGCATTGCAAACCTGGGAGCTGGGCAGCCAATATTCAAGACACAGCCTGACAGGTGCAGCTATGTGGCTTTGGAGCCATCTGCTGTGAAAGCCAGCTGTTTAAGGAAATGTTGGAAGAAACCTTGTGGGGCTTTTCCTCCTTTGCTTGGGAACTGGCCTAATGAGAGGCCTAAGCTATATTGTTAACAGAGAGTTTTACCTGAATAGAAACGTCAACACTGTTCTTCAGTCATGTACATCTGACTGTTAGCTAATATTTCAGGAGCTGGACTCAATGATTCCTGGGGGTCCCTTACAAATCAGGATAACCTAGGATTCTATGATATGTACTTTCCCACTAACTTCTAATCAATATGCATGTAGATACTCCGGGTAAGCAGCCCATGTTTTCATCTCTGCCCAAGATGAGAAAAAAATGATTCCTGCTCACTGAATGGCTGCATTAGAGTAAAAAAAAAAGTTGGCCTAAAATGATCACATACGAAATTTGCATTGCCAAATTATTCAATCACTGTAGAACCAGTATTGCAGTAGTGGGAGCAACTTTTTATTAGAAATAACTTGCTTGGCAGAGATAAAAAGTAATCCAGTAATACCTAATAAATAGCTAGAGATAGTCAGTATAATTGAGACATATTCTTCAACAGAAGAAAGGAGTATCTGTATCCACCCAACTTTTGGCATGAAAACTCATGCTGTGATGACACAGACTCTGTGATGGCACAACATCTTAACTTACTGGCATGCCTTCTTAACCCTAAACTATCTCCTGCACAAGTAGCTTCACAGTGAACTTAAGAGAGAAACTGAGCTGGATGAAACCCTCTCAGAAAATATATATTTTTTTTTTTTTCCCCTTGGGAAAAAACAGCCAGGGGTAGGCTACAGCATTTTTTCAGCAGGCAGTGCTGCTGAAAATATGTTCATCAAATTGAGCCAGTAATAACAGGTTCAGAAGGTTACATACAATGTATAGGTAGGGAAAGGACACTGTAAAGAGTGTTCCAGAACAGCTTTGCTAGGCTACAGTTTTAAGACACTGTTTGGAGGAACCATTTTCCAGTAAGTGCAGAGTTTATAGATACTTGGCTCCTCATGTCAACTTGTGTTGTTGATCTCACAAAATGTAAACATCTCAAAAAAATTTTCATCAGTCTGGTTTTCCAAATTCCCTTTATACTCTTTGAAGAAAATGGCCATTTGGAGGGAATTATTTAAATCTTCAGGTTACTATGTAAAACAGATCAGATTAACTGACTCTAGAATACTTCTCTCTTTCTTTCTTCAGGGGAGTTGGGACATCTAGTTCTGATGCAGGTGTTTATTTTACAGACAAATAAAGTCAGGTTAGATGAATTCTTCTCTAAAAGACTACAGCCAAGTAATGTGAACATTCCCTAGAAATTAACTTTCATTTATCCTACAGTCATGGTGCACCACACAAATCATGAAAGATTACTTTATAATGAACATAAATACAATTTGACTTCATTTTACATGTATTTTATGCTGTCACAGCATTTGATAATAGTAATTTATAAATGCAAATTAACAGTAGAGGCCTCATGTAACAAAAAAACTGAAAGGTACATGCAAGTAGTGTACACAGACAGTAGAGAACATGCTTTTTAAAATTTAATTGATGAAGGAAAAACAGAAAAGATTTTGGTTTAAAAAGTAAAATTATGATGACATATTTGCCTTCAAGAGTATATTTATTGTAGTGCCCACATACTAAGGTCTGTTTTCTGTAACAGGAAAACAGAAGTATGACAAATTAAGCTTTGATAGTCAATTAGTGAAACAGGCAGAATAAATAAAAATTCATAGTAAAATACTTGCTCCTATTTTAACATGCTGTTTAAAATTTATTGAAAAGAAATTGAATACCTTTTGAGTAGCTTCAAGTTCTGCTGCATAATGTTGAAGAATAGAACCAACTGTACGAACTGTTTCTTCTTGAAGGCAAGTCATAGTCAGATTTTGAAACCTGTATTAAAAATCAGTACCTAAAATGACATTCTTAAAACACAAATAATTTTTTTAACTTATTTTGGGGTATACGAACATCACATAAAGTGAAAGAAGCACAAGTCTAGGAAATGCTTCTGAATCTGGAAAATATTTTTGCTTTCAGCAAGTTTAAGTAAGCTGAAAATTTCTGCCTTGCTGGGTATTTTTTATTGTTGCTGCTGTTGTAACTTCTTTTTAGGTTTTTCCTTTAATATTCTCTCATAGATACAAAATGATCTAATGAAATTAAGAAACAGAATATATTGATTCACATAGAAAAGCTAAAATACATATTTTATGATTATTAAGCGGTTCAGAACATCAGTAATGACAAATTGCCGCTTAAACCCTTTGTTCTAAAATTAGCTGTGTTATTTAAATTTGAAGTTACCTTAAAGTATTTTAAAACATAGTTGCCAATACCTTTGAAGTAACTGAAGTGAGTTCTGTGCAGACAAAATTCTCCCAAAACAGGTACGCATAAATGTCTGTATCTGTGTCTAAAGAATATATAATTTAGAATGGTTTTTCTGGTCATAGAATACTATTTTGATGCCTGATATTTTCTTAAATAGCATTTGAAATTGTTATTACTTAAAGCACAAAATAGCAGCCTTCACCTGTCCATCCTTAATGAAGAGCTAGTTTCAGTCAAATAATCTCTTAAAATGTCATACAATTCAGTTCTATGAAACAGATCAGTTGCAGCTTTGTTCTCCCCAAAGTCTAACCATGTTTCTCCAGGCTAATAAATGACAACCACACAGATTATTTTCTTAAGTCTCATATTTTTTTCATTTTGGCTGCAGAGTGAAAATCATCAGTGAGGACTGTTTGATACATTTCACCCCTTTCTCTGAAAGTAGGAGAAAGAATGGAAAAAGCCTCTCTCCAGGCAAACACAAACTCCATGTTCTTTGGAAGAACCACGGTGTAGCCTATTCACAATCCAGTCTCACTGATACTCAGTTTGATACTGAGCAACCAGTGATTAGATTCTTCCCCACGTAAATTATAGGTAGAAACACTACTTACCTCTAAATGTTCCACTTCGGTCATGAATTTCACAAAATCCACATCAAATTCTATGTTTTGTGGATCAAGAACATCATATTGTTTCTTTTGAAATATGTGGAAGATATTTTTGAATTTTACTGCCATAATATCTAAACCTTCAATTGCACACAAACTCAGTGCAGAGAAAGTGTTTTCTACAGCTATCATCTCTGTAATCTGAAATAGAGACATTATATTAATGTTTATAACAAATTATTTATTCCTTCCTCTATAAAATAAAACCTGAGTAAAATAAAATAAACACCAGCCACTTCTCTAACTACTGCATTCACAAGTGTATCTTTTCTGAGCTTCTGGGTCAAGTAACGTCAACAAAGCATCGTTAATACAGTTTTCAACATCAGTTCTCACCACAACCCAACAAAAAAGTAAAATAATAATTGTTTTTTTCATTAGGGTTTCTTTTATAGTTTTTTTATTTTTTATTTAGGGTTTCTTTTTCATATTTGACTGCTAGATTCAATAGGGCAACATGGAAAAAGAGTTGAAACATGACATCTGCATACTGATGACAAAAAGATATTTTAAAGAATCAAAAAAACAATCCTACATATTAGTATGTATACTGCATGATGAAGAAAGAGACTCACAGAATTCCTACCCTGTGATACTGCCCCATTATTGCCTTATCCTTTGTCTGACCTTATCCTGCACTAAGAAGCACCTCCTTTCTTGTCCACACAAACTCTATCAATATTAGTTTAAAATCTCTTCATTGGGTTACCAAGCTGAATTTTAAGACCACACCAAGCAGCAGAAACATCTGAAGAATTGTATTTAGCAGTAACAGGTGGTTTTAGTGTCGTAGGACACCATTCAAAAAAGCAAAGGTGTATTATTTTCCACATAAGTTTAAACCTCCTACAACAGTTATCTAAGTCTAGATAATTAGGTTATTTCTCTCCACGCTAACAGAGATATACAGACAAGTTCAGAAGACAACTGTGAGGTAATTGCCTAAAGTATTGGGCTGACTCTGTGGAAGTGCCTAATTTCTCTCAATCAAGAGGTACAAACTCCTTTACAGGACCATTGAGAGCATGTATGCTGACAAGTGTCCACCTTGTAAACTGCTCTTTGGAGAGGCTCTTCTTTACCAATAATAACAGCACAGGTATACTCACTTTTTCTAATCTCCTACAAAAAGCTTCAGATCTTCCAAAAATGTACATTTCTGATACTTCAAATGCCTTTTCTCCTAGAGTTTCCAAAATCTCCTGCTTAGCTTCATGAAAGCATTTCTGATATTCTTTCAACAGACATGTGCAGTTCTAAAAAGTGAAGGAATAAACACCTTACTCATTATGCTGCACTTATGGGTGAGGCACTAGAGAACTCAAACCTACTGTCATTCCAAAGGGATATCACTGAATTGAATTCCAATCAACAGGCAGTAGCATATTACATACAGTGGTTTTCCTTCAGTATCTGTATCCAATGTTTGCAACATATGAACACACAATAGTACAGTACAGTGAAAGATGTAACCCTGGGAAATGAGTCCCCAAAAAAACAACAGGAAGGTGTTAGTTCCTCTTAAAGTAAGTAGGGATTTAGAGGCCAGTGAAGAGCAGGTGATGACTCCTGCTCTAAAGGAGACATTTGGAGATGCCCAAATGAACAGAGTGAAAAAGAAAAACCATTATTTTAATCAGGAGTGGTCAAACTGTCCTCTGTATGATGATAGAATTTGGCATAACAGAGTAGTCTGTTTGGAACTCTCAGAGGAATTAAAAGAAACTGGTTATACAAATCAATGTATGTTGACAAGTCTGAATTAAAGGGATGTTGAAGAATCAGTTGATTATTGTTAAGACCCGATTCTGAGATGGGGTAACTGAGATTCTTGTTTTTAGATCCTTTGGGGTGGCTTAGAGTGAAACAACATTGAATGACCAGTGCATATATGAGGCAGGTTTATTCTGAAAACAACTGGGTTGCAGTGGAAAGGAGGTATGCAGCCTTTCTGGTTACTTTCTATAAAATATCACAAAGAAAATATATACGGAAAAGAAAGAAAGTGAAGGAAATGACAAGAGTAGATAGTGAAGAGGAAAGATACCACCTGTTGATCCAGTGACGAGACTTGATCATTGCAATTTCCATGTCCGTGGTCAGGGTGATGGTCGCAGTTTTGATCCTCTGGGGGTGGGGGCCCCCCACAACAAAGAGTTCTATACTTAATACATTAAGACCTTATCAGATGTAAAAACTATGACTAATGAGAAATGTACAGTCTGTAGTCACTGGAATACAGATTTTTCTGCTAGACCTTGGCAAACAGAAAGCAGATTTTATCACAATATACTAGAAGTCACCAGGCTGTCTGAATATGTAGGTATATGTATAACAATTGGCTATGAATTACAGGAATGAAAAAAGGTCCTCATTGAAAGCAATGTTCAGATCTTCAAAAATATACACATACTAGCATGAAGACTGATCAGCACGATTATAAACTGGGTTTGTATTTCTCTCATTGAATAATGAGGGCTTGTCAGCGGTACAGCCACAAGATTGCCTCAATAAAATAAATGAATTGTTAGAATCATATCATCCTGTCAGTCAGGAGAGATATATTTAAATAAGCTTTGTTTTTTACCTCTGGATCTAATTTTTAAATGACTATGAAATTCTATGCCTTTTTGGGTAACACAGGAGCTCAGTAGCTGAGATGTGATAAGGGAGAAGCTGGAAATGAAGTCAGCATTGGCAAGCAGTAAAGCCACAGCTGCACATGTTTTGCCATGGCACACCATCTGCACTTGATTTGTTCTTAATAGGTCACCATCAGATGAAGAAGAGGAAGACTATCTTAGCACTGAACTTTCATGACATGTAAAGGAAATCTTGTACTGGAAGGAACTACTGTAACTAAGTCATGGTCTATTCAAATACCAGGTTCCCCATGGTAGAGGAAGACGTATCCCCTCTTTCATATCCCCTCTTCCTCAAGAGGGAAGAATGTGGATTAGGCAGGATGGAAAAATTCCTTAGTTGCACATATGGTGCAGATGCCAATTCCAAGGTCAGTGACAGACCACACTGATAAAGATGAGGCCATTCTAATTTCAACAATGCCAATGGGCTAAGAATTACAAAAATATTCAAAGCATCATGATATGAAAAAGCAAAGAGATGTGAAGCACTTCATATATATTGATATGGACTTCCTTGTGATATCAATAGGTGATTGACAGGTTTGATAGTAAACAATAAAACACCAAAATACAAACCTTAATTTTTTCAATGATTGTTGATGTCTCCTGATCCCAGACCTGAGACAAGCCACCATCTGTAATATAGGCCTTACATGTTATGACCATTTGATTTGTAACCTAGGCCAGACAATAAAAAACACAAAGTAAGTCTCAAGCTTCCCAGGAAATTTCCCTGTTTCACAAAATCTAGCAAAATTCCCACATGCATGTATTAGTACTACCAGATTTTGAGTAAATTTCACCTGTGGGAATAACAGTGGCTAAATAATATATGCAGTATGCATAACAAACACTCTGTAAAACCCCTGAGAATACTCCCAGAAGTACATTTAAGTTCCAGAACATACTTGTAAGTCCTCTAAGTTCAGACATACATATGCATAAACACAGAGTGTCTTCAATCATAATTCAAGAACAAAAGGAATTTATTTAATTCCAGCTATTCTTCCCTTACATTATTTTGCCACATGTGCATCCTCATTTAAAGACTGCCCTGAAAGAATTTTCTATCATAGCAGTATGTGTTACCACAGCTATTAAAAGGAGAAAACATTCTTCTACTCCTCAACCACAAAAATCCAAAGTTAGTAATGACAGAAAGAGAAGGAGGAGTAAGTGCAGATGCAGAAGTCATATCACAGAGAACAGCTACAGGTATATATTTTTTTTGTCAATTGCTGAACCAAGGATAACAACAAAATTCCTTCCAGAAGACAAGTGTGTAATCCAAGTTTAATTCTCTCCTGATCAACAGAGTTCTTTTCCTTTCCCATGCAGACCTCCACTATTTATTATACTTTTTTAACAAATGTTCTACTGATTTCAACATAATTTATTTTTCTACTGAAAAAATCACATTTTTATAATTAGTATTTTGCTTAATCTATTTACCTTTATAAGCAATGATGTCATTCTCTCAGAAGTATTGTAATATCTTGAAGCACCATGAATCATTCTTATAGCCTTTATCAAGTCTGATATTCGATGTGTCATTGATACCTTAATGCAGAGTTTTAGGAAAAATTTTACTTTCTACTCTTAGCAACTATATTTCTATTCTATTGACAATTTCGAAATCACATTTTTCCCTAAATCACATGAATCAATCTATAAAATGCCATAGCATCTTAACAAAAGCTTTCTTCTATTAAAAAAACCCCCAACACCTAACCATGTTCAATAATGTTTCAAACCTCAACAAATAAGAACAATAGAAATATTTCATCAGCTGGTAAGAAATCATTACAAGTATTCTGCAACTCAATCACTTGCAAAGTACTTTGGAAAAAAAAAACAACAGAAGAAGGGTAAAAAACTATAATCCATTAACATTATCGGGGGCTTGTCAAATAGCAATTCATAACATCAAGAAAAAGGAATTTTGGCCATCACCCCTCAAGGCAGAAACCAAGCTCCTGGAAATAACTCTGGGCTGCAAACTCAAAGTGAACTCACACTATGGGTAGACATAGCAGGTGCACTTGCATTCAGCCGGAGTGTGAGAGAAATGCTATACAGTATGAAAACAATCATCTGTGTCCACATTGTTTATCAGCACCAGCCCCCCTCCCCCCAAAATGGAATCATGAGACTCTGAATATATCCATTTTCTTTTTCAATCCTTGACAAAAAATAAAACCCCAAATATGGGACTGTACAGAAATTTCTCTGATTCAAAGTTAAGTTAAATGTTCAGTCTGAATTTTCATATATTAACCCAGTTCAGCTACAAATCTCACCATGCAGTACTGCACACACTAAATGCCATATTTTGTGATACACACACTAAGTATCATATTAAAATTGCATGTACTCCATTCCTCATTCACTAACACATAAAACAGTTTTCCATAACAGATACTGATTCAACTCAATAAAGAATGAAGTTATTTTTAAAATAGGGTGTATTTAGCTTGGGTATCATTGTTTTTAAGCTGACCACCATAGGAAATCCTACCTAAATTAACTTGATCTCTGGAAAATGTTCAAAGACATTAAACAGAAATTTGGATATACTGAAATTGTTCCAGATTAAACAAAGAACAACAGTTAACTATCTTGTATTAGTAAAATTAAACTCTTCAGTGCTTTCCACCCACGAATGTCTGTGTTTGATTAAAATAAAAAGAATTTTATCTTCATAATGCCTAGGAAGTAGCTAATCATTTTGGCCTGGTACCTGGCTCCCTCTAGTGATACCTTGAAGAGATGAAGATATAGTAATACCGTTTATCATACTTGTCTCTTATATTATTCCATGCAATACCAGCTCTATGTCATATATTATCAGTCTTTTTGCTTCCTTTTACTTAAAACTTCATAATAGGATCCTAAGCTGCCAGAGACTCAAAAAGAAATGCAACACTTCCTGACAGAGGACAGGAGCCATGTAGGGCCAAAGCATGAAGGACTTCGAAATAGAAGAGAACTGTTTTTCCAGAGTATCTCCTCCTTTCATCCTATTCTGCAACAATCATTAGGAAAACATACCTGTTACAATAATTAAGAGTTCTTACACCTAGTAACTAATATCTTGAACTAAGGATGAATAGTGTACATTTACAACTAACTATTTAAATTCTGACCAACAAGTACTTCTGTATATAGAAGCAGCCAATATTGTATTTGATATCAGAACATTATTTTACCCATTTAGGACCTCATTAGGTTTCACTATTCTCTATATAACTGAAATTTTGGTACTTTGGTTTCAGCTATGTGATCGTTCATTGACACATGGAATTTTTGGTGGAAGACATAGTTTGAGATTCTTCTTTTATAAAATATGCACCTTGTTTAATTGCTTTCAAAAGTAATATTGGCAGCAGGACTGTAAGCAAATACAAGGATGATTTTATTTTGCTCTGGGCATTTTATGTAAATACCTAAACTATGCCTAAAGAATGATGAAAGGCATACTTACAACATCAGTGACATAAAGTGGCTGACAAACTTTTTCAAGGGTGTGTAAGTATTTCACATTATCCTTTGATTCATTTGCTGCATCTGTGATTCTGGCATCTAACTCTTGCCATGTCTAGCAGGAAAACAGTACTGTAAAAACTTCATACACAGTGAGCTATTTCTTTAACTTGCACTTATTTGCCCAAAGTAAACCATGGTAAATGAACTTTTAAAAGGCATTGCCAAAGCAAGCAATAGAAGTTATTTTATTATATTTCTTATATGTATCATTTATTTTATGACCATTTTTTGCTGTACCTCTGAAATGTTTTGTTCTTTGTCTTAATACCTTGAGCACACCAATATTTACCTAAATTTTTCTCTTTTAATTCTCCTCAGCAAATCTCTTTTAGACGCAACAAAAAAACCCTGAAAACATAAGCTTTGCCTACTACAGTAAAAAACCACATAACAAATTAAAAAATAATTACCCTTAGTACTTTAGAATGTCCAACTCTCAGAACATTAAGGACAGCTTTACAGTTTTGTCCTTTGATCTGCTCAATAACAAAGTTCAGTTTAGCAGATATACATTTCCAGTGCTCCAGTTCAGTAAGTGGACCTGATTCATTAGATTCTCTCCTTATCTGCTTGCTCTCAATCAGAACCTGCAACCAATCAAAAAACAAAATCAAATGTCTCCTACAAAGAACAGACAAGTCATTCATTATAAGGAAGAAATACTCTTGAGGATACTCAAAAAGGAACAAGCTTGCAGTTTACTGACACATGAAAATGGTTCCCATATGGAAAAGCATCCTAAATTTGAATTGCACTTAATTATATTCTTAAACTGAAATTAAGGCAATTAATACATATGTTCAACTCATGTCATAAACTGTGTGAATATCAGCATATAACCATATTTCTCTCTTTAATCAGAATCTATGGGTTCAAATGCACCAAATGTAACTTCACTTGTAAAAAGTTTCAAGAGGTACTTTAATAAAAATATTAAATATCAGTCAAGAAAATATACCCATTTGTATGTTGATAAACATGCAGACAGCTCTTTTTACATATCTTTTACATTTTTATTGCTGTGAGCCAAACACACTAA
Source organism: Acropternis orthonyx (assembly GCA_035583155.1). NCBI lineage: Eukaryota > Metazoa > Chordata > Aves > Passeriformes > Rhinocryptidae > Acropternis > Acropternis orthonyx. The sequence continues at coordinate 39,758,949 of JAWWEU010000111.1, read as the reverse complement.
ACATATTATGCCTTTATAAATGGAGTATGCCCCAATCTACATAGATTCGGTATTTTGACAAATGATTCTGTGTTTTCCATGGAAGTCTCAGACACTAATGTCTTGGATAACTGAGACCTTGCCATGCAATACTTACACAGGATAAAAAATGCCCTGCTGGGCCTGGCCAAAGATCTTTCAAAGAGGAGTGAGTATCTTACACCACAAGCGGCAGCAGAAACTTCACAGGTAATGTACATTTAGGTATGTTCTATATACATATGTGGTCCTCACCAGTGTTATTACTCCTGCATCCTTCTGTTCTCTTTTTCTTAGTATTCGTGTCTTAACTTTTAGAAACTCTTATTCTTGCTAGGCTGTAAGTTCCTAGGGATAAGAACTGTCTGCTTAACTTTGGTTGTGCATAGAAGCAAAGCACTTGTCTTACCTCAGGTGGTGAAGCAGCTGAATCTTCTGGCTATCTACAGGCAAGTCTCCTATATAATTTATAAACATCTATCCATATTAATGCTGCATAGACATGTTAAAACAACAACTTACATGTTCAATTTGTTTATACCATATCATAAGCACTTCCTCCAGCTGGTGAAACCTGTCGTAATTTTCAGCCGCTGCAGCTATTTTCTCAAAGGACTGGAGTTCAGAAAAATTTATGTAATCTATCTTTTTCAACTCAACAGTTCCTTCAATGCTTGCTGCAGCACCTGAAAAAGAAATGCAATTACAGTATAACACCAATTAAGGCTTTAAAATAAATTTCTACCGGTCTAAGCAATTTAAATTTCAAAATATATATGTCTCCACAGTGTTGTTTCAATTTAATAGCCAGTTTACTGTACTCACATAAAGCAGAAAATTCTGATTTAAAATTCAGTGATCCTCCTTAAAAGTAATATATCACTGTTTTCTCAAGAAAATAATCTCCCCATGTATTTATTATGCAAGAAACTGATAATTTTATTTTTCCTTGCAGAATGTCAAAAGATCCTTATCTATGTGCTACTGCCTTTAAATGGAAACCCTTAAGCAGATTTGCTCTAGTAAGTTTCCTAAATGCAATGCTTACCTTCTAAAAATGAAAGGTATCTGTTAATTGTTTCCACAAAATTCTGTTTGTCTTTTATAAAATCTTTGGTCTCACTTAAAGAACCCCAGTTACTTGTTGTGAGAATAGCAGGGAGAAAAACCTTTTCTATCATATTTTTAACACTACGTAGAAGTCCTTCAGTGGCATCCAAAACACCAAAGAAGATATCCTGCATTGTAACAAAATGATTGTTAGTAATGCAGTAACTTAATCTAGAAATAGTATTATAAGGTCAGCGCATTTTTATAAAAGCAGTCCAATATGCCAATTTGAACTTTAATTTAAGGAGAGAAAATCTTTTAAAAATACATCTCAGGTGTGCCCATAAGATGGTGTTCTCATTAAAAAAGGGAAGTCAATAATGACTTATTACAGTTTTAAAGGACTGTCAGGTTACACTTTTGTAACTTCAGTTATTTCGCTGTCATACAGAGAGTTTGGAAATTTTTAAATAGTAGATTAATATCCCTGCCTAGAATTAGCTCCTAATTCATGAAATGAAAGTAGCAAAAAATGCTCTGAATGTTCACATCTGAAATTATATTAGAAGCAATTATCTGACTGAATGTCTATTACTTTGGATGAGATGAACATTTTTCCTACTCTCCAAAACTAAATTTTGTAAGTTCTGACTATTTTCAACATTCTAGTATTTTAAATGTCCTTCAAATAAGCAAGTATTAACATTCATGCAACAAACTTCCTAGAACATAAGTTTCCTTTTATCACTTCAGTATTTGGAGCGAATTGGGATGGAATTTGATGCAAAAGTAATATTTATGACCAATAGTGAGACTCCTGAAAAAGACCTTGTATCTTACTTCTCATAATGCTTTGCCTCTTGCGTCTTTTTAGCCCTCCAAAGGAATGGAATATTTTAATATACAATATAAAATATATAAATTAATACTGGATTTTCTGTTGTAAGAGTTTGAAATAATATTAATTATAAGACACCTACATATAACTGTTTCTTTGCAATTTACAGTCCCTCGAGCACTGCCTGAGTGTTAAGATGTGTAGCTATAAACAAGAATGAAGCCTACACTTACCTAAGAATTTGTCTTATAAAGCAGAAAAACTCATGCTACTTAATTTACATAGGATAAATGTGTATTTTGCACATTCAAAGACACATAAAACAGAAAGGTACAGGTAAACTTTTCGTCTCCTAGTATTTGCAATGAAGTCTTCTGTGTGTCTTTGTAGTTTACAGGGATTTTCATCACAACTAAATTGTACTTAGTGGCTTTAAAACTGCTTCAAAAACATCAAGGAGAATAAGAAATTAATCTAAATACTGACTTCTTTAACAAGAATCCTGTAAGACGTTAAATTCACAAACTATCCTGAGTATTTGCTGAAGCAATACAGCTATTCCTTATCTACCCAAAATGGAGAGTAAACTGTGTGATAAAACTTAACATTCAAAAAACACAGTTACTGTTAATTTCAGTTCTGTGATAACAGTGAAAAAAATAATGAAACCAAAAATAGCTATTTTTAAAGATTTTGGGTTTTAAAATGTATGAGAGAATACCTCATGCATAGTTTTTTCATTTATGGAGGTGTCATTCTTACAACGAACAAAAAATAAGCATAGTCCTGTGATTTTGTCTGGTGTCTTGTCCACATAAAATTGCATCACTTTACTTCCTTTTGTAACACCTGGAATTATCCGGCCACATTCTGAAAAGGAATTTCATAGGTGTCACTCTTTTAAAAAGTGAGGGTATTATAAAAGGCTTAAAATTAATGTAGGGAAAGAAAACTGAACACATAAAATTTTTTTTCTTCTTTTTTAAGAACAAAAATCAGCAGAATTTGTGACTGTAATTAACCACACCATTAGAAATGTACACCAAACACATACCATATATCTTACAAAGCTATTTTGGCACACTGTACTGCACTGCAAAGCTAATTTGCTCAGGCTCCTCATTCTGGAATAATTTCCTGGTGGGTAAGGTACTTTGCTTATTTGCATTCATCCTATCAAACAAGATGCCAGGTTTGAGTGAGAAAACAGAGAGTATGAGATACCTTCGGGTCCCCTGTGGATATAATCCTATGCAATTTGATAGTTTAATATAAATAGGCAAGGGAACAGCATATGCAGTGATCAGAGAATCATTAGAGATTTCAGACATCAAATTCTAATTCTCTACCAAGCTTGTGAAAACTGAAAAATTTCAAATATTTACACTAAATGCAAATTCAGACAGGTTTTATGAAAGTGCTTTCCAAGGAACTGGGGGCAAAACTCCCATACGAAAAAGTTACAACCAATTCAACATTTCATGAGGGCATTTTAGAACCTTCCTCCCAAGAACTGTTAAAATTGAGAATCTTCCTAAACAATTTGACTAGAAACACACATTTAAAACATGAATTTTCAGTCCTTAGAGCAAGAAGTTACAAAATTCTGAATACGCAAAGCCAGATTTTATTCTGGGAAACACTAGGAAAAAAAAAGAACAATAAAATGCACTGTTACATCTGCCTGTATTAATATTGCTAAACATTCACCTATTCCTGGTGCATCACCTTCTTGATAGAGAATTTTCAACATTTTTTTCCCTCGTTTGGCAAAAAAAGAATCAAAGGCTTCCAACTGTAAAATCAAAAAATAAACACTTGTTACTTAAAATATTTTTAAGTGCCTTTAGGACATGCAAAAAAAAATTTGGCCATGCTACTTTTTAAGGTTTTCTTGGCATTGCAATGTTTATCCTCAAATATTGTGAGAAGATACAAACCAACATAATAGCTATTTCATATATTGCCTTCAAGTACTGAACCACACACAGGTGGCATCAGCTCCTGGTAATGGTGCATCAAACTTTTATGGTCTTGTCGAGTAATACAGTGACATTGGAGGATATTCTGCCATTCACAGAGATCTGTAAGTATCAACTTGAAGTTATTAGTCATAAGAGACTTAGAAATATACACAGCACATTTGGATGACTTGGCATACCCTGCTATTGCCACTGTACCCCTTAATGTAAAATATTAATTCATATGAGAAGAGGAACATGACATGTAAGCATTTTATTCTGGCGATGCAAACTGGCCACATTGGCTCCTAAACTTTGCCATGATGACAAAGATTTTGCTGACCTTTGGAAGGATAATGAGATCACATCTAAGGGAGACTGCACTGCTCCATAATTATCTTGCTATACCTGTCCATAAACTGGCTACCCTAAAACACTACAGGTCTCTAGATATTTGCTTTGATTTTGTCATGTTAACCAAGGTGCTTTGGATAGTAAGAATGCAAAGCTTTGAAACAAACATTTCTTGTATATGGATTGTCATTCTGAAGAACCTGCCTGAAATTACCACTAGTTTCCAAAATCTGAATTTTAAAACTCTCCTAGTCAATCTGTGTGTCCTGGTAAAAACAGGATGTAGGATTTAACAGAAAGTGAGCAAAGCTCTGAAAAGCACTAAAAGAAGACACACGCATGATGCAATTGGAGAAGTCAAGAGTCATATCTTTTCCCAACAGCCTTATTGAGTTTTAACAATCTCCTAAAACTACAGTTTAACTAGTTGCTCCTGTTTGTTCAACCACTTTGAAACATTATGAAAGAAAACACTAAAGACACACAAAGAATGACAGGTTTGGGATTTACTCCCTCTTGAAACCCACTTAATCCCATCTTTTAACCATTCAAAAATAAACAAAGCACTCAAAACTGATATGATTTACTGGATCTTTCCATATATCATTATAGTATTTAAATGGTGCAGGATTAATCATCCTTCTTATTACTAACAACACTTAATTTTCAAAATGTTCCCATGAAGTTACACATTTTTGCAGAATCTTTGGAATTTCAGTGAGACCCTGCTTAGCAAATAAAAATGATCATCATTCGAACATAATAATGTCAGGCTGAGATGAATAAAACTTGTTTGAACTGGTAGATGTGACAAGAAACTCTTGGGTCAAAATAACAGCAGTATTTATATTTTCCTTGAGATAAGATGAAAAAGCCACAGTCAAAAACTTTGGGGATACTTGCAAATCTGCCAGGAAATTAAACTGAAAGATTTAGTCAGGTATGCTTTCAGATGAGTTGTGTGCCTTAGTAATCACATTTTCTAGCAGAAACAATCAGAATGATGTATAACCATTCATATCAAAGGGTAATCTGCTACATATTTTAACCAATAATTTAAATCTACAAGTATACAGAACAGACTCACCGAAGGAGAATCCAAAATCATTTCTTCCACAGCTGCTAAGTCTAAACCTAGCCTGGCACTGAGAACTTCAAATATGTATTTATATGAAGCATTAATTTGTGCTCTTCGATTTTCTCTTGCTTTTTTGTATTGAGCCTAAAACATTAAACACATCTTTCAAACCAAAAGCACACTAAATGATCACAGCAATGACCTTCTATTTAACTTGCAATTAATGCTGAAATCTACCACCTTGTATTATACAGCTACATAAATGCCCTACTCTTTAAAAATACCTAAACTTCCAGAGGCTAACAGAAGAACAATTCATTAAGAATTATTATTAAGATGTACAGTCAATTCTGAGGATATCTTAAGGAAAAACAAACATTAAAAATAGTACTAGCTAGATTTTAAGGTATTTCTGTAACATTAACTGATTTTTCACAATCAAAATTTCAATTTCTTATACTAATAGAGAAAGGTCAAAATATTCACTTAAAGTATCAGAAGTGTGTCAATATTTACAAGAATTAAGCTGAGTAGATCTTAGCTTTGATGTAAATTATTCAGTTAATATCTCCTTCTTCCTTCCACTATTACTTTAAAATAAAATCTTAGAATACTACAAACACTGAAAACAAAGACTCACTTTCTAACAGAAATAATTTAGTAAAAGAACCAAGTACAAGGAAATTAAGAGAAAAACAAAACAAAACAAAGCAAAACCAAAAAAACCTAAGAATTAATAAAAATTGTATTTAATAATCTGAGAAAATAACCAGAAATTTATAACCTGTTTTGCTTTGAAACTTTGCAAGCTTGCAGCTCCGCTAGGGCGGTGAAACCTGGATAAACTTTGACTTCCAAAAGAAAAAGATGCACGAGAAGAGGAAAAGCTTCCTGATCGTTGAGCAGGGTGAGTAGATCTGGTTGCAGCATCTTCTGATGTTACAGGAACAAGGGTAGAACCGGCGAGATTACGCCCAGAACTATTCGTGGAAGTCAAACTGTGCCCAGCATCTTCTCCAGTGTTTGAACTTCCTTTATTACTTTTTTTTGCCCCCTCCATTCTGAAATCTGCAAAAAAAAAACCCCAAAAAACCTTATGTTTATAGCAATCCAGACAATTCAAGACTACCTTTTCAAGATGACAGGAGCATCACAAAACTGACTTCCCAAGTACATAAATTTAATAGTGTCATCAAGTCCTCTTCCAGTTCTTACCAGACATTTATAAACATTTTATGATAGGCTACAAATGTCAAGCTGAAGACTGAAAACATTTTAAAAAACAATTTATCATACATTTATGTTCTGTCAAGTGAAAACCGTTCTATATAACAAATCTGGTTTAAAATATTAATACTTTCAGTGTATATCTGATTACTGAGAACAGAAACGGTTTGGAATATAAATGATTTGTTTAAATTTTATTTTCTAAAATATATACACATATTCAGCAACTGATGCTACAGAAAGACTTGCATACATAGAAATTGCTATCCTACTCAGCACTCTATTACAATAAGGATTAAAATAACTATCAAGAATTCCTTAGTAGTTCTTGTGAGGCCTTAGGGCAGTCAACCACAAGCGTAACAGTGTTATATACCCTCTTAGACACTATTGTCTGATTCAGGAAATAAACAATCAGAGGTGAGGCTGACCTCAAACGCAACAGCTGGTAGTACACTACTAGCTCCTTATTTTTGTCCATGTAAGAGGTGATGAAGTGGCCACTGCTCTGTGGTCTTCAGCATGCAATCACCTGCTACAGAAAATGTTCATCTCTCCGTTGAAGTAAAAACACTACAAAAAAAACCCCACCCAAAACAAACTTTGGAAAGCCACAACCCCCCCCCTCAAAATCAACCAAACCCAAAACCCAAAAACCAAGCAACCAACCAAAAAACCAACCAAAAAACCAACCAAAAACAAACAAACAAGCAAACAAACAAACAAGAAACAGGAAAAAAAACACAAAAAAACTTCAAACCGAAACCCAAATTAATTATATTATTTTTCTTCATACTTCTGTGACTGGCCTGGTTATCTACAAGGTTAGCAGGGGGATCTTTCCTCCTTGACTATTCCGCTCAGGCAGAATAGGTTGGATGTTAATTTCCTTGTCTTTTAACTAGTTCTCTTTTAGCTGATACCTTGCCCTAAAGCCCAAGACGAGAGAGGAGGAGTTCTCACAGCTTTCTCTAAAGAAACCCCACAAAGGCTACACTGTATAATGGCATCCTCCCTGGCTCTCCAAAATCTGTAGTCAAGATGCCTGCCTGGTGGCTCAGCTGAGATTTTCACTTTTCAAAACCCTGCACGAACTCCGGCTGCTCACATCTCTCGGCTGGGATTTCTTATGCCCAAATCCCCTTTCCTCCCCTCCAGAATGCCCCAAACCTTATCTACAGGCCCTATTCATTCAAGGAAAGTAGGTCTGGCTTCCAGTGTGCACCTTAGGAGGGCTGTAGAAGTATGAGGTTCGGGAGGAGAGAAGCGGAGCATTCCCACGCACAGTACACGGGGAATACAGCCTTCCGGCTCTCCTGCAAAGCCGCGCCGCCTTCCCCAACCCTTCAGAGATGCAGGGGCAGGGGCTCAGCGACCTGTCCGGAGCTATGCCCCCTGACGGGGCGGGGAGCGGGGCGGTCCCGGCAGGGCGCGGCGGGTGCGCTCGGGCGGTACCGCAACAGCCGCCCCAACGCCCGCCCGGCACCCGCCGGCGCTGCCGCAGCACCGCCCCAAACCCGACACCCCCACCCCCCTCCCCCCACCCCCCCCCCCCCCGCCTCCAAGAAGCTGAACTGTCGCTCTACCATAAAGATCTCGTGTCCCTGGGCCCCTTGGGTCGCCCCCGCCCCGTGGGGTGGCTGTGGTTAAACGCGCCTGTGGAAGGTACTCGAGTAACGGAGCGCTGCGCTTGCGAGTGCTTTCCTCTCCATTGGCAAAAGTTTATTTTTAATCCCACTCATCCCTCCCCCACCCCTCCCCACCCCCCGAGTATTCAATACTGGTTTTCATGCTGAGTTTTTGAGTGAAATGATTGTTTATACTAAAGGTCACCGCATAGCTCCGAAGGGTGACAAATGCTACTTGGAATCTTATCACAGTGCTCGCAGGCAAAAGCAGAAACTAACCGTTGCCAACATCAAATCACAGAATCAGAATCGGTAAGGTTGGAAGGAACCACAGCTGGTCATCTGGTCCAACCTCCCTGCTCAGGCAGGGTGCTATCCTAGAGCACTTGGAGCAGGATCGCATCCAAACAGTTCTTGAATCATCTCCAAGTAAGGCAGACTCCATAACCTCTCTGGACAATGTGTTCCAGTGCATGGACACCTCCACAGTAAAGTTCTTCCTCACATTCAGGTGGTACTTCCTGTGCATCAGTTTCTGCCCGTTGCCTCTCGTCCTATTGCTTGGCACCACTGAGAAGAGTCTGGGTCCATCCTCTTGGCACGCCCCGACTTTAGATATTTTAATTAAATCATTAATGAGGTAACACAATCGAGTGCACCATGTGTATGTTTGTGAACATGGCAAGGCCAGGATTCCCAACCAGCCTGATGCCACCAGGATTTACAAAACCATCACCAATTCCTGTGGCGCTGGGTTATGGTGCCTCTGCCTTCCCAGGTGTTGGTGGGGTGGCGGCTGGGGGAATGCATCGTCAGGCCAGCATGCGGGATCCGCACTTTCCTTCCAGGCTTCAGCCAGTCAGGGAGGCTCCTTCCTGTTTGTCCTTAAGTTGTCCCGAACGCGGGCTTGTTACCCGGTGTGCAGCGCCGATTCACGCACCGAGACGAGATATTTCTACTTTTTATTCTAGTTTGTGCAACGTAAGGAGCTAGGTTGCAAGCCACGAAAGGCTGGCTCTCCCCGAGAATCAAAACCTTACACTAGTTGTACATTTCAGCAAACAAATACATCAGCATTCACTGCTTACATATTACAAAGTCATCAGCATTCATAGGTTAGACACTATATAACTTTTCTATTAATTAGTACTTAGTTCCTTATTTGTTAGTTATAGCTCTCTCTTCTCATGCGAATTAGTCCCCAGCCGCCGTTCTTCCTTCCATTTGAGTTTGGGGTGCGTTTTGCAAAGGTCAGTGAGTCGGTGGTCGTGATTGCCCATTGCCGGAATTACCTTCTTACTGCCCAGTTTTGCTGACTTCTCTCCTGGTGGTGCCTATCGTCACTTGGCATTATCTTCTCTTTTCCGTAAAACACAAAGATCAGTCAACCGTACGACGTTCACTATACAGCCACTGATTAACAACTAAAAAAAAAAAATAAAAAACCTGCAAGATTTGATTCAAATCTTGAGGGGCTCGATACGGCTCATGGAACGAAGAGACACAACTCCCCCTGATCGAAACCCTTCGCGGCGCTTCGCGGGGCTGCGGGCAGGGCGGGACGGGACGGGGCGGGGCGGGAGCAGCTCCGCCTTCCCACCGCCACCTCCTCCTCCTGCTCCTCCTCCTCCTCCTGTCCCGCAATGGCGGCCCCGGCAGAGCTCAGCGGGCTCACGGACGAGGCAGCCTACGGAGCCTGCTCGGAGCCGGATGCCGGCACGAAGGTGGGATGGATGGATGGATGCACAGGTGGATGGATGGATGGATGGGCGCAGTGCCCGCCCGTGCGCGGTGCCCACCCCGCTCTGTGCCGCAGGACGTGCGGTGGCACGCAGGCGGCATGGGGCCGGGAGGGGACAGCCAGGGTGTCGCTGGGCTGTCAGGCCCAATAGTAAATGTTCACATATCTGCTGTGCTTGTACGTGAAGTTGTTTGTGTGCTCTACAGCCTCATAAAAGAATAATAATACCACTGACAATATATATTGAGTAATACCAGTCATGGTTTTGTAGGGCATGTTATTTAACACAAATCTGTATGTGTAGGATTGGGACAAAAAGTTTTATTTACACTTAATGTAGTCCTCTGTTTATTACTTCTGAACCTGCTGGTTTTAGATTCATTACTAACTGACATCTTTGTTAATACCCATAATTCAATTCTGGCTGATGTATAAATAATAAACCTTTCTTCCCCACAGGATTTTATGTTTCAGCAGACAATGTTAAGAGTAAAGGATCCTAAGAAATCATTGGATTTTTATACAAGGGTTCTTGGAATGACGTGAGTAGAAGTTGTATGCCACATTTAGACTGGGCTTTCCAATTGTTTTGTTTGGGTTTTTAAAAATTTTGATGTAATTATACTAACTGGTCTAACTACATAAACAGTGCTGGCCCATCAGCTGATGCTCAGCTGGACGGTCTGGCAGAGTCTCTGAGGACTCTCAACAGCACACTTAATGCTGCAAATGAACCAATATTGGCCTTGACTAGAAATTTCTTTCTTTCTTTCTTAAATAGGTCATTAATTATCAGTGCACAACTTGGTTACTTCCTCCTTGCCAAGCCTGCAGGTCACTGGCAACTGTTACAGCACTGCTTATAATCAGGAGTCATTGCTATAAATTTTGAAATTAAGTTTTCCACTAGTTCTCGGAGGTGGCTTATGACCACCTCCAGTCATAGAAGAACAAGGCAGTAGAGGGTGGAGACCAGGTCCAAACTCAGTCTTTGGAAGAAGGCTTTTGGGAGGCAGATGCCCTGCAGTAGTCTCATGGGTTTATGATGAGCCCTTTTGCGCTTTCTTGGCATTTCATGTGAGTTACTTCAAAACAAGATTCCACTATGTTTTTAAACATCTTGGAATGAGTCCAGTAAAATAAACTACTTCCATTGCAGTGAAAATAAAATTTAATACCTTGTAAGTAGAAAAAGAGATTAGATTCATTTTGCATGCTTGCTTGTTCCAGTTAAATGTTCTACATAAAAGTGTATGCCTCAAGTATTTTTTAGTTGTTAAATTGTCACATCTGAAACGGATTTTATCATTATAGCTAGTTACGGAAATTATAAAGATACTTCATCTAAAGGTATGTTTGCTGTGTTCTTAAACTTCGGTGCCAGTGAGCTCTCCAGAATAAGTAAGTTTCAAAGAAGATCTTTTTATTCCTTGGTGAAATTTTGAAGTGGTTAATGATTGTCCTATGGAAATACAGACAAGTAACAGAGTGACAACCTCAAAGCCTGAGCCTTTGTACTGATTTTCCTATTTAATTACTGGTAGTTTGGCTTTAAGTATTGGATTCTTTTAATTTTTATAGGGTTTCAATGTGTTCTGGAGTGTTTTTATTTCATAGTTTAAAATTTAGCTATTTTAAAGCGTGGATTACAGAAAGGCAAAAATTCACAGAAATAGTTCTTCCACAGCAAGAAGCATCTTTGATTATTTGCAAGCTACCTGTTTACCCTTGTAAGTTACTGTTTCAAAATAATTTGTTACCGTTTAGACTGCTTCAAAAATTTGACTTTCCTACTATGAAGTTCTCACTCTATTTCCTGGCCTATGAAGATAAAAATGATATCCCGAAAGATAAAACTGAGAGAACACCTTGGACCTTCTCTAGAAAAGCTACACTTGAACTGACACAGTAAGTATTTATGTAATGAGAGAGGACAGTTAGCTAATTGTGATTAAACAGAATTGGATAACTGTAAATCCTGTTGGGTTGAATAAAAAAACCTAATCATTACTATGGATACATCTTCACTGTCATATAGCCCTAAAATATGGCTGAGATTGGATACTTAGAAAGCTTAATCTGCCTCACTTCAGAGCTCTTTCAAACTGCTAGGTGAACAGTGTACATAAATATGAAAGAGTCCTTTCTATATTTTGAGTGTGCGTGACACCTGTGTGGGAAATTCAGGAAAACCCAATCTGGTTAGACCTTTTTTTAGATCCCCAAAACATCCTAATAACAGATAACTATTGCTTTTGGAATCTACAAAAGAGGCATTAAGTCAAAACATACACTTCCTGTACACAGGACAATTTGGTTAATGCTACTAATCATTGTAATTGTGCAGAAAGAATCTCCCAAATCTCCACCTGTCTTACTTAGCTCCAGGACCTGCTACCCTGACTTTTTGTTTCCCAGTGATGGATAGATAAACTGACTTGTGCAGCAAAACCTTCTATCTAATCTGGATGAGATAGGAATATTTCTGACTCATTCAAATGTGGGACCTGAATACTAGTGAAGGGCTGTGAATATGACTGGAGTAGCCCCAGGCTTTTCCCAAGAACCCATGACTAGACAAAATCTTGATAGATTAAAGAATGAAGCCAACAGGTGAAATTCTCTTGTTTCTTAGGAGAAACAGCTTACCCTCCTGGGGAAACTGAACGTTTAGGATTTGTTAATTTTGATGTTTTTCTTAAATATTGTAATAATTACTTCTTACAGCAACTGGGGCACTGAAAATGATGAAAATCAGTCTTATCACAATGGCAATTCAGACCCCCGAGGATTTGGTAGGTCTTTAGTTTTGTGTTTTTAGTTTTTAAGCTTTGGTTTATTGTGATTGCATTTTTTGTCTTGTGTGTTGGATGAAAATGCAATTTCAAATGTTTCTGAGAAAACATCTACACCAATTTTGTGCAAAGATTATTGAGTAAGTATATGCTGTAGGTTTTTAAAAAGAGAATATTTTAAACTTGTTTGGATAAAAAAGACTTGTCTAGTAGGTCACTTTCAAGAAACTGAACTGTAGGAAAGAGGGGGACTTGCATTTCATCCTTTGCCTCTCTTCTTTCAGCATGTATGCTGTGAAAGATGGTGAAAATAAGTAAACAAATGTGTTTCAGAGAAATGAGCCATAGTTACATTCTTTATTAAGAATCTAATCATTTGACAAACAAACAATGCTAATTGTAACTACTGAATGAAGAAGAACAATTGTTCTTGTGCATTAGATTATCACGGTGTTTAAACTGATTTACACTTGGATTTCTAATTTATAATCCACTGGTTACCCATTTTAAGCTAGAAGGACAATTCTGTTTTTCTGTAGCACTGAGGATATTATTTGTGTGGCTTGATTTGATACTCCAAGTGCTTGAAAGGTCACTGCTTGTAAAATAAGTTTCACACTCAATCTATCCACTTGACATTTAAAGCTTCTGAATTGGTTTGTAAGCTCAGGCCTTGCATAGCACTAGTGTCAGTCTCTGCAAATACAGCATTAATGATAAACTCCTTGTGCTGTTGAACGGAGCAAATGCAACAAAATCCTGTTATGTAGCTGTGCTTTGAGAAAGGAAGTACAGATAAAAGAGTTTGATTGAAAATCTCATTTTTTCCTGCTCTAGATAATATTCCTCTCTAAACAACTAGAGATATTTCAGCTCTAAAGTTCTTGTTTTAAGTCATTATCAAAAGACAACTCTCTGAAGGTGAATAGTGTTAATACCACAAATGCTTTTCCTTTTGGAAGCAGTGTTTTTTGTCTACACAATCATATCTTATATGAACTCCAGCATGTAAAAGTTTTGCACAGGATGAAATACTGAGCAGACTTTTTCCTAGAACATCCAGCAGTACATTCAGCCTACTTCACTCTTTTTGTCTTGTTGCACAGGACACATTGGAATTGCTGTTCCTGACGTCTATAAAGCTTGTAAGAGGTTTGAAGAACTAGGAGTGAAATTTGTGAAGAAACCAGATGATGGTAAGTCTTGATCAGAAATGCAAGTCAGTTTTTTTTAACTTGTTTTTAGTATATTCTGTCTAGTAGATCTTCCTGGAAAACTGGGTAATAATGTTTCTAGTAGTTGCCACTGCGTAGAAGGTTCTAGAACGAGTTCCTCCTGCACCTCCTAATAGAGTGTGCAAAACTGGCAATAGATCCATCTCTGCAACAGTAGCTCATAAGTCTGCTATGTGCCTTCTGTATGCAGTCTGACCTTCAGTAAAATGTCAAAATACCCTGAAATGCAGACATGAGTGGTGAGAAGTCTTGCATTTTTTAGCTGGATTCTGTTTCATGAAACTCTCATGAGATCTTCAGGACTGATGGATTCCAAACGAAACATTTGATAATAGTAATTGAAAAGAGATTTTCAGGGATTTTCATCTTACTCACTGTGTTCTCAGCTGAAGCACATACAAGAAATATAGCTGAAAACTTAACTTGAAAACAGATTTATTGATTTAAGAATGATTTCTAGCATTTTAGGGATTCTGAGGCCTTTTTAATTTGTTCAGCACCTGTTAAACCTGTTAAACCCCAAGAGACTTGAAGTGAGAGTTGCTGACTCTGCTGACTGAATGAAGTATGTGGTAAATGAAGCTTAGACTATAAATGAAATAAATCTCAGGAAAGAATTCTTGAAGCAGTCAAGGGGCAGGGGGAGAGCTAAAGCACTTCCTTAAAATTAAGGAACAAAATTGATGCAGCAAATGCCATGGAGGACGAAGAAGTTTTGGACTTCACTTTGTTTGTGGAGCAGGCTGGGAGATCCAGTGTGGGGTTTTTTTCCTACATTAATGATCAGACATGTACTATTCTCTCAGTTGTTTTTGTGACTACAATGTATTAAGAGCTGGGTTCGTTCTGCTACAGTAAATAGCCTAATAGAGCCAGTATGACTAGAAGTGTATGGTTAACACTTCTAAGATAACTTACAAGTTAAGCTGTGCTATCCTGTTCTACTATTGAAGACAACTTTTGGGGGCCCTGTTTTTAATGAGCAATATTTTTTCCAACGGTAATATTTAAAACATTCCTGTCCTGCATTTCTCAGTTTTATGAAGTGATGCAAAAGTGTGCTGTAAACCACATCGGGGGGTAAAAATGTTAATGTAAAATTTCAGTGTGGAGTCAGGAATGGTAGGAGATGGAATAGTGGCAGAGGAACACAGGATTTTACACCAGCAAAGCCAATTAAAAAAAAATATGTCAAAGCATCCTGGAGCACAAAAATATTTTTCTGAATTTAGAGGATGAACAGGAGCATATGCAAAAAAACCTTCAGTCAACGAAAGATGGAATTCCAAAGTGACTTTAAACTACAGCTTCATTGAGAGTCAGATTGACAGTTTAGCATACAAAGGTCTAATGCTGATTAAAAACTAATCTGGATGTTCTTAGAATTATCGGTCTAAATTTGAACTCTTTTTCCTTTTGCATGAGAATAAGGAAAAGTATTTTTCAAAGTAGTCATATTTGACAGTAAGAACCAGTCATGTAGTCGTAACTTGATCTTTTTGTTTTCCCTCTAATAGGTAAAATGAAAGGACTTGCATTTGTTCAGGATCCTGATGGCTACTGGATTGAAATTTTGAATCCTAACCACATGGTGACTCTCACTTAGTTCTAGAGAAGTATATTATATAAGAGATGCCCACTTTCAGTCTCCTGGAGAAAAATCTGTAACAGTGTTTGTGAAATTCTTGCTTAATACAGAGGATTCGGTTGTGTTCAGTCTCCTGTAAAGCTATCCCTGGGACTTGACTGTATTTGGATTCCTTTTTTTCTTGTCCTGTGATGCCACCACAATTTGTTTCCATTTAGGAATACTCAACCATTTTCTGGAAGAACACTTACACAGATTCTCCTCTTGAATATTGATTATGTTAATATTTCACTAAACACTGTCAAAAGATATGTTGACCAGAAAGTCACTGCATCTCACAGTTTAGATTTAAACTAACAAAACCAAAAAATCCTGTGCTGATACTGATAAGCTTCAACAAAGAAGAAAAAAACCCTTCAGAATATTTTTTGAAATAAAAAGATCCTTAAGGCTTCATGCTCTATCTTGTATACTAGCAAATAAAATGTCAGACTAACTTTGCTGTGAGTAGTAGCATGTTTATCAGTCTTAATCTTATTATGCCAGGCAAAACTCTTTAAGGAGCAGCCTTAAACAGTCTTGCAACAAGGAACTTTGTGGATGCAATATATCAGTCCAGTAGAAAGAACACAGTCTTTCAGTTCCTGACTCCTGATTTACAACCATGATAGGAGGTCTCATAGTTGCTAACTCACAGTGACCCTTCTTGTCTCTTTCAGCACTACAAAGAACTAGCCCATTATTTTTGTTTCAGTACAAGGCTGGGACTATATTTAACTTAAATACTCTATACGATCTGCATTAGGAAGTTATTAGAAAGAGTATCTGAAACAACAGTTTCCTACTACTAGACATTTTGATCTGCCCTCTCAAAACAAGTGTGAACAGCAGGAAAACGTGTAACATTTACATGGGTTACACAAATTACTTGATTTTATGCTGTTCCACATCTTATAAATAGTGTAAATTATGAGAGTTTTTGAAATTCTGCTCTTCCAATAAGGAAAAAAAGAAGTCTCTGCCTTGTCTTACCGTGGTTTGAGTAGCACTTAACTCCTTCAGTTATGTGACTATTGATAGTGTAATGGCATTGCAATTAACTTCTCAATAAAGCATGGGGGAAAACTACAAAATAATTTTAAAGCACAGTGACTAATTACTTTGCTGATTGTTGAAATCTGGATGACTGAAAGGTTCTTTGGTTTGATTTGTGGATTCTTTTCTGAGAAGAAATCTGGTGATAACACGAATTGGGAGTAACATAGTGAAGATAATTGTGTGACTTGATTACCAGGATGTTTCAGTAACCTAATGTGCAGAGTTAATAATAACTGTCAATAACTCCATGGCTTATAAGTTAAAACAGAAATGTAGAAAGTGTTGCATTTGATTTCTACTATATTAATGTAGATGTTAATGACTTGAATGCTAAGTGTTGCTGTTCTATCTCCTTCTC
The DNA here is from genome assembly GCA_035583155.1 of Acropternis orthonyx. NCBI lineage: Eukaryota > Metazoa > Chordata > Aves > Passeriformes > Rhinocryptidae > Acropternis > Acropternis orthonyx. The sequence continues at coordinate 39,741,980 of JAWWEU010000111.1, read as the reverse complement.
TGAAATATCTTTAATTTCATCTGCCTCATCTTAACAAGTAGCATATATAAAGTCAGGAGTTTTATAGAACTCTACATGAAAAATCATTCATAAAACTTAGTCCAAGATAATTGTTTTACCCTTGGAAATGAGTAAAATAGATTATATGGTTCATCTGAATCTTAGATATTGGGAAAAGGAGCATTAAAACTATTGCTCTGCTTTATACCCATACAGATGTGCAAGCAATAATAAATTCATTGGAAGGTAGACATAGCAACTCAAAAGATAGTATTTTTTTCAGTTTTCTGGTATTTTAAGTTGTCATTTGTTTGGTATTTTCTGTCTGGTCTCTACAGTATCTACAGATACTGTGCTTTAGGTGGTGCCTTATCGGTGCCATTTGTATACAACAGATTCTTTCCTTCTTGAATATTTGCCAAGTTGCCTTTTTTCTGTGCCAATAAACACTGTTGATTCATAGTTGCATTCTCTATTTCTGCCCTCTTCTAGAACTAATACTTAGCCTGTTCTCTGTCTTGCTCCTTGTGCAGTTGATTATCCTCCTGTAAGTTAGACCATTTTGATAGGGATGATAATGTTTGGAGTGAGAGAGATCTCTGGAGTTCAGTGGGCTGTCTTAATAGCTCTCACCAATGATGTTACAGTCTTCTTCCTCCCAAATATGGGGTTTTTGACATTGCACCCCCTGCCCCAAGCAGGCTAATTCAGCTTAAATGAGTGACAAAGATTTTCTTGAATGTTGGGTTAGTTTTATGCCAAGTTTATTAAGCAGGAATAAGCAGCCAGTTCCCACATGAGCTCCTTAGTTTCCCACATAAGTAAAGCTGATTGTTCTAGCAGAAAGCTGGATTGACTCGCCTGACTCATGAGACCTCACCCTACTTTAAAAAAAGGTACACAATATTGCAAAATACAGCAACACTTCAGAGAGCTCTTTATTCTGAGGACTCTTGTAGTGTAACTGTAGTATGGTATCTTCTGAAGTTAGTAGGATGAATATGGTCCTAAGAAGCATCAGAGCTACAGCAATGAGACAAAGCACTCGGTTGATTACATAGCTTTTGATGGCTAAACAGTGTTTTTCATATACATCTGCTGCTGGTGTTCTGAACTAAGAACTTAAAATGAAGTAAAAGAACTTACGATGAAGCGCAGGTGCTAACTGCAGTTTCTCACCATTCAGAGTATCTTGTTAGATTGTGTGAATAGAAAAACTATTTTACGCTAACAGTTTGACAACTCTGCTTAGACTAAGTTTTATTTCAGATGATACAGGGAGATACAACCAAGGCATTAGTAAAGAAAATCTCCAAAGTTTTACAAACATGTCACTTGATAGTTCATATTTTATCAACATGCAGTGTCTCAGTCTTGTTTCACTACACTTCAAAACAGGTGTGACTGGAAAAGCTATTTACCCAATTGTATGGAATCCAGTAATTAAACCCAGGATAGTTCATAAATCAGATGAGTAAGTCAAAGGGTGTGCAGATGTAGTCCAATGGATAACTACAGGAGCGGGAGCAGACTATGCCAAAGCTTCTCTGCTTAGTAATCAAATAAAAGTTACTCTAAGCATCTTTGCTAATCTTGGAACGACCCTGGGGTTTTTTGTATGCTTGACAAAGTGCAGACGTGATAGACAATATATAAGTAATATAAGTTCTTTATAGAGGAAACTAATAAAAACCCCACTGGCTTCTACAAACTCATTACAGCAACATCATGAAGTGGGCAAGTTATGTTTTTTTTTTCCTAAAAAAAAGTTACTGCTGCGTGCCATACTGAGAACTAATTAAAACCAGTATGCTCAGTTATGACATCTCAGAATAAACTACTAAACACTTGGTGATTCTTTTAACCTACAATAATATTAAAATATTTTAGATGTAGAAAACTTTTGAAATTATTTAATGTTCTCACTGATAAGACTGCTATTTTTATTTCTTCCAAGTAAGGCTTCAGCTAAAAAAAACCATGGAATTAAATAGCATGTAGTGCTTTGCCTCTTGGAGGGACTAAATTTAGCTGCATGCAGTACAGTAGAAGTGAATCTCATGGTTAGGTAGAGACGAGCCGACATTCTCTGTAGGGGCTGGGAGAGGCTCTCGTGACTCAGGAAAGCAGGACACGCACCGAGTGGCAGCAGGCAGGTGAGCACGCTGTTAACAAAGAAACACGTCCATCCTTGGGGCTTTTCCCAGACTTGGTCACCCAGAGCTTTGTCACCCTCATCTAGTCGTAGTTTTGAGCAAGGGACTGGTCTGTGGGCTTCTTGGTTTGCACCAAGGATTGCTCCTCGGATCGATGGAGCTACACCTGGCAGCGTGCCTGGGTGACCAGCGCTATGGCCCGAGGGAACGGATGGCCTGAAGCTGTGTCAGGGGAGGGTATTACGAAAGAGTATTAGGAAAAGGTTTTTCTCCCAGAGGGTGGGGAGGCACCAAGCCTGAGTTCCGAATGCGTTTGGACAACGCTGTCAGGCTCGGGGATAGTCCTGGGCAGGAGTTGGACTCGAGGACCCTTCCAACTCGGCACGTTCTGTGACAGTACGTGCGCCTTGAACGCAGCCGAGGACAAGAGAGGAGGCCGCCAGCGCAGAAAGCTCCAGCACGGGGCGCTGCTCCGGACAGGCCCTGCCCCCGCGGCCGGAACGGGAAGCGCCGCCGGCGCCCGGGCGTTGCGTCACACGCACGCAGGGTGCTGCTGCTGCCCGGTGACGTCAGCGCGCCGCCGGGTGACGTAGCGGCGGGGCGGGGGCGGCAGCGGCGGGGCCGGTGAGTGCGGGAGCGACGGACGGGACGGACTGAGGGACCGAGGGAGGGACTGAGCGAGCCGCCCCCCCGGGCCCAGCGGCGCCCCCACCCC
>JAWWEU010000111.1:39653498-39739009 GCA_035583155.1 Acropternis orthonyx | reverse complement strand
GCGCCGCCCCCCCGGGCCCCGCGGCGCCCCCACCCCGGCCGGGCCCGGCCCCCGCACCCCCCCGGGCCCGGGCGCTGCCGCCGGGGCTGGCAGGGCCCCCGGGCCGGGCCAGCGCCGCCGCCGCCCGCGGAAGGCGCCGGGCGCGCGTTTGGGGCGCGGCGATTTCAGGCGGAGCGCCTTCCCAAGGAGGGCCGGGCAGCGCCGGCGGGGGGCGCCTCCCCTGCAGCCGCCCGAGCTGGGGGCGGCCGCGACCCCGCTCTCCGGGCACGACCTTGGGCGCAGCGTAAGCTGCGGCGCCCTGACCGCGGCTCCTGCAGCCCCCGGTGCTGCACCGGCACCCTGCCGTGCCTGTCCTGTTTGAGTGTTCTAGTCCTTCAAGCGCTGGTTGAGTATTTTGACGCTCTGATGGCACTCACTGTTTCCCCTGGTCCTTCTGCTGTCGTAGTAGTTAACCAGTTAGACGCTGCTGTGATTCATTGAAATTACTTTTGATTTAGATGTATTATCAGACTTTAAAAAAAAATAAGCTGATGCTAACTTGTTAGCAGTCTGCTGGAGGTCTCGCCTGCATCACATTGCTCTTTGCTCATGTTTTTAAAGTGGAGCACACAGAAGCAGGTGTATTTGGCATGTCTTCTGTTACAAGTCAGTAAATCAGATGCTTGAAGTATACTGTTTCTTGGGATCTGTTCACTCATATTTAACAGAAAACCCCCAACACTTCTCATAGATTGGTTTTGAATATATTTTGATAACAGAGGCCAGTTAAATAACATACATTACTTGTATGGTCAAATATTCACGTTATATTTTGTTACTAAACCAGGAGAGTTTATTTGTCAAGTGCCTGTTTTTGATTTGCAGGATTAAGATGTGGTTAGTTTCCAGTTTATGAGCCTACCGAACAGTATTTTTTTCTACCTCCTTCTCCCTTGTTCTCTTAAGGATCTACTCTAAAGTTGATTAGAATGGCACTTATGAGAGAATTCATAAATCAAGGTATCATCTGTTTAACAAATTAAATACAGTTTATTTTTCCTACTGGCAGGTATGATGGCAAGGATAACAACAATTTATACTTGTTGAGAGGAACTCATTATGTTGGTTATGCATTTAAACAAATAAAGCCTCTATATCACTGTATTTCCTCACCCTGCAATTTTGTTTTGTTGTCCTGTTTATAGAATTAAAACCTCGGCGCAAGTGAAAGATATGCAACTGCCTTACGTGTTACAAAAAAACAACCACCAGAACCCCCTAAATCTTCAGCTAGGCAAGAGCACTTGGAGAGCTGTGGCTGTGTAGGGAATAAAGCGTGTGTGATACAGTTTGTGTAGATCTGGTTTAATTAGGACACCCGTGTGTGAAAAGTGTTCTCAGGGATGTTGATGCTGTGATAGGACAGTCAGGGTGAAATTTTTCTGTCTTAAAATGAACAAATGAATGGCAATATGTTGCCGTCTTTGATGATTAAAAATATGAATGGTCAAAATACAACGATGATGACTGAAAAAAAGAATTCTGTTGCTATATTCTAGTATTATGAAAAGTTTTCCTATGAAATTGAGGGCCTTTTAAAGAATTTATTTCCACAAAAATTTGATTTGAGAAACACACATCTCGGTTGCTTTTGTCATAATGCTTAGTGCTCTCTGTTTCTGATGGTATTTCATGCATTGTTTCAGGAAATGGTACAGTTGTTGCTGCTGTGCAGCTGGATGTTGCTGAATAGGGATTTTGTGAGCTTGCTGTTCCATCTGTCTGCTGTTGAGAATGGCGAAGAACCCCAGTTTTCAGGAAGCTGGTAATCAGCCTATGGGCTACGGTCACTGTAGGTCTTCAGACAGCTTTACTGGTGAGTGGACCAGTGTATTTTTTTGAGATTTTTAACTTACCATTTTAGTGGTATGCCATTTTAACCAGGTTAATTTATATGTGTGTTAATATATAATCTGCACTTAGTATATTGTTCTTTGTACCTAACTAAACTTTCTCCTGCTCTTCCATCCCAGGAATATGTCCCTGAGCGGAACGTAAAATGTTAACGCTACAGCACTTACATGATGGGAATGTGCTTGCAGATAAGCAGTGCATAACTTCCCATATGTTTTAAGTCAAAACACTTATTGGTACTAAATTGTTGTTTAGAATGCTGTCATGGAATGGTGTGGTTAGTTCCCGTTACTGCTACCATCTGCTTTTCTTTTAATCCTTTCACAACAGAAGGTTTGGAGATGAGACCTGAAAGTCCTGTGAATTTCATGTTCTTAAGGTTTCATATTTATTTATGAAGTCATATTGGTTGATTTTGTTGTTATTATTAGTGGTTACTAAGCATCAGAAGATGTTTTCTTTTTTTTTTTCCCGTTAAAATTTTCACTCATCGGCAACCTTTTTATTGGCATTTAAAAGTACAGAGGAGCTGCTCTCCTGAGTGTTCTGACAAAATCGAAGTATTTTCTCAGGTTATACTCTGTGAATGTTGAAATATTTACTGAAAATTCCTATTTCCTGAGATGTCAGTTTACTGTATCTGAACTTGGGAGAACAAAATATTTTTTTATAAAAAGGCATATGCGTGTCCATTTAGAATACAAACCATATGAGTTCAAACAGTGGTATGTTTGTACAGGAGTCTTATTGTCACACCGATCATGTTCTGGGACTCTATGGTAATAGAAATTGAAACTAAGTAGTATTTTGCTGGAATTTATTTACAGTATAGCAAATTATTTCATGAAGTAATGAATTACAAAAAATTGAAATACTACTCAAATGCCTTCTGATCACCTGAGAACCAATTCCTATTTTTAGACAAAATACTGATGTAAGAGAATTACATTTAAGAAAATTCCCTGTGTGTAATTCTGATAAAAATACTGTCTTGCTAGGTACAAACTACATGAAAGAATTAAGTGTTTCAAGGGTATGAAATTATTTGCTCAGTGTTTATAATCCAGACTTATTTAATAAAGTTTTTAATTGTCGCAATAATCTGTTCAATTGCATTTATTTCTGAAGTTTCAGTATACTTCGTTCGCGAAGCCTAGCCATGATGAAATGTTCTTTGCTCATTTTAAATAACTTTTTTTTAAAGTATTAGTGATAAATTTCTTACTTTTTTTTTTGTGCCTTCTATAAAAACTTCTCTATGTTTCATTGAAACAGCATTGTCTTGCAGAGAATTCTTTAATCTTACCCTAAATGAGGGAGAGAAGTGACTGAGTATCAGTATCAGTCTTTATTGCAGCTCTGGTTTGAGAGTTGTTTAGTAAGGATGTCATTGGTGTTCTGCTGCTGTTGCTGCATTTTCCAGATCATGTTTTGCATCCCATAACATGTTGCAGATTACTGTAGCAGAAATACAGCAAACTGAAAGCTTTGGGAGGCTGTTGTTTTTCTAGCCGTGACACACATTGTATGATATTGCATGCTGCCTTGTGTGACAAGTACTAGGATGTATTTTTCACATACTCACTGTTGAAGATGGTCACCAAGCAGTGCATCTTTCAGTGGAGTCTTAGAAGTGGTGCATAGGCCTTCCAGCTTAACAAATGCCTTTCCTGATTGCAGTTTTAATGGTTCCTCAAACTCCCCGAGAAGACTGTTTTGTTTGTTTATTTCTGTGGCATGAGCAAAGCTGCGTAACTCCTGAAGCAGTTAATTAGCTCTGAATACCTCTTGGAAATAGGTTATGGTGCTGGCAAGAGGCTTATAAATGACTTGGCCTTTTGTTCTGAAGTTGGTTACGTGTTCTTTGACTGCCAGAAGGAGTAAACACACCTGTATTCTCTGAAAGGGTGATGTTTGATGACAGAAGATGCAAGAGGGAATCTTCGGAAAGGGTTTTGCCCAAGCTCCTAGCAGGATTGATTTTTTTTTTAAAATCATAAATAATACTTTTGAATTGCAACTAGAAGAATACATGTTTAGCTATACAGGAAAGTTGTGAGCTCATAGTGACTTGCCACAGCTTAAGAGGTTTTACTTCCTCAAACAGGAAGTGTACAGATCACTTGAAGGGTTGACTGAATTCATACCAATAATTAATCCAGTCTGGGAAGATCTGCAGTCATGTATTATTTTGTTCTGTATTTTGAAGGCAGGACTGTCTCACTGGGCTGCTTTATATGCAAAATCCACAATACAGACAAAACTTGCCTTGGAAATCTGTGGTAGTAACCAAATTAGTTTGTTGAATGCTTCTTCAATATACTATTGTTACCCATAGAAAGCATATAAGACGTGAAAATAGTTTCATAAAGGTCACAGTTTCCAGCACTTTGGGTCATTCAGGCATTTGAAAGGCTCCCTCAGCTGGAGGCTTGTATCCATCATTTTAATACTGTATTCCCTGTGATCAGCATGGTCTTGTTTGAAACTGACTTTAGAGTAGTACATGGTACCAGCAATTTGGAGAGCATTAAACATTGCAACATATTTGTCTTGCTGCTTACACACGGTGATTCCTAAATTTCTTCTTTCATTGCTTGATGTCATTCAGCGTCCTGATATTCGTAAGGACTGGCATTGTTGTCTTACCAGCAAAAGTCCTTACTTCAGACTTTGCCTTCTTCTATACACTGATTCTTGTCTAGCGAGAGGTTTAAGTACTCTTGAGAGAGAAGTGTGCTTTTGATTTTATTTGTTTATTTAACCTGAAATAGAAAGTGTTTTCCCTGAACTTTTCACCCTATTGGCACATGAAACATCCACAGCTGCTTAGTAGGAAAGTTAGCTAGCAGCTGGTGGCACTCCCTTGTCTTCACCACTTTTACAGTCTCAGTTTTATTCAGACAGTACCTGTTCTTGTTTTTTTAGAGATAAGAATGGATTCAAGGAACAAAGAAGTAGAATGTATTAAAAATGAAACTAAAAATAGATTTTAAAACCAAAATGGGCCAATACTTGTGCAGGTATGAAGTATCGTAAATCAGCTTCCCTAATCAAAGTTGGAACTAGCAGAAGAGAGATAGTACAGAGTTCTTTGCTAAGGTGCATGTGATTTGCATTTTGTTGGGTTGCCTGACTATTGCAAATGAAGATCAGCAACAGCAATTACAGACGTGTAAGGCACAGAAGTCTTCAAGGAATATTGAGACTTGAGATTTACAGCTGAGTAACAAATACATCCTTTTGTTTCCTCCTCTGGTAATAAGAAGTTCTCTGTTTTGAGGGCATTACAATTTTGCTATTGTTTCTAAACTCTCAGATAATTGTGTTATGTTGTGATAAATACTATTCCTGGCATGAATAGACGCTGCTGGACTGATGTGCATTAAGTCTTACTTGTTACAAAGTAAATGTTACTGGAAGTGTATGTTGCATAAGTTTAAATGGTCTTAGCTAATTTTTAAGTTAGTCAGTGCAAATGGAAGAAATAATGTGTTATATGAAAACCTATAAAAATTTACTCTCATGTCAGGATGAAAGAATGACTGTGTTCTGTGTTCCCATGATTAGGCCGCCTCCAGTATCTTGGCCAGTATTGCTGGTTCTGTGCTGTAATGGCTACACAGACACACAGCTTCTCATTCAAGTGACAGAGCCTGTGGAAAGCTGGAGTTTTGTTCCCATTTGTGCTGTGATCTGTATTGTCAATTTAATATGCTGTATTTTTCTCAACACTTATTTTCTATTTCTATCACTTTTTGTAGTTTAAAGTTCTTTGGGACCTTGTTTCTGCAGTATCTTGATTTTGGGTTAAGCCTTTCCATGTGTTACAGTCCAAATAATGCTTAAACCCATGTGCATGTGTTTTCTTTGTTGGGGTAGAAATGACTGGAAACAGATGCATATTTTCTCATGATATTTTTAAAATGGAACTTAAAAATGCAGTGGTGTCATGAATATTTCACTTGAAAGATGAATGTGTTAGCTGTGTGCAAGATATGGCCTCATCATTTTCCTACTTCCTGTGGTACACCAGCTTTCTTCAGCATGAGGTATGTGCCCAGTTTGAAAAGTGGCTAGTCACTGGAGCACGGAGGATTTCTCTGCAAATATGGATGATTATTTTCTGAAACAGCCAATCTTTTTAAACAAAAGTAAACCAAAATGTAACAACAGAAGCCAATTTAAGACCTAAGTTCTCCTGTGGATGCTCCTGCCATTGAGTCTACTGAAAGCTTCTGTTGCTGAAATAAACCAAAACCAACAAACCTGTTGTGAATTAAGAAGAAACAAAATAATTCTGTAGAAGATATGACTAATGCCTTAATCTATATTGTACATTAGTAGACAGTCTCCTAATTTTATGACTGAGAGGTATTAGGAGATTTGTTTTCTTAAATATATGAGGGAATAGGAAGGCATCAAGAAAACTGAGTGGGAAGAAAATTGAATTGTTCATTGTAAAACTTTTCTCTGTGACAGACTTTGTCTTTTATCTGTTAAAAACTATCCTGATTGTTTATTTTCTCCTGGTTCTGGAAAGTTGATTAGAATCCTGCAAAAACACTGATGTTTTCACTTGTCACTGATTTTACTACTGGCTTGAGAAATAAGACTATGTTTAATTGTTCACATTACTTTTTTCTTTATAATTTATGTGCATTTTAATTCAGATGAAGTTGCTTTCTAATGGTAACATTTTTAAAAATACTTTTAATTCTGAGTTCCTTTTGTTGGAAGCCTTTTCTTTTAGGTGTATGAATGGACAGAACAAAAAGGTGATGGAATTCCCTGCAGTATTTTGTCAGCTAGAACTGCAGATGCAAGCTGCATTGAATCCTATTGGAAATAAACTTTAATAGAAAATTTCTTGGGCTAATTTTTCTTGTAATATAAGTTTACTTAGGCTAGTCACTTTTTTTTGTAATTACAGTTTCACGTTCGCCATTTTTAATGTTTTTGCCCTGTATAATACTGTTCGTTTTCCTTTTCCCTTCAGGCTACCAATATCACCATCCCTCCAAGATGAGTAACAGCCACCCGCTTCGTCCTTACACAGCCGTGGGTGAGATTGACCACGTTCACATTCTGTCAGAGCACATTGGTGCTCTAATGAACGAGGAAGAGTATAGTGATGTTACCTTTATTGTAGAAAAGAAGCGTTTCCCAGCACACAGGGTGATCCTGGCTGCTAGATGCCATTATTTCAGGTGAAGTGCGGCTTTTTGGCAGGCTCACAGGAAATTTTTATGCAAATAAGATAAACATTGTTTCTCTGTGAACTTTTCAGGGTGTAATCATCTGTCCATTGAGTGTGACCTTTTCTGTGTGAATGTTTCCCAGCACATCAAATCATTGTGTCCAAATAGAAAAAGATAAATACCATGTCATGATATTATTCTTTTGACCTTCATTAAATTGGGTTTTGAAGGTAGTTTCACAAATCCAAGGGAAAGATAACTTGAGAACAGACAAGTTCTACTGCAAAATTGTGTTGATTTCGGAGAGTATAAATGGTGTGCCTCTGGAATATACCCATTTATAAAGTTTCATTTCAATGCATTGGAATTGAGTATTTAAAGAAGTTTGACTGATACAGATTAGAATATATATTTTAAAATTAGGAATAATACTAATCCAACTTTTTTTTTGTTTAAGACCTGGGTATTTTTCACTCTAAGGGAATAATAGAACTTCTTGGTAATCTTCTTCCAGTGAATTTTGTCAGAGGGATAAGCAGATAGCTAAAGTGTGATTGCAAATTTTGTTCAAGCTGTCATTGATTTTTCTCAAGATTCAGGATTTCATTGGAGTTGCCATGTGCTTGGTTTAGAGTGAGGAACAGGGGATCAAGAATCCTGAGATTTGCTAAAATGCACTGCAAACTATTTGTTTCACTTGCTTTCTGACATTATTTTTAAAAAGTTTTCTTTCTCACCAATAGGACTATATTTAAAAATTGGTTCACACGCTGTTGTTCTAAGTGGAGATGCAGCAATTGTTGTGTAGGATAAAAACATAAAGCATTTAAAGATTATTCTTTTGTATTTGCTTTCAGAGCAGAGCTGTGCTATAAATGCCAAGTACAAGGAGTTTTCTTTTGTAGATTCTTCAACCATGCCTGCTTTGTATTCCCCTTGCTGCAAATAGTCACTTGTTCCTTTCTTTTTCTACTTTTTGCATAGGTTTTGTCAGTATAGAAATTTCTCAAATTTTATCTTCCTTATAGAGCATTATTATATGGAGGAATGAGAGAATCTCAGCCTGAAGCAGAAATTCCTCTTCAGGACACTACTGCAGAAGCATTTACCATGCTGTTGAAATATATTTACACTGGTCGTGCTACTCTACGAGATGAGAAAGAGGAGGTTCTTCTAGACTTCCTAAGCCTAGCACATAAATACGGATTCCCAGAACTGGAGGATTCCACATCCGAGTATCTTTGCACAATACTTAATATTCAGAATGTCTGTATGACTTTTGATGTTGCCAGTCTTTATTCTCTTCCCAAATTAACTTTTATGTGCTGTATGTTCATGGACAGAAATGCCCAAGAGGTGCTCTCCAGCGAAGGCTTCCTATCGCTTTCCAAGGTATGTCTTTTGTTTGCACTTTTCCCCCAAGGAATGTTAATTCTAATCTCTATACAACTTCATGATGAAATACTAATGGGGCATCAAATAAAAATTAATTTCTTAGTTAAGAGCTATCATTTTATACATGAAATGGTGACAGTTGGGAATATTCAAGCCAAGCTGAATTGAAAATTCTGGTGATCTGTTCTAAATTTTGACCGGTCAGTATAGATAAATGTAGTCAATCCGATAGAGTACTCTAACAGATGGGAGCAAGCAGTCTAATCTTAATTTGTCTTATTTCATCTGTTCTTGATCAACAGAATTTGGCTTCCAAATGCCACACACAGGGGATGTAAAGACTGGAAAATGACAGGAGATACTCCATTCTATTAATTTCATTATATAGGCTGCATCAGTGATTTTCTGCAGTTTAAACTAAAACATTCTGGAGATTGCTGTGATTTATATTGCTGATTGTCATCATGTTCTGAAGTTGCAGAATATGGTGGTGTGGTAGGGTGGTTTGGTTTTTTTGTGTGTTGCTTTTGTTGTTAGATGCATACGTATTTGTGGTTGAGTCAGGCTGGTCTATGAAGTTCAAATTTTCCACTTACTCTGGAGTGGTCTTTGAGCTGTTCATAATAGTGACAGAGTGTTTTCAAGTGGTGTTTGCATGAAGTAGCAGAGGACCTTGAGTGATAGTTTAATTTTTTTTAAGTGTTTTTAGTGGAAAAACTGTGAAGACTCTCTTCCTTGAATGAGTATGAAACACTTTGGCTTTGCTAACTTACTAGTTATGAAGGGAAAATTATTTTTTTCTCTGCACTGTAATCTGTCATGTACAATTTGTCAATCTGAGCTCTGAGAGGATATTATCAGTAAAGAAATGAGGAGACATCATTCATCAGGAAGAGCATACTTTGATGTCTTTGGCATAGCCAGTTCTGGTATATATGAGAGATTTATCCTTTTGCTAGGCAAACTCCTGATTACTCTGCTGGCTAAGTGAAAATCAAAAAACTGTTTGTTTATTCTTGTTCTCATTTTGTAGTCAGTGGGTTTTCTGCATGAGTAAGTGCCACTAGAGTTTTTACCTGCTGATTCTAAGTTGGTACCAAAAGACAAAGAAAGAAGATTGTGGAAATCTTGTGGATGGAAATTCTAAGAAGTTGGAAACTGTTTTAAAAAGTGATTCCAAGCAATGCTTCTTTCTCATCAGTGTTCTTATTGCAGCCTAAGTTTAAAGGAATATTTTGAACTATGCTCCCAAATCCCTTATAATATTCCAAAGTAAATTTGAAGTAGTGAGTGGTATTACATTAGTTTGAGTAGTTCTCTGCATTTCAATTCTGACTTATTTCTTCTAGTGGTTTTGTAATATTACCTATTATTTTTGTGATGGATTCTGTAATTCTTGCATAACTAAAAGAAGGTATAGTTTGAGGGAGTCACTCCTTTGGAGATTATTTTTAATAGCTACAAGTTAAAATACTCATTAATTTTTGCCATATTTTATTTTCCCTTGATTAAAAAAAAAATCAATCTAATTTCTCTTTGTTTGTGGGGTTTATTTGGTTCTTGTTTCTCTTTTTCAGGCTGCTCTTCTAAGTATTGTACTGAGGGACTCATTTGCAGCTCCTGAGAAGGACATTTTCCAAGCTTTGATGAACTGGTGTAAACATAACCCCAAGGAAAACCATGCTGAAATCATGCAGGCAGTACGTTTGCCACTAATGAGTCTAACTGAACTACTGAATGTTGTAAGACCTTCTGGATTGTTGTCGCCTGATGCCATCCTAGATGCCATTAAGATTCGTTCAGAGAGTCGGGACATGGACCTCAACTACAGGGGCATGTTAAGTAAGCATCAAGTGTTTTCTTGTTTCCTTCTCATTTAGTGACTGTAGTTGTCTGGAGGTTATGGTTAATTTGTGCTTTTGAGTTTTTATCTATTATTACATGTTTTTAAAGAATTACATAAGGAAATATCTTGCTATGTACTGTTCATGCCATTTTACTGTTTCTCAGATCCTATTAGCAAGATATTTTCTTGCTTTGTATCTCAGGTCTTGCTCAAACATGAATGTTGTAGTAAGAGTGTATTTTCCTAGAGGAAGTGCTATTTTAAAAGAAAAATTTTCATAAAAATATTAAAAATAAAAATGCATTGACTGGGATATGTGATATTTAAAAGCTTTTATGTTGATGGTAACTTGTTTTCTGCTTCATGAAGATTTTCATATTTTCTCCACTACTTACGACTTTTCTCTTACACTTTACGTGCTTGCCCAAACAGTATAAACAAGTCTTCCAAAATTGTTTTAATGGAAGCCTAAAAATTGTGAGAAGCCTTGGACTTGACTTTTGTCTGTGCTCCCTGTTAATTCAACACGAGTATCTAGCACTAGAACTTGAGAAAGATATTGTTAGATATCTAATGTGTGAATTATAGAGTTACGTGGCCCACAGTAAAGAATAAAGTTAAATGTTCTCTAAGAGCCTGCACTGTATTCTCAGTCATGCGTGATGAGCCCTGAAAATAACTGCTGTCTTAGAAGTACTTTGTTCTCCATTAGAAGCTACAGATACTAATATTTAAGCATATGAGTTTAATAATAGGATATTGTAAAAGTTTTATCATGGAAGACATTCTTTTGACACTGCAGTTGATAAATTTGAATAAGTCAGGTGGTGTTTTCTGACCTTTTTCTGAATATTTATCTTTCCACAGTAGTATGCTCCTGATCACAGCCTTTTGGAGAGTGGAATTTCTTTGGTTTTTTAGGACTCGTTCAGACTCTTGGAACTTTTTCTGTTTGTGTAAACGTTGAGGACCACTTACAGTTTCATAATTGTGCATTTGATGTCATAGTACTGCAATACAGTTAAAATTTCACCACTTCAAATTCTGTTCTTTTAGATGTTAAACTTAACACTTAGGTGTTTCTAGGGTCTCTCCTCAAAGAAGGTTATTAAAAATGTCTTTTTGAAGAGCTGATGGTTCAACAGTGTATTGTTTTGTGACCAAAGTTAGAGATCATTATCTCCAGTTATCTTGATAGAAAATGTGCCTAGGATGCAAAAAGTTTATTACTGTGAAATGGTGGCATCACAAGCTTGCTTTACCATGTTGATTCAAAGCCCAAGTAGCCTAAAGTTTCCTGTGTCACTTGAGTTCATTTATCTTTTCAGAGTACTGGAAGGTTGTATAACCATCAAAAGAGCATGTATGGCATACTACCCTATATACCACTCTGCAAATTCATGATGCATCTTGAACATTTGATCCACATTTTGTACATTTTACGTGATTTTTAGTTTTCTTCCACTTAGGAAAAACAAGACAGAACAAACAAACCAACCCCCAAAACCAAAGTGAACGATGATTGAAATAAAAAAAAAAAAATGACAGAAAGAAAGGGCAAAAAACCCTGTTAGAGGTATTGTGAGAGGTTGATCGCAAGGAGAAACTAAACAGACCAAAACTTTAAATCAAGAAGGAAAGTATTGATTGAATAAGGAAGGTGCAGCAGAATTCTGTAAAATCATGAAGGGGACTGAGAATATAGCTACTATAAACTAGTAAATTATCACAACTTTATTGCCATAAAAGACCTCATATCAAATGAAATTCAAGAAGCTAAATTTCTAAAATGCCTTTTTTTTTTAACTTGAGTGTATGTTTGTGGCTAAGAAAGGATAACAGCAATAAATCTTTGATCTGACCTAATAAAGTTGATGTTCAGAACACCTAATTTACAGTATGAGAGTGTAAAGGTTAAACAATTATTTCCTTCTCTTCTTAGTACCAGGAGAGAATATTGCAACAATGAAGTACGGAGCACAGGTTGTAAAAGGGGAGCTGAAGTCTGCTTTGTTGGATGGAGATACTCAGAACTACGACTTGGACCATGGCTTCTCTCGACACCCCATCAGTGACGACTGCCGTTCTGGAATTGAGATTAAACTGGGCCAGCCGTCGATAATCAACTACATACGAATACTCCTGTGGGACAGAGACAGTCGGTAGGTGCCAAGTTGACATAAAAAGGGAAGGTAATGCACTTGGTACTGGTGATAATGTATCAATGCAAAAAAAAAAAATTAATTATTTTACAGAAAAAGCATGATACAGTGTTGCAGATGACAATTGTGAGTTCTATTTGTAAACAACCTGTTTTTTAAACGTGGTTTTGGTTACTTACATATCAGACCATATTTTGAAATGCGAAACTACCTCAAAATATTTCAATGTATTTTCCATGTCTTCATTAGTTTATATTACTAATGAATTGTTTTAATTGTTTTCTATTTGCTGTTCATGAGCTGCTATTATTTTAATAATATTTAATAATACTTAAACAATATTCTAGTTCATTTGGAGAACTGTACTTTTAACAAATTTACATTCCAAACATTGAAAGAATTTTTTTGTGCAGATTTTTTCAAAGTATGAAAACTGTTAAGAAATGACACACTTTGACAGTAAGGTTGGACTCAATCTTTGAGGTCTTTTTAAACCAAATGATGCTATGATTCTGTAATTCAGATATAGTAAAATCTATTCAGAATGTGAATTATCAAGCAACTACAGTAGTTATTAGAAGCCACTTCATGTTTTTTAGCTACTTGTGTTTCTTCTCTATTTCTTTCGGAAAGATCAAAAAGTAAAACTTGGAAGGTACAAGGAACTGCTTCATATAATATTATACTTAACCCGGAAGATAAATCAAATTTATGAACCAGTTATCAACAAACCTTATAAAATTTGAAGCTGTAGTAGAGATATACTAAGAATGAGGAGTTCTCTAGCAATTTTCAGAGAGCTTGTATAAGTGCTTAAAAGCCTCTCCTCTTGCAAGGCGTAAATTGGCAGCTGCTGAAACTCAAGGTAAAACTATTTTCTGTGCGACAACTTATTACAAAATTATGTGTTGCTTGGTGACCTATGCCCTTCATCTGAAATTTTTAGAACAAGCCATTGTTGCTGGCAGAATATCAGACAAGATGGACCCCTGCTCTAGAGAATTTTGTCTTCATAAAATACTGAGGTCACAGTGGTTTGGGATCTAATTTCTGTGTCAACATGAATTTTTTTATTTTCTGTGGAAAGTTTGCTGTTGGACTTTCTTTTGCTTCATGTCAAGTTCAGTTACCAGAAATAGCACGGCTGTTGGGTGCAGGGCCAGTAGTTGGATTTTGGTGATACTGGTGGGTCCCATCTAACTCAGAATATTGTGTGATTCTGTGAATTGTCAGGTTTTTTTCCCTCCAGTAGCTCAGCTGTCTAAGATAAATGGAGGCATTTGGAGTACTTTGTCCATTTGTGGGCTCCTCAGTATAAAATATCGACCTTCTGCAGTGAGTACAACAGGACACGGAGATTATGAAGGCTTGAGCACATGAGAATCTACTGTTCTAAGAAGGGAGAATCTGTTGCTCTCCTCACCTATTCAGTGAAAAAGTATAAAGGGCCAGACTCCTCTTACAGCTGTGTGCTGAGAGTCCAAAGAACAGGGAACATAAGCAACAGGATAAATTCATACTAAATATTAGGAAAAAAAATTCATAATGGGGTAGTTGAACTTCGTAAGAGTTTGGCTAGAGAGGTTATGAATATTAACCCTTGGGGGTATGCAGAACTTTACCAGCCAAGACCTTAAGGACCTTGCTCTGAGATTGTCCTTGGTTTTAATAGAGATCTTTCCCAACCTCTCTACACTCTGTTAGTCTAACAATTGCCAGCAATTTACCTACATCTTTCTCATGGGGTACATCATAACGTACAAGTGCATGGTTGCTTCTTTTTGAATGTATTTTTAAAATGCTCATTTTAACTTCCTCTTTGAAGCTCTGGTCTACTGGAATTCTTAACCAAATACAAACTAACAGGTGTTTTCCATCTCTAGTTTAGAGGTGTTATTAACAGCTGAATCTTAGATATAAAAGTGCTAAGGAGAGTAGCTGTCCAAATTGCCGCTGCTAAAAAGATGCTGTCTGGCCTTAAAATAAAAATCATACAGTTGTGTATGATAATGGAACTGTATTTTTGAGATAATATTTCTTTGTTTGGTACCTTCAGAAACCAAAAAATAGCATGTTGTATATTGGTTACAAGTTCACATTAGTTTAGCAGTGATGATGTGAGAATCTCTTAAATTCTCACCACGCAGAGGACTGTCAGTAACTTTTGTATCCAAAATGCTCACACTTTAAAATGATGGAGTCTAGTTTCGTCAAATATGCATAGGCTAGTAATAATAATGTTGCTAAACCACAGCATATTTATGTGGGTTATGAATATTACACATCTGATTGGTGTGAATGTGAAAGCTGATCATGCAATTGACATCTTAAGAAGTCTGCATTACCTCTCCAAGTGCGTATTTGCATAATTGCTATTAACGGCTATCTAATATTTGAAGGATCTTTAAACAGTACCATTTTAGACACCTACTCTTCTCAGTCCTCAGGAAAATTGGACATATTAACAGAGGCATTAATGTTTAACAAGAAATGTCTTTGTAGAACTCTGGAAGAGCAACTCTTCTTCAAAGTCAGCGTGAAAGGATGTTAAGTGCTGATGTGCTGTTGAAATACCTATAAATGTTGCAGACTAGTACATCAGAAGAAAGAAAATACTCTGAAACACATATTTCATGATTTGCTGCTCCACAAGTCAAGTTTCTGCTTTAAGTGTCACTGTTGTAGGTATAATAGGGAATTAGCTACAACTTTTAAGTTCTAGTTTGGATTTGCTTTCTCTTAACAGCAAACTATAAGTTAAACATAACTGATAAGCAAGAGAAAGACACAAATTTTGTTGGTGACTTTTTTATTTTTCATGAGATAATCTTGGAGTGTGTAAGGAAGTAGTGAAAGGCTTAATGATATATCATAAAGAACTGAAAGGGTCACAAGTGAAGAACAGCATCAGTGAGAATGATCTTAAAGTAAATTTGCTGTTTTCAAGTAAAGGGTTTGAATTTGCATTTTCGATCTGCTTTTTTTTTGTTGTTGTTGTTGTTTATTGATTTGGCAATAGGAATAATGGTGGTTTAGTTTTATTCTACACAGAAAGAATACAAATGATTATTTTTATGACTGAGTTGAAAGTCTCTGTTGAATTTTTTGAGGGGCAATAGTATCTCCTAATGACTGCAGATTGTGAGTGTTAGGATGTTTTAAATCATTCTAAAAATATGTCTTAACTGTGTGAGAGTTTGTTTTCAAAGCTAGTTTGAAAATAGGAATCTGAGCAGGAATAAATAGCCTCCTTTTCAGCACAACCGAAAATCCAGAAGACAGTGTAAAATTTAATACCTAAAATGTGTCAACTTGTATTCTAACCAGTGTTTTCTGACAATCCATAGGTCTTACTCCTACTACATTGAGGTGTCCATGGATGAATTAGACTGGATTCGAGTTATCGATCACTCTAAGTACCTCTGTCGGTCTTGGCAGAACCTGTATTTTCCTGCCCGTGTCTGCAGGTTAGTTCATCAGTGTAACATTGCATGGCTAACATTAAAGAATGTAGACACAGAATAAGTTGCTGGATTTTGCTACTGCATTATGTATTTCTGAAAATGTATTATATACACAACTTTCATCAGCTATCTTAAAATTTTCTATCTTGGTGGATGCTTTTTTAATGTAAATGTACTTGATAAAATGCAGGCATCCAGTTTGAAAACTCTGGTTCTTCCATATCCCCTTTTTTTTGGAGTCATACTCATGTTTTTTTGGCAGCTGATATGGGGGTTTTTATCACTCAGTAGCAAACATCATTCCTTGACTGCCTAAATATTATAATGCATTTACATACTGTAGAACTTGGAAATGTATATTTATATGTTTTATATATTTTCTGCTGATGCACTGAGAGACTCTTTTAAACAGTTGTGAAAGAGTGAAAGGGGTAAGTTAGGACTAAGGAGGTTTGAGCAATGCCTTGTGTAACCCAAAATATCTACATGGGTTTAACCATTATTAAGGTGATGGTATTTTTTTTCTGAATGTGCTGGGAATTCTGGAGAAAGCTTGTAATCACATTGCAGCTGTCTTATCCAAAAATTGAATTGAGCTTATTGAAAGAGAGGCCACAATCTGTAGATACCGAAGTTACTGTTGTCACTAGGTTTTGGGTCACAGACCCAAAGAGGAAATGACCTGGTACTGTAATACTTATTTTGGAAATGCAGAGTTTTTAATTGGCACAGCAACTCTTGGAATCCCGAAGGAGGGAAGTGCTTTCTTTTTCCCAAAGAGTCTTTCTCTGATACTTACTGCTCTGCAACAGTGGATTGCTGACAAGCAGTTTTAGTTTGTGGGGAAAGGGTCTGGCGGGTCACCTGTGTGTCTCTTTCTCAGATAAATCTTTCTCAGCCTTGCTGTTCTTTAGTAAAGTTCACACTGAATATAACTGACTTGAAATTTATTTTTCATTGCACAAACAAATAAATTCTCACCTTTTCCCTCTAACTTCTTTGATTTTGGTTTTACCGTTTTCTCTTTCTGAAATGGTTGGTGCTGTCCCCTAGTTTGTGTACCTGATAAACTTTTGCTCATAGGTGTCTGTGATAAATCACCTAGTATTGATGAAATGCCTCATGAGCTGGTAGGTGTTTTACATTTCCTGGTGGTATTTTTTTTGTGTTACCTTAGCTTTGTGCAAATTGGATGGATTGCACAGGTTTTTTGTATGCACAGTTTTTTGCTTCCATCATGTTACCAAGACAATGTCTAGGGACTTCTCTGTTATGGTGGGACTTTTCTAGATCACTATTTCAAAAGGGATGCCAGTCTTTGGCCTCATTGAAAGACTTGTCCAAAAGTGATTATTTCAACAACAGTTTATCTGTCATCCCCCCTCCCATGTGTCTTCATCTGTATTTGTGCGTGTGCACATTGTCTTTTGAGAGCATCATTGTTCTGTTTTGGTGAAGGCTCTTTGTATCCTTGCCTGAAAGTGCAGATAGGGAATAGAGGAGGGGAAAATGTTATTCCAAAGTTTTAGAAGATACCTTACTTGTTTTTTGGTACAGAGGATCTCTTATACTTTCTAGCTCTCCAGTGATCTCTTAATCCTCTCTAACTGACTTGCCCTCTTTTAGAGAAGCAGATAATCAGGAGGGAGTTCATTTTATGTGACGCTTTCATATGCAAAGGTATATAATTTCTGCATGCACAAGCACACCTGGGTGCCTCCCCTGTGCAGTTTTATTGTAGCACATATTTGAAGTATACTGTTGTCCAGGTAACTGCAGCACAGATTTCCTTATCACATAGTCCTCATGCCTCAGATTTTTCCTGTTCTACTCCGTGATCCACAGGAAACATGTTCTTTTCTGTAAGTCTCTGTTCCTTATTATCATATTCACAAAGTGGTGGGGAATTCCTTGGAGGTGCAGCTTCTTTGAAGAGAAAGTGAAAGAGATAAAGTCATGTAATACCATAAGTTTATGAGTACTTATGGTTAAGGAACAGTAACCTTAAGGCAATAGGAGTTCTCAGTTGAGTCAACATAATAATTCATGGTAGTTTAGATAAGGCTGTTCTGTAATCTCTGCTTACATCAGTGAATTGAAGCCTACATTATAGTAAGAATGCATTTACTAGTGAAAAGTAGAAGCAACTATAATTTGCTGCTCTTTTATGTATTTTTTTCTTTAAATAAAAAGAAAAGGCTATTTTAAATGTAATTAGAGATGTAAAATTGCTGCCAAATTTTTGAGGAGTTGCACTTTAAGAACCATTTATTTATTTATTTATTTATTTTAATATTAATAGAATTGTTAGGTCTGACTTGGAGGTTGGCTTGGCTTTGATCTGGAATTTGGACCAAATTCCTTCCAAAAGAGAGGCTTTGAGCGGAGGAGGCTGTGTACTCATACCTATTAGTATTAGAGACTTCTATTTATCTGCCTTTTAATTAATATTCTGTTTAGAAAAAGGTAAGCAAGGACTGCTAAACTTTTTTTTGTCTCCAGTTTCAGTGTTTTGTGATTATGTTTTTAAAGTAGTTCTTTTTACTTAAATGAGTTAAACCAGTTACTTCTAGGATACTATCATAAACAAAAGAGAAATCTTAAAATATGTAGCAGTTTTTTGTTACCTAAAACCAAAGTGCTCTCCAGTCTTGTGAGAACAGATTTAAAATATGAGATAATATGAGGTTATGTCAGAATGTGTTCTTTTAATATTTGATATTCTGTTTTTACACATAAGTGATGCATGCTTTTCAAATGGCAGATACGTTTTAGTTGTTTTATTTTCCCTGTTTTAGATCAGAATATCAGGAAATAATAAAAAGAACCCCTTTTTTCTTATTTGAAGACATAAATGCCTGCCCCATTCTTAAAGAAACACTATAGTGTAACTCAGCAAATCACTCATAGTTGTTATGGTTAATTAATATATTTTTTAATCCGAAGCTGGTTATATTTTCATATTGCTCAATGCTGCTTCTGTTGTATACTCTCAAGTTATTGTGGCAAGTCCTGGTACCAAAATTTTCTTGTTAATGGACAACAGTACAGAGGAGTGGATTGCAAGCATCATGTTTTGCTCTGTCTTCTTGGCATTAGTTTTAGCATTTATTCCCTTTTTGTCTTAGTTAACCAGATGATATTTTTGGAAGCAACCACTTAGGGACCCATGCTGCAATTTTTTTTTTAAGGTTTGTATGCATTTTTAGCAGAGATAGGTGGTGTTTGAGGGATTTTTATTTAAAGAAAAGTTTATTTTAGCGCAGAGTACTTTATGACATCCCAGTATAGGATGACATTTTGAGGAGCAACAACAAATTGGAGACTAGAATTACTGGCTGGGTTTTTTTATTTACACGACATTTTTAAAGTGAGGGAGTAGAACATGCCACATTCTGTACAGGCTGTTGAAGGACAGCCAGTTTGTGTCTGTTACATTACAGCAATTATTCAAACTCGTTATAAGGAGGATATGAGTCCCGTAACATTAGGCAAGGTTAGTTGCCTTTTTGAGTTACCTTGCACATAAATATTAGTTGTAAAAGGTGAGAGCAACCAAGGGCTGAGCTGATGTGTTCATCTCAGTTTTAAGAACCTACTCAAACGTTTCCATATGCATAAAAATTGATGGAGTCTTCTATTTGCATGTATGCGGGTTGCGGTTTTTGTTTGTCTTTTTGAAAACCTTTAACTTTTCTCTGAAGTGAATCTGTTGAAATCTACAATCAATGCCTCTTTCACACAAGATGGTTGGAAAAAATGCTGCACCCTTCTATCATTATGTGTGTCGTAGTCTCTATCATGATTTTCATTTTTTTTGATATATGGAGCATTGTGAAATATTTACAATAGTATTAGAATTAGGGACATTATTGTACTTCCCACGTAAGATAATTTGTACCTGCCAAAGCATGTATCAAACCACCCAAACCTTAGGCAGAGTCAATTAAGTGATGTGATCAGGTTATTTACACTCTTTTCTTCTTTCTGTTACTGCTTATGTGCTCCAGCATACAGGTTCAGAGTAACTTTTGCCAGCCATAACCTTTGTTAGATTAATGGATTAAAAAATGGAAGGGCAATAACAAAAGACTGAAATACTGGAATGAAAAGACGAGAAGACTGTTTATGCTTTCTCACACACATCAGATGATATATTTGTTATTTATACAATATAATTACTGATTCAGCTATACAAGCTGATTTGTACCAGGAGGATTTTTTGTTCAGTGTTGAAGCTTAGTATAACAAGTAAGAGGATGTTGCTGTACTTAGAGGTGTTTTAGTAAAAGAAAATGTGAAGTATAATACTTGTATAATTGTGTTTTAGACTTTTAAGTTTTGCTCCAAGTGCTTTTAGAATATGTTATTCTACCACCTTTGAAAACTGAACAGTCATGTAATATGCAGAAAAATCAAATGAAGTGTGAGATTACAGGGCAATTTTTCCCCCCTTTTTTTAATACTGTACTGTATTTTTTTAGAATTTCTTTTAGTCCTATTTTCATTGTTTGCACTTGTATAGCAATTTTGATGTACAGCTGAAAACTCTTTAGAAGGAAGACAGGGCACAGGAAATATTTGTGTAATTAGGTTTCTGTCAAATTTAGGAAGAACTGTCAGGTTCACAGTTACTCTGACTTCTTGTAACAGTGAATATTAATACTGGCAAAGATCTTTGTACAGGTAATGTTTTCTGTTTTATCCTTCTCACTTTTTTCATCCTTTCATTTTTGGGTTCATGTTTTCATCTTTTTACTTTGACTTAGACCACAAAATTTGAAGAACTTCATTGAAAGAGTTACTAGCAAATGAAAAATTTTGAGGTCTCAAAATAAGTCAAATGTAGCCACAAGGTGTCACTACAATAAAAGTTTAAAAGACTTAATTTCATTCTGTTTAAACTCCTTTGGTGAAACTGTTATTCCTATTGTGTGCTCTGTTTGTGTATTAAAACTTCCCAGATTTATGGAACCATTCTGGTTTGCTGTTCATGCTGTAGAGGAGCAAGTACAGAGATGGTACCTAAAATCGGAAGGAAACCCTCGATTCACTTCCCATGTTTCATCCAACATTGGATGATGCTGAGTTTTGATTGGGAAAGTATTTGCCTTGCCAGACTAATATATAGTTTGAAATTAATGCTATTTTCTCAGTAATACCAACATTTGAAAAAGATAGTGGAAGAGAAAGTAGGTCAGTTTTTATTAGCATTTGCTACTATTTTATTGTCTTATATCTTTTTGAGATCTTATAATGTATCTTATCAAAGGGAGATATTAGTCATTGTTGCATAAATTTTTGGTACTAAAGCATGATTCTATTAAGAAAAGTGACAGATCCTTGTAGAATAATTCTGTAAATGGGGGAAATTATTTAAGCATATTCTTTTTCCCGTTTTCTAATTTGCTTTTAACTTAAAAATTTGGGGCTTTTCTAATATTAATATCGTGAATTAATAGTGATATGTCAAAATGGTCCATGTTTCCCTTAAAGCTCTTGGCTGCTATTGGAAGTGTGGTATAAGAATTATTTTTACTTTTGGAGGTGTAGTCATGTATTAAACGTATTTATTGGTGCAGAGAGAATTACTTGCCTTTCCTTTTATTAAGCATTGATGGTAGTGGGTGGGTTTCTTGTTTAGCGCTTCAACAGTTTTTGCAGCTAATGATTACACCATTTGTAATCCTCTGCCTGAGTGAAGACAAACTAAATTGTAGACCCTGGCTCCTGAACATGGGAAAAGTGCAAAAAGAGTAAATGTTTCAGTACTCGTGCAGTTCTAGACTAAAAAATGCTAGTAGTTGTGCACAATTGTTTTGCATGTAATGATATGAGCAGAGATGCGGTTTTTCAAGTTTAAGCTAGACAAGACATTTTTCTTTAATTCTGTTCTTAATTGGGCAGCCTCAGATAACTGCTTTCTGCTGGTGGTGGTGCAGTGATTTGATTTTTCTTTCCACCTGGAAAAGTCCTTGAAATTATCTAGTGATTAAGCAGCAATGTCTCAGTTTCAACCTTACCAGTAAGTCTCATGTTCTTATCTGTAGCAGATACCCATTTCAAGGTTTTCCAGTGCTTGGTGGAATCTTAGTGGACAATAACTTGCCAAAAGGCATTCCAAATACGGTTCAATTTAAGAAAATGTTGAAACATCTTGGGGAAAAAGCAGTTGAGGCATTGTCCCAGATACTTGAAATAAACTGAGGGCAAAGCAGTGTCTGCAGATCTAATTTAGCACTGGATTTTTTTATGTGTCCTCTCCCCTCCCCCAGGAGGGAGTGGTGGTGGTCAGAAAAAGCAGGCAGACATCCAAAGGAAGCTTTTGAACATTGCTGTAACTTGAAATGAAACTGTGCTCCATCCCTGACCTAACTGGAAAGCATAAGATAAGAGTTGCTGGCAGAAGCTCGGCAAGGCCCTCAGTCAGACTGAAAAGCATTGGAAAATTGTTTAATCAGTACGTCATTAGTATCCTTGTAAAAGGATTTCTTGCAAATGGAATGATCAAACTTGGGTAAACTAAAACTATCTTTACCTTAGTTACTGCATTTGAGAATTACAAATGGCAACATGTTGATTAGTTACTTGTCCTGTTCGTCAGAAAGTACTGACTGTTAGATAAGTATTTTATTTCTTGCTGTGCAGATATGCTGATGTTTCTGAGTTTAGGCAGAAAACAAACCCCAGCCTTGCTGCATAATTCAAATTAGCATTGCTTTATTTCTGGATAACTGAAATTTTAAAATATTTTTCTGATTCTAATACAGTAAGTAATACAGTGATAATGTAATGTCCAGAGATAAGGAAGAATTGTCTTGGTTTGTATTACAGAAACATTAATAAATGAAAGCAGTTTTGAAATGTCACTCCAGACCTTGGAGGCTTTTGACTGACATTATTTTCAAAAACATATTGTCATGGCAGATGTGCAGTTTTCTTTTTTGTTTGGGGGTGGAGAGGAGGGTTAATTGTTCTTTCTAGCAGGACGTGATCATATTGAGGAGTCTTTATTGACGTATTTTCAATACTTTGCTTTTTAACTGTGTGAAACACAAGGAAATGGTTTCCTGTAGTCTCCATGTTTGTGAATAGGTGCTGCTTATCTTTCTATCAGTTTAAATATCCTTCTATTTTTTTTCCCCAGTAGATGTTCAGTCTGCCATTTTTTCCTTTTCAAAGATGTTGTGGTAGTCTGAGATTTTTCAAACAATGTAGATCATCTACAAAGGATCAGGAAAGCTATTGCCTCCTCTGGGATCGCGTGTTTATTGATCTGAAAGATTTTTTTCCTTCATTTCAGGTTATGTATACTTTCGATCTTAAGCTTATACTTCTAATTTTGGCTTCAAATGTGCTTCTAGTGATACAGAAGCTCATTTCTCTACAGGAGTAATCAATAACATTTTTCATCAGGAACTTTATCAAGGCAGCATTTTTCTTCTCAAATTCTACTCAAATTCCTTCTTCTGTCTGTCATAGCAATTTCAGTTATCCTAACCTAAAGAGCCCAACCCAGCTTTGAGGAAAAGCGAAAAAGCTGGTGAGTGTTTGAGCTGTCGATGACAACCTGCCAGACAACTTATCCTCTGAAAATGAGTATTTGTCTGAAAAAGTGTGTGTAAAGGCTTGTACAGAAATAGCTGAGAAATGTGGAGAGCCTGCCAATGCAGTTTGTTGGACATGAATTATAAAAACGTATAATAGATTCTTGTCGCTTCATAGTTTAGAAGAAACAACTAACTTTTTAAGAGACCTGGATTACAATATTTCCTATGTTTGATATAATAATAAGTAGGTTTTTACTAGTATGGTTAGAATTTCTGTAGTCTGAATTTTGACATACTCATTTTGAGTTTCTTAAACTCTGAATTGTCTATAGGTCTGTTTTCAACCTGTTTCACCTCATAGGCAAGATGTGACATAGGTGAAAATTATCAGTAGTTATTCACCTTGACAGGGATATATAGAGATACACCTAAAAATTAAATTATGAAATTGTTCATAATAATTCTACAGCAAGTTGTATTCTAAAGTTAATTTTTGCATACGACAAATCTATGTTTAAAGGGCATTGTCAGCACTCCTTTTCTTTAAATCCTCGTCTGTGATTTCTGTTACGCTCCAAGAACAAGAATTAATTGTGAAAACTTGCCATATATATTTACAAAGACAGGCTTTTACAAAAGGAAATCATGTTTTGCCAAATTTGTAAGAGTTCTGGTTTATTTTAGTTTGTTGGTCAGTGATGGCCATCTGTTGTTTGATGCCATTATGTAAAGCATTTCTCTCTTTCCCCATTTCTGTGCAGATAATGGGCACAGTTTGTTGATGTGTCTCTGAAACACTGTCCCACACTTAAAATTGGAAGTTATGAATATTCAAATTGTATATGTGTACCCAAGTAATACATTTCTGTGGATTCACTTTTCATTCTTCTAAGTTTATAAAGCCATCTGTCGACCAACACTAGGCCAGTCTCAGTTGTGGAATAATTTGGATGACATTTAAAATTTTATAGTAAATCAAGTTTGTCTGTGGTTGAACTTGATTCTGTGTTCACAAAGCTCAAGTTATCTTCTGTGTAGCACTTTTTATAGCTATAAATCAGTGTATGAGTGGGAAAACCCTAAAGTAAACTACTTTTCAATGTCCTTTTTCTCCACAAAAGAAGCTTGTGCAATGCAAGTTACAGTTAAGCTTTTTGGGCTTGGGCTGTATTTGCTGTTTCTCATCTCACTTTCAGTTGGGAGGATAAGACTGATGGTTCCATTTGATGCAGCTTTCAAGTAGTTTTCTATTCCACAAAGGAATATTCACTCTGTAATATGGAAGAAGACAGGACACAAACAATTGAAAATGAAAAATCAAGCTGAAAATACCAACAAATGATCATATTATGTGCTATAGAGAATCCAATTTATAGAAAATAAGACATGAACATGTGCATAAATCTCTTAAACTGGCAGAAATGAGTGAGTGAAGGAAAGAAAGCAGTGGGAGAGAAATATCACACAGAAAAATACAATATATGTGGGGGGGGGGGAAGTCATTGCAAGTTAAAAATGTTTTAGAAGAGTTTTTTACAGTAGGGTTAATTATAGGAAAACCACATGTGATTTATCATTTTCAGGCTGCTGGAAGCAGTAATTTCATTATTTGTAATGTCTTGTAAAAGGAAGAGTGGTCTTTGTAAAATAGCAGCTTCTGCATTTGGATTTCGATTTTTACCACAAAGCAATTTTTTCAGCTGTGTACTTTTGTGCTAGTTTTTCATTTGTAAGCTCAGTACAAATATTTCCATACTACACTGGAGATGTGATAAAGATCTTGGAAATTTTAGATACTGTGAGTAACATCTTTAGTGATCAATAAAATAGTGACTTCATTACTTTTCTTCATATCATTGTCTTTCTTGTTTGTGTTGGGGAATAACAGCAGTGATGAAGGTGTATTAAATATTGATTTCTAAATCTGTATTCTGTTCAGTTTAATTATCCTGTCTCTCTTAATGGCAAATTGCAAAGTTGGCTAATCAAGCTGCATTTTCATTAACAATGCAAGTGCCCTGTTGAGTCAGGTCAGTGGGCACCTTGCTCCGTGTCCTGTCTCTGACCTTGAGACCAGGAGGTGCTGGTAAGGGACAGGGTGAGTCCAGCCATCCTCTGTGTTCCATCCTCTCGGTACTCCTCTGATCCTGCTAGTACATGTCCATAGATAGCTTGTCTGCTCATTTATCTAAGGCCCTTCTCTGACTGGGCTGTTACCAACTGCTTGCACAGGTTCTAGTGCAAAGTTCTAGTTTCCAAAGGCTCATTAGCCACAGTAGAAAGCAAGTAATTTTATCCATTTAGACAGTCCTTTTGCTAGTTTGTGTCTTTACAGTTCCAGTACTGTGGGATCTGGTGAATAAAAACACTGCATTCACTTCTTTCACTCTTACTAAGCTTTTGGGAATGTCAAGCCACAGCCCCTTCAACCATTTACTTTTTGGTTTCATCTATTCAGTTGCTTTTATGATTTTAGGTGAACTTGATTGTACCTTCTGTGACTCTACTGTGTGTTCCTTGAGGTGTGGAGACAAGGACTATACACGGGCACTTGAGATTCAGGCACAGCAAGCTGTCACAGAGTGACAGAAAACACTGTTTTGTGCTCAGCACCCTTCCCAGTGATGTGCAGTATTTCAGTGATCCCTGCCCCTGGCATTGGACTACCCGAAAAAGCTTAACTTCATTGCAGACTTGGAGACTGCACTAACAAGAACTTAGTCTTGTTAACTCCCAGGCTACTTAGAAACAAGGGTGTAGACTTCATGACTTTTGTTCTTGATATTGACAGTATTTTGCAAATGAAGAGTTCTTTGGCTTTTACACACTATTAACTACTTCCATAACTAGCTGTGTGACTCACATGAGACTTGTGGTTTTGTTCAACTTTCTAAAAGTAAGTTTTGGTAGTGTTTCCTTGATTTTAAGTTGATGCACTGTTTTAGAAAGATTAATTCCCTTATATACTTCAGAAGCTAAAATCAGATGCGGGGAATGTTGTAGGGGGTTTTTGGTTGATTGGTCAGTTGGTTTGGTTTTCTTTTTTTTGCTGTTTGTTTGGTTTTTGTTTGTTTGCTTTCTCCAAAATTTTTTCTCTATGCTTGCCCAGAGGATTTTCTCAACTTACACAATGTCTGTTTTGAGGTTGAGGATGAACATCCATGATTTTATTGGGGTTTTTTCCTAAGTTAGCGACTGCAACTATAGTCTTGTAAAATGAGTGAAACATTTTGAACTTAAAATAATTATTTTCTTTCATGTCCTCCTATGAAGAGTTGAAAGCGGTTTTTTTTCAGATGTTTAGAACTTTTGGTCGGATATTCTGTAGTGATTTTCCGTGTGATTGGAGATTACATGTTCATTTTCACATTAACTCATCAGAGACCCTTGCACTTTTTATACCGTTGAAATTTGGATAATAGAGTTTAAAACTACCTTTAGTTAAAAAAAGCAATAACTGAAAAGTGTAATGTGTAACTGTTTCTGTAACAACCTTTTTAGAGTAGAAATTATGAGTTTAAATGTCACATATTTGGACACTTGAAAATTTTTAGAGTAAATTATGAGTGCGTAGTATTGAGGCAGACAATCAATCCTAACTGTGCCTTAGGGTGTTTTCATGCAGCAGTTGTGTTCCCTCAGTGATTATTAAGAAGTTTTTTATCTGATAAAATTTTCTTCTAACTATTGAGCTTGCATTTTGGAAATTATTGTTTTTATTACAATATCGGTAGCAGCACAATTTTATGTGTAAATGAGTATTTATGAAGGCTTTCATTGATGTTGGACAATTAAAATATTTTTTTTTTCAGTTTTACTAGTGATGTTAATATTTGTAGGGTGGGCATTATTTTATCTTTGGTTTTTTTTTACAAGAGAGTTTTTGATTTTGTCTTAATAGGTAAGAAAGCTAAATCTGGGTGAAAATCTGTACATATGTACTCATAGCCACTCTTCTCAGCTTGTATTTCATCCTTTTCTTTTTTAAGGGAAGGATTTAATATATATTTAGATGAAAACTGATTTTAAAACTTCAATAGATCAAAATAAGGTGAAGGACTGGAAGACATTATTGTTGATAATTCCAGTTTGTAGTAAGTTATAAAGCATATGTAACAGCTGTAAAGAGAGATGAGTTTCTGTATCATATTTCATCTTGCATTGGTAGATAAATGTGTAAATGAAAGGGAAACATTGTTTCAATATGGCAAATCTGTATTATTTCTTTGAAGTGAAAATTAATGAAATTGAAATAGTTCACTCTTGGGTGAAACTAGAAACTATAAATGTATTTTATCCTCTTGGTGTGGATTGACATAATGCAGATTAGTAGTATGAAAATGTTCCTCGTATCATCAACAGTTGTCAGACATGTTCAGGAGTACTGAATTATAGTAAAGTAAAAGGGGTTCACTATACACTCCTGTAATTTATACAGAAGAGCATGTAATTCATCATTTTAACAGAAATTGCTGTTCACTGCTAGAAAATGTATTTTTTTCAGGCTTCCTAATCCTTTTTTATCTTTTGTACTGTGGAAATTTTGTAGTTACCTGTGCCTTGTCTGTATCATCTATGCACCCCCTGATTTCTGGGTAGATAACTGAATGCTCTTTACTATCCTCTGGCATGTGGGCATGTATTGGCACCACTGCATGTGGCACCTAGTTGGATTTCCCCACAGGTGTCTGGAAGTAAATACAATAATAAGGTTTGAGGTCAGCGGCATACTTAGAATAATTTGCTTCCACAACTGACCCACAGTCACTTGGAATTTTCTAGACAGTGAGAAATCCTTGAAAGGTTCACAGTGCCATATGCAAGTTGAGCTTGTAGGGTTTGCCATAACGATGCACAAGCAAGCTGGCAGGAAGAGTATCTCCAGCCACCAAAACTGCTGGTGGGTTATGGTGATGTAGCTAGAAAATGCCTATCTTCTAGAAATTTCAGTTGTTTTGTTTCTCAATTCTGACTTGTATGGTCTGGTTTACAAAGTTTCACAGAAATAGTCTGAAAAGGATAAAGGTTTTCTGACTTCACAGGAAAGTGATTGCAGGGCTGATGTGAGGTAACACATTGCCAGAGGAGGCTGATCTTGCTACACTGAGTATATAATTAGTAGAGAGCAGAGAACCTCTTCTAGGACTTGAGAGCATAAACCCGAATGTGGTGTTTTGAATGCCTTTGAGAGAAGTCTTTTTATATTCACTGATACTGAGAAGCTATTCCCACAATGTAGGTCCTGAAGTTGAATGCCTGCATCTTCAATGATGTGAATAATTCCTTTTTCGTTTGGGAATTTTTTCTTGTTTGGAGTGTTCATGTTACAAACTGGAGATATGCGTCTGATGGAAGCAATTAATACATCTTTGGAGGGACATTAGTACATGCACAGGCTGCTGGTAAGGCCTCTGCTTAGGGAATGACTTTTTGTTTGATATGGGGGAAAAATTACTATTGAAAGATATTTCAGAAATAATGCTCTGAGTTTAATTAATTGTGCATCACAGACTTTCAGGGGGGAAGGTTTGTATCTGATAAACTGGGAAGATGATGGGACTCCAGTTCATTGTTTAAATGCTGATGAATCTAGACTTCATATTCAAAGAGCAGTGAACAGTCTACATTTTCTGTATTTTGATTCTTTTGTATTTGTCATGAGAAACAAGGCAATTGAAGTAAGATACTTGAAGTTTTGAGGGTTTTTTTATGACAAGTCTGCCAAATTATTACCTGCATTTAACAAATTGTTTGGGCTTGTCGAATTAAAGAACCATTTCTAAATTGGAATTCTCAAAAGTTGCGTATTAGATACAATATTGGTTTGTGTCTAAAATTAATCTGAAAAGGCATTTAGCAACTGAGGAGTTGACTGAACATTTTATTCTGTTCTATACGCTCGCTTAATTCCCATTTCTTCCAAAAATTATTGCTAAGGAATCCTCCAAATCATAGGCTGAGGAAAACTGCTTAAAGCAAATGGAGTGCAAACTTTCTGCCCAGGTTGGCCAATTTGCTGTGTTAACTGGCAAATACTGGACCTCAGTGAAAATGCGATGCATTGTTCGGTGTGTTCTGGGATGAGTCTATGAAATATTTTTTATGGGAGGTGTGGAGAGTAAGAACAAGTAGAGTCATAGAGTCATTTAGGCTGGAAAAGACCTCTGAAGGCTGAGTCCAACCTTTAACCCAGCACTGCCAAGTCCGCCAGCAAACCATGTCCCTGAGTGCCACATCTACAGTGTAAGTTCAGAGATGCTGACTCAACTGCTTCGCTGCACAGCCTGTTTTAGTTACTGTTCTAGTACTGTTCTTGACCAGCCTCTTGAGTAGTTGGAGGACTTAGTTATTTTTTTTTAAAAATTATAAATTAATTCTGAAATATATCTTGTCTGACAGTCTACTCTTTTTGAACTTACTTGACTCTTTTTCTCAAATTGTACTGTGGATGACCAGCGTTTGAGCTATTCAAAAACAAGTCCCTAAATTTATTTAGTAGCTACATTTGGGAAAAAAAAAAAGAATTGTAGGGGGGAGATATCTAGGTACTGAAGAATATCTGTTAACCCATTTTATTTTAAGGTAAGGTCAGTGGTACATTATTTAAAATTGCCATTTTGGTGAAATTCATAATCTAATCTTTATTATGTAGCTTTATGGCTTACATTGTATGCAACTGCTGTGATGCAATTTTAAAAGTTGAATATGCTTGTTCTCTGTTACCTAAAATGGAAATGTTTCAGTATGAGAATGTTATAGTTGTTATATCAATCTCTTAAGTGCACGTGGGAGGAATTAATATTGATCTAATAGATTTAATAGTTCATATTCAAAATCTATGAAATAGAAGTAATATTTTGCATCTGAGTAACTGCTGAGTCTAATCCTTCAGGCAGAATTCTGAAAGAAGCTGTAAAACTGGAAAATTACCTTCTTTTCTTTTTCAGGCACAACTGCACTTGAATATCCGTGTTCATTTTAGCTTCTAGTGAATTATATCTACATAAAAAGCTAAATATGTATTATATTTCATTCAGTCAGGTAAAAATTTGTTTTGGCTATTAAAATTAGGAACTGTAGGCAGTTACCATGGAAATTACTTGAAGTAGTTGTAGTACTTTAAAGAAAACAGGTCACCGCAGTAGTCACAAACAACAGAGAGTGCTCTTGTAAGAGGTGCATAGGATCAGGCTGATAGAAAGGTACTGAGCTATTTCCTATTTCTAATAGCCTTTCTAAAGGAGAGAAGAGTTGTTTCTGGCATCCTCTGAATACCATCTGGTTTCCTTCCTTCCACATTTTGCTCCTTCTCCTTCCAACTTCTGGTTTTCAGGATCCATTGGTGCTATTTCAGTGTTGACTGGAAGACGTGACTTGACATACGGTGGAGCTTTCCTACCATCTAGTCTTTTAAGGAGAACTTTGATGTTGACTGTGCAGTTATCTTGATTTTTGGGTCAAGAAGGTTATGTACTAATGTGTCAGTTCTTCAGTAGTTTATAAGCCCTAGCCCAATTAATACAGTGGTTTCATGGAAGTTATCTAAAATAATCTTACACTGAGCAAGCAAAAGTTCCATGAAGATGGAATAGACTAATGCATCTCATCTTAATGATGCAAGATTTGTCGTAGAAGATATATATATATATATACATATTAGCATCACTCAAAGAAAAGAAATAAATTTTTTTGGTCATTTATATTTTTTTGTGCATGGTGCTTAAGGTGTTCCGACATGATGCTTTAATAAAGTGGACATATTCCATAATAATTATAAACAAATATTTTCAAAGTTCTACTGGAGAGTTAAGAGATATGGAAGATGCAATGAGTATCTAAAATAAAGCAGTAAACACCAATATCAAGAAAAAAAGTGGAGAATTCTTATCCAGATATTCTGAAATATACTTGTGCTTTTCACAAGGCTTAGAGGCCCAGGGGGAGGGTGGGCTTAAAAATAAAGTTGTAAATTTTACTCTGTGTAGAATTATGGCCACACCTCAGTGCCAGAAGAATTGTTGTTTATAGTTACTGCAACATTAGAGCTTTAATGAAGAGTAATCTATTCCAGGGTCACTGGACTAATTTTTGTGGCCTGTTTCTTAGAATGCAGTTTCTGATGACTTCCAAAAGTACAAATGGAGCAAGTGCCTGCTCTCTGGCATGCTTGGTCATCTGCAGCTAGAAGATGCATTTTGTTTTGATTCTGCTTTCCTCCTTCCAGTTTCTGTTGAGCAAGTTAAATGCAGCACTTCACTTCCACATTAACAATATCTTGATGCTCACATTCCTCCTCTATATTTTTTGAGATCTTTGTAGGTAGAAAAACTGTTAATTTCTTATTTAATCCTTGAATTCTTTTCCAGGCCAGGGATGAATTATAGGTGATTCATTCTCATGCAGAAAACCAGGTGTTAAGGCAGCTGGTTTCTTGGCCTGATGACTAACACACATCTCCCATATGCTGTACTCTCACTACTTTTTTCTCCTTCAGAAGGCCTTAATTGGAATGGCCCTGCTGGTCTTCCTCTGCCCTGAGCTCAAGGTTAGCACTGAGGTGGGGATTTTTGAGGCTGACTCTCACCTTCCTCTCTTAACTTCATATGCTAAAACTGGGATGTAGTACTCCTGTGCTGAGTGGGTGGGAAACTGCCAGTCTCTTACTGAAAGAAAAACAAGTTGCTGAATTAGATGTAGACAAGACCTTGAAGCATCAAGCTTCATACTTCCTTTGATTTATTCCCCTACTTTCTTTACAGTGGTAGAGATACATGGTGCAGTCATCAAATTTTTGGGGTCGTTACATACGTTCTGCTGGCTGTGGATACTTGACAGCAAGATCATACCTCTTTTGTGAGTGAAGAATAGTTCTTGTTCATAGGTGCAGTCATTAACCAGGAAAACACACTCTTACACTAAATATCAATGTGCTCTTCACCGCTAGCACAGTCCCCTGGTGTCTATCTGCATGCCAGTCATCAGGCAAGTGGGAAAGTGCATGTCTAGTCAGTCCTTGGAGCAGGCTGAGCTGCTCTCTTCCTTCTCTCTGCTGCTGCTGGTAGGGTGTTTGTATTTTGTCACATCGGTCTTTTTCTTCTGTGTTTTTGATGGTCTTAGTTCTCTGCTGAGCTAATGCCAGATACTAACAGTGTAGAGCTATCTTACATTTCTGCCTTTCCTTTGTTTTTAGTTTACCCTGCATGGCTTAATTGCTTAAACGTGTAGATAGAGTTGGTAAAGACAACCAAAGCTCATCACTGATTTCTCTCAGTAAAACTGGTACCTGGGTCATACTTCAGGAAGAAAGGAGGGAAGAATGAGGAGTAAAAGTTTCATACTTGGCCTGGGAAAGGCCTTGATTCCTCACTGGAATCAGCTGTTTTTATTTTGGTAATGTCTTCCTGTCCTGAGCTGGAGGAAACAGAAAAATTTGGACAGCCATGCAACAACAGCTTGGAGATCCTGTGTTAACTTAAGATAAAATAGTGTCAACAGAATTAGAAGAAAAATTTTGTTGATTTGAAAATGATGTGCTGGATAAGATTTGTAACTGTTTCAGTAAATGAAATGGCATATATGTGGCAGGTAGTCAAGATTATTTGTAAGGATTTTTTGTGCATCTTTGTAAAACATAATTGGATTAAACATAAATGCAGGATAATAAAGTACTTGTTGATGTCACTCTGATTTATTCTCAAAAGTTTCTTTCAGAAAATCAGCCTGATAATCACTGTATTTAAGTGGAAACAAATTCTGCACAGCATTCTTTCTTGATCCAAATTTTGTAGCTTTTTCTTAAAATGAAAAAAATTATTTCGTCCTATTTAAAGGCAGTTGGCATTCTCCAGACTTTCTTGAAATGTACAGTATAAGCCTGATTGGGGGATTACATAAGTTCTTAAGAACTGTGTAGCTCGTGAATCTCAGAAGAGACTAGAGAGGTTTAGAAAGCCTGATCAGAAGAGGAGAATAGGAGGATAAGCTTTTAAAGTAAAGAAAAACTTTTAAACTGAGGGCATTAGGCAAAGGGCAAAGTAAGCTCTATATGGAAGATAGGATTAGGAGAGAGTATCATGTGCAAAATATAGAAATATGGCCATGCAAGGCAGGCCTAGAGAATGCTTTGGAAAGCGGAACAAACTTGAAATTTATCATTCTGCCTAGAAAGTATGTTTGTTTCTAATAGCTGTTGTAGTAAACCTTTGAAACTGTTTCAAGTAGTCAATAGATGCGTCTAAAAATTAATGGACTAAATAGTCTCAGTGCCTGTTCTTTAGTCCTGTAATGCTCTTTTTTTACACTTTGACCACATCCATCCAGTAAAACTCCTTTCAGCTTATAGAATGTGTTGACTGTCCTCATTGCCCTTGGATGGAATAGCTTCTGGCCCATGTGGACCCCTCACTCAAGTAGTGTTTGAGAAGAGAGTGCCGGTTGGGCTGGGCTGGAATTATGCCAGAGTGATGTCCAACATTGTAATAGTGCGGGCATTATGTCTGTTTCCATTATCAGATTACCTTAAAAATGGGTAGTGTAACCAGAATAATCTCAAGATTGAATTCTGGAAGAGTTTTTCCTGTGCTTTTGTGTACAGTTTTTGCTGTGCAGAACAGGGGAACAGCTTGGAGGTAGCAGACCTAAAATGGGGGCCGTCAGATCTAGTGAGGGCATGGATTCTGTTTGCTCAGAGTGTTTTATGGAGTGTAAAAGCTCTTTGCGTGAGGTTTAACTTGTTAAGTGATTAATTTGGAGATCTTAGGTTGTCATTTTTCTGACACGTCAAAAGTACTTCAGTCTGAGCCGTTTTATGACACGAGATATGTGTGAGCTGTATAGAAATGTTTGTTTTCTGTCATGATACTGAGTGAAGCAATAAAGGATGTTGCTGATAATTTCTTTAGGTTTAGTAGAGTGCATTGCTAATATTTTTTTTTTATATAGGTTATCTTAAAAATTCCTTTAGCTTGTGGTTGTCGTCCTTTTTTTGTAAGTGACAAAAGTAAAACTAAAAGATAACTGGCTAATCTGCTTTTGTTTACAGAACTAACTAAAACTGCAAAGTTTTATTTTTAGTGCTTGAAGGATTTGGATGGTGTATATTAAATAATTTTAATGAATATTAGTTGCTGGATTTTTAGTAGGATATAAGATGCATAAGTGAGTGAAGCAAAACGTATTCAGCAATTACTAAATTCAAGATTGCTTTGTTTCCGCGGCACATAGGGAATAAGAAGTGCAGTGTCTGTTACTCTTATATAGAATGTTTATCCTCTGGCTCAAGTTGAGATTTAATATTTTTAAATCTTTTATGTTTTGATCTTTTATGGCATTTTGTTAATCCCAAGTTCTCTAGCATGTCTGGATTGCTTTTAGGATGATGGAGTGAGTGATAAACCTGCAGAGACCTAATATCCTCTCAGGGGGATAGAGAAGCGTAAGACTTACTACCACTACAGAATGAGAAACCTTGTGGTAGCATATTTCAGTGATAGAGTTAATATTCAGTTAAATACAAGAGGAAGAGGAGCAATAGTGCAAGGGAAGGAGGAGAGAGAAAATAAGTGATATCTTTGTAGAAGTCTGCCTTATTGCTGCCTACATTGCTCCTTTGGGATTTTTCTATTGAGAGCAAGAAAAACAGCAGGCTCTTCTTGAAAAACACAAGATGAAATTACTGACATAAATTTTTATTTTTTTTTCTGTGGTGTAAAAGCTTTATTTAGATGGGGAGGGTTTATTACCAGTGTTTCCCTGGCACAGCTAAGTTCAATTGATTTCAGATGACAAGCTCCAGGGTTTTCTTCCTCTCCTAGCTCACAACCCCCACTTCCCAATGTGTGGAAAGTACAATTTGTTACTGGTTTGCGTTGGGCTCTGGAGACCTCATTAAGAGCCCAAAAAAGGGGTTTCTGTCTCTGCTGTTGGACGCCTTTCTGTTTTCTGCTGAACTGGGGCCATTTGCATTCTCACGTGGAAAGGAATGCAAGGACCAAGGGATGAAAACTATTAGGTTTATGTTGCTTACCTGTTGGTAAAAATGGTGATAAGAAATTAAAATACTGCTGTTTCTTAGTCTCTAGTGTTATACTAAAATTTGCAATGCAGAGGCAGATCAGCTTTGAGAAAAGAATGTAAGCAGGCAATCTCAAGTTATTTTTTGTTCTGACAGGTTATATGCTGAGTGTCCGTTTTGTTTGATGGTAAGGAAAGATGCTAGCAAAATACCACATTTAGTCACAGTTCTGAGGTACCATGCTAACTTTTCAAATTCATATTTCTATCAAAATGCTCTAAGAAGCATTTTGAAAGCAAGAGACTGGGCTTTTTAGTCTGCACAGTAGTTCAAGACACTATATTGGAGCAGTGACCATATAAGAGCTATCATGTAAGTACAATGTATTTTCATAGCAAACTTCAATATGCCTGTGAGAAACTATTCATTCTATCCTTACAGGAATTTTAAGCTTTAACATGAAATGTACACAGTCACATCTTTCTTTGACTAGCAAACAAAACTGTGTCTTATGTATTTAACCCTACGTAGGGTACTGAATTTTGATGCATTCTTACTGATGTAGAATAAAGTAGGAGTTCAATAAAACTGATTTTCTTATGTAAACAGTGATTGCCTTACTATTTTTCTCTGGTGTTGCATTGTAATAAAATAATGTGTGACAACTATAGAGTTGATTGTGCCTTTAAGTGTCTTTACAGTATTTGGCAGCGTTTTCAGTGGCTGTGTAAAGACACATGCACACCCACGTTTGTTTATGTGTGCGTGTACAGAGACACACACATAAACCGATTTAGAAGGTGTTGAGACTACTCTCAGGAAGATTAAATAAAGTTCCTTTATAAATATAATGAATAATTGTTTTAATTGCACATTGTATGCTGATGTAATACTCAACTTATACATATAATGCAACATAAAATTCAAAATGTTACATACAATTAAGATCAAACTGGGAGTGTTAAATGTCTATGTAGTAATATTTTAAAACAAATGCTTTTATAGTACAAGATTTCTTACAATTGTTTTTTCTGTCAAGAGGGTTGTACATACAAGAACTAAAATTTTTTTGCTAAATAAGAAATTCAGAATGAAGTGTTGATAAATTTCCTTTCCTGAATTATCGCTTCTGAAAACAACTGCAGTCTTCATGAGCATGTACTCCTGTACCTCTGAAACTTCTGTGAGCAATGAGTTCATCCAGGAATGCTGGTGCTGTGCTCAGCGTTAGTTCTCTGGCATTCCAGACACCAGTTCGACACTGGTGCGTTCAAAGGCTGGTTTTGTGTCTGGGTTGTTTTCCAGAAGTTGTGAAACTGTCATACTTACATACCAGAAATTCCTGTTTATTGCCAGGGTAGCTCTTCAAAACAATAAATATGCACCTGTAACTTCAGTAAGTAATTTAGAAAAAGCTAACAAGAACTGCTAATAAAATAAACAAGAGTCTTAGGAAGAGTGTTCAGAGATCCTGTATTACCAACAGGAGCTGCTTACTCCTAGTTAACATGATGGACTTTAAACAATCATAATAATAACAATAATAAAAAATAAAAACTTAACAAAAATCCTGGGTTATTTGGATTTTTTTGTCTAGTCTCTGGGTCACACATCAGCTGGTAGGAGAAGTCGGTGATGTTTCAGAGCTTGTATCTGTAAATTTTCAACATGCAAAGAAGCTAACCCAGCTGAGGGCTTTCCAGAGGGCTGCAGGTTCCCCTAGCACTAGGTAATTCCTTGGATGTAGGCATTTTGGATTGCTTTCAATATTTAGATACATAAATTCTTTTTACCTGCTAGAGTCTTTTGAATCCATGGCCCTTGAGTTTGCTTTCATCAGAGCCCATTTGGTCCTTGCTGTCAAGAGTTGCAGTCCACTGTCTGCTCCCAGCAAGCCTGGTGAGCCTGTCTAGGGATGTGTCACACCAAACAGTGCATCCCTAGTTCTCTCTTCAGAGGTTTGGGTAGGAGATAGTAAGTAGCCCCAATGTACTTCAGTAATTAAAATGTTTTTAAACTCATTGTGTAAAAATCTCACAGAAAGCAGGATTTTTCATGTGATAATTAATGCTTAAGAATGGGCATTTTAAGCAAGAAGCAACTAAGAAATGTAAATTTTACAGCTCCTAAAATCTGACTATAATTCTAATCCTTTCTAACCCAATCCTTACATTTTTGTTGGGGGAAAAAAATAAAAATCCCTGCCTGTCTTCAAGTTTTTAATCTCACTTTGCATTTCTTTTATAACAAAGTGTATTGGAAGGCAGATGCCCATCATATTTTTATATTTAATGATTATGTTTAATATAATGATTATGTTTAATACAATGCAACTTCATTTTTAATAGTTCAGGATTGTTGTAGACAGTTTTTAACAGAGTATTTACAATTTCTGTCATGAAAATGGATTAGCCAGTCTTTATCTGTGCTTCTTCTATAGCTAGAATGAAGGTAGTGTCTTTCCAGTCTCCCAGAAAAGATGCTTGTTCCCTGAAAGTAAAGCTAAAATAGGTTTGAGCTGCAGTTCTGGCATAAAATGGGATTTTAGGAACCAGCATTTCCCAAGTCATTAAATAATGAGGCATGGTTTGTTCCATTTCAAACACAGTTGAGTTTCAGATGAATATATTTAATGAACATGGAAATTATTTGATCTGCATTTGAAATGTAAAATAAAGGGGTGTTTGCTTATATCCCAGATATCAAAGGAAGTCTGCACTGTTGAGCATAAGGATCCCACTGAAAATTTGCTGTTAGAAGAAGAGGTAGTGAGTGAGCTGATTGGAAGACTGGTAAATTCCTCTATACATCTTGCAGAAACTAACCTAATGTCTTTGTTCCCAGGTGACAGATGAGTGAATTTGGGTTGACATATGCAAAGCTAATATTAATCTTAAAACAAAATTTCTTACTTTAAAAAAATATAGCAGAAAATATTATGACTCATGTCATTTTTGTGCAGATTAATGGAGATAGGCGAGCTTTGTCTTTACATGCATTAGGTACAATTTATTATGTATAAAATGCAAATTGGCTACATGTGTGGGTATCCAAATCTTCGTTTGTAACCTATGAGTCATCAGCTTCATGAAAATACACTTCAGAAAGAAGCATATATGCACACTGTAGAAATTGCTTTCAAGCAGATCAAAGTGGTTTGTATTTATAGGCTGTGCTTGAAGTTAGAAAACATAAATGGAGAGCTGTGCAAATGCTTTCTGGCTTGTTGTTTGTGGAATATCCAGCATAGACAGAAATTAAAAGGCATGGTTTAGAGAAAGATGAAATGTTACTAGATTTAGCATTGGTCGTCTTCACAAAGATTGTATTTGAAGCATTACATAAGAAGAGTTGCACGTGAGAGATTGTAAAAAAATCCCAAATCACAAAACTAACAAAACCCGCAACAAAACTAAGCACTTCCCACAAACTCCAAAGTAAGAACCATATATATAGTCATGTGAAGTTTTTATAATTTAAATGATAAATCCTTTAGTCAGATAGAATTGTTCTGAGACATAGTTGACTTGAACACCTTTTGCCTCTAGAGAGTGCTATGCAACAACTAAAATTTTTTCTCTCTAGAAAAAAAAAATGTCCAATTGCACTTTCCTTCTTCACATTAAACACATACATTATTGATATTTTTCAAATGGCAAATTAATTTGCACTTAACATGCAGACTTTAACTGTAGTAACTTGTTTGAGTGACAGTAATGGTTTCATTGCAAGTTATTTAAATGTTAAGGTTATAATTTGCTCAAATTCATCTAATTCCATATTTGACTAAATCAAAACAAAATGCTGCTGACGTTTTTAGCATTAATTTAATAGCATAGGTAAAAAAAAAAACAGAAAAAAAGCTCTAAAACTTTCTGAATCTTATTTTGCAGTCTGGTTCATGAGAAGTTACTTGAAAAGAAAGTTTGAAGATAAATGTAGTTTTGAAAATTTTAAAATTAATATTTTCTCAATTGATCTATTCTTTTGCTTCCTTCTCTCCAGTTCTATAGTTCTTTATAATTCTTCCTGTGTTTCCTTTTTAGTGGACTTATAGACAAGGTTTGAAGTACTGATTCAGTGTAGATGCTGTGTCTAGTAAATCTTGGTTTTGAAGATTAATTGTATAGGCTTCT
Organism: Acropternis orthonyx; assembly: GCA_035583155.1. Classification (NCBI taxonomy): domain Eukaryota; kingdom Metazoa; phylum Chordata; class Aves; order Passeriformes; family Rhinocryptidae; genus Acropternis; species Acropternis orthonyx. The sequence goes on along the minus strand of JAWWEU010000111.1, from coordinate 39,699,349 downwards.
TTTAATTGGTATGTTGAGCAGAAGTGAATATTGTATTTGCTGAAATGATAACATCAGTGTCATTGCCAAACCAGGGACTAAAACATGGACTTTACCTGACGATGCTGGTACTTCAATTTCTATCTCCCACTGCTGAATTTAAAACCTCAGCATTCAAACCAAGAGATCTCATCAGGAATTTTCTTACTATTTGGTATAGACTCAGCTAAAAAAGGTGTACCAAAGTACTTTATTGTGCAGTTTTAAAAGGTTTGGATTTACAGAAATTAGACAACTGCTTGAAAGCTGTTAAGACTCTCGGCTGCTTTTCTTCTTTGTATTCTAACAGCTTACATTGTGTGAGCGCTCCATAGTACAGGATTTTGTTATCAGGAGTCCATGGCTATAGCATTTGGAAAAAACTGCCCCCCAACCTCATTAAAATGTTGGCAAAAACTTTGCATAAGGTCTATTTCAGTTTTAGTTACTGTTAAAATTGTGGCAATCAGGATTCTTTCAAATTCCCCTTTATTGAAGCCCCCTTTAGAGTCTTCACTAATAGTTTTTAGTCTAGATGAGGAATAGCAGTGATGGTACAGCCACTTGATCCAATTTTACAGATGCTCAGGGCACTTCAACAGGCTTGTGTTTTTCTTGTCACATCCAGAAACAATATTTAAGAAAGCCTAAGACAGAGTGAGTAATGAAAGTAAGAGTGAATGTTGCCATGTGTCTTCCTGTAAACAGGCACATAATAAAAAGTTCAGTACAGCCCATTATGATTATGTATTGCATGCATTTCTTACTGAGCCATGGACTTCCTAATTTTATGATCATCTCTGACAACTGTGAAGTTATTTTAGGGTGAATTTTCATGCATACTAATAGATGACATACAGGATGTTTGGTAAGAAATACATTATCACAGTTTGACAGATAAACTGTAAATTGTGGTGTAATACAGTTGCAACATCCCTAAAGAGATTATTTTATATTTTAATCAGACCTGAAATGGCATCGCATGAATATGGACAATTGTGTCTCAGGGAAAGAACTAATGAATGTGGCTACTAAATTTTTGGCAAAGGATAGTTTTCTTAGTTAAACATCTCTTTAGTCATGTATTTTAATGTTTTGTGTGTGTTTTGTTGTGTTGGATATGTTTCTGTTGCAATTTGTCTTACACTTGCATTTTAGCAATTTTGGAAGGAAATGCATGCTTTGTTTCTTTTTTAAATTGAAGGAAAAGGACATAAAATGTATCTGCAAAACAGTGCCTGTGCCTAAGATACTGATACTTAGATTTTACAAAGTTCTAAATAATTGTATTAAGTTTTCATTGTTGGGGTTATGTGGATTCAGCTTTGTAGGGATGCATAGGAATAGCTAGGAATAGGAATACTGAAAAGCACATGCCTGTGAAGTTCTGTCTAGGTCAGTGGCTCTGCAGCTTGGTATAACCTGGTGGTTTTGGAAGAACAGCTGCCTTATTTCTGATAGCCATGTAATTGCATCTGTCAGATCTCAGGTGATGTCCCTTTGCCTTCATATTTATTATAGAAGGTTATTCTCCTTGAAGTACTAACATGGGAGTTAAGTGTCTTTGGATACAGTTCTGTGTTTAGGTGCCTTCTGTGATTTCTAGTGTGTCATGTGTCATTGAGGTACCTATGTACACCAGCTTCACCGTATGGCTTCTGCTCACTCCCCGCTTCAAAACAATGCTGTGAGGAAAATTGCACAGAGCTGGTGATGTGAACTGTGTCTCCTTACTTCATGTCCTGAGATGCTCACTGTTGGAGTAATTCCGCTTAGGACTGATGAAATCATTGTTTTCTACTACTTTGAAGTGATTTAGTAGACTAATTGATGCATAAGATGGGTTAGATGTATGTGCAAGTACAGTCTCTAGGTGGATATCAAGAAGGTTGAAAAGTATGGAACATCTTTTTCCTCATTCTAGGGTGAACATAGTCGCCTCTCTCTATTGTGCTGGCTGTGGTGCATGTCTGCAGGAACAGCTTCAACTCACTGATCCATGACAATGTAATTTTCTACCTCCTGATAAATTGATTACGTGAATAAGCTCTGTGTGATAAGCACCAGAAATATTTCAAGATGGAACTCCTTGGGTGAAAGTAAAAAAAGTGATGAAGTTTGAAATAATGAAGTTGGAAATGGAATGAGACCTACCCTTTCAGTTGTAGAAAAGTTGCCAGTTTGGCCATTGTAACACAGTAGTCTGATCACCTGACAGTTTGTCAGATGATTAGACTGCTGTATTAATTCTGTCTTTGAATTGTATTTCTTTCCCCAAGATGAGATGTAGAGCTCTTTACTCTTAAATTTAAGAGATGAAAACCAAGAGACTTGGAGAAAGTGACAGCTTTTGCTTTTTCTGCACTATGGGTATTATAGAAGTAGCCGAAAAGTAAAGAATAGCCACAGCTGAAATTTCCTTTTCAAGAAACTGTACCTTAATTAAATGCACTTTTATGTTTGATTGGCAAGGTAAACATAAAAGTGACCATTAGTTGTTGAAGCATTTATTTCTTCTTCAGTTTTGTTTTTAACTGAAACATTAAACGTCTGTCAGCGTGGGCCTTTATCTAGTGTACTGTTTTCTTGGCTTTTAACTAAAAGATTGTATTTTTAAATTCATGTTCATGTCAGACAGCTTTGCAGTTACTGCTGGAAGAGATGAGCATATTTTAATTTTCATGGCTGAATTTGTCGTCTGTTCCTTGGTGTTTGAGGGCATGTAGTTTCACATACTTAGAAGAAAAGTATACAGTAATAAATGAAAAAAAAGAAAAATATTAAGGAATTCCGTGGTAATGGAAATATCAACACACACTTTATGTATGGGAAATTGGAGAAGGAGGGAGGAGGAGGTAGGAAAGAGGAATCTAGCTTCCTAGGAGTGTCTTAGCCTGGGAGAGAGGAAACAAATCATATTATGTACATGTTAGGATTGAAGTGAAAAAGAAATCCCTGAGTCATATAAATTAGTGAGGAGAAAAACTGCCAAGTTGTTTTATATGGTTATGGAAAACACCAAACCCCTGAAATTAAGGGTCTGCCAACCCAAACACCTGGCAGTTCTACTTCATTTCCTTTTTCTCTTTTATTAAGTGATTGGCTAGAACTTCAGAAGTGTTGCATAGAGATTTTTAGAAGTTAGACTCCCAGTGCACATCTAAAAGACATTTATGTGAACCGGTTTTATGGACTTAACTCCACCTGAGAGCCTAACTACCATTAGAGCCTTTTTTAAATAAGGTAGCAGTTTTGCTGATTAGTTTCCATGGTATATATTAGGTTGGAAAGCTGATGGAGGATTTTTCATTATTCATACTCTCCTCCTTATTTATCTGCTTCCTTATCTTGCAATACAATATGACTTCATAAGAATGTCAGTAATAAAAGATTTTCTCTAGGACAAGCTTCTGAAGCTTTTGGGATACGCAAGTCACAGGTACTTCCATCCTGCTCACATTTGCATATTTGCTGTGCTGTTTGTAAGTCAAGTGCCACTGCTTTTGCTTTCTGTAGTCTGGTTTTGTCTCCTGAGCGTGCTTTATGACAACAGCCTAACTATATTCTGAGTTTGGCATTATTGTAGGTGAATTTATGTGTTTACATAAAAGTTTAAGGGTTAACATGGCACGTGTTGACAAAAGAAAAATTGAGTCACTTGCTGCATACTGTAATGAAAATAGTTTATATGGGAAGTCAGTCAAATTAGAATTTTTCTTTAGGTATACCAGAAGTGATTCAAGCCCCTGAAATAAAGGGAAAACGTCTTGTATTCTTGTGACTTGAGTGACTGATGACAAAGGAAGTTCTGCTTACTCTGTGTTACTTGGTTCAACATGAAAGTTGCTTTTCTTTCTTAGTCTCCCATCCCTCATGGTTTGTTGTTGTGACTAACATCTTAAATAATAGTTGTCTCGCTGCTTCTTCATCTCAAAACATTATAGCACTAGAGAATCTACTTTTTTCCCATGATATATTGATGTTTTTTCATGTATGATAGAGAGGAACAGATGGGAAAAATGTGTTTGGAAATGTATTTTCACAAAAATTTTAGTTTAAGGAACAAGTCTGTCCAATCAGAATGCTGTTGAATTGTACCCTGTACTGCTTGGAGTCAGTTTGCTTTAGTGATCCCTTGTGGTATCCCTTTCCTTGCTCTTTTGACAAAATGGCAAGGAATGGGATGCTTGACTTTCACAGGCTCTTGTCCTTGCCTTTGCATAACAACCTAAGTAGCCAGGCAATATCCTGTCTCTGAGTTGGTAGATTGGAAATATGTATCAGGAGGTAACACAAAAATCATAGTCTGTTTGGCTGTGCAATAATCTGCTGATAAAGTGATTTTTTTTTTTCCTGTCATGATTAGAGGTCAGAATATGCATCGATGCGTGCACAGCACTTAGATTTTTTACTGTTTCAATCAGTATTTTTAAAAGGGAATTTTATTAAGGTTTCTAGAAATGACTATATCTTCTATTGATAGTTTGAACAAATTTATTGTGCTTCATTTTCACTTGTCTTAAAATATATTACTTTCCAACTGTACTGACTTGATATTTTGTTTTCAGATGAAGATGCACTTAATACAAGTGGTCCTACCACTTACTATTGTTCAGTTTCATTTTGATTCTTAGTAATTCATAGCCTAATAGCAGAGTGGGTGGATATAATGAGTTAAAATACCAGTATTTTAAGCATGAAGTTAACATTTTTATTCCAGGGTGGTAGTGGTTTTTTACCTTTATTTTGCAGTTTATAATTAGCAACATAGATAATGTCTAATGGTAAGTATCTTGAAGATTGATACTCTCACAAGCACGTATATTCATTTAAAATACAGGATAATTTTCAACACAAAGGGAATGTAAAAATCAAACTAAGAAAAATCTCGCCCTTCCAAATGTGAAATATTTATGAGCATAAGTAAATGAAAAAGAAGAAAAATAAAAAGCAGGATTGCTAATTGTGCCACATTTATGTTTATGGCCAGTAGCACCTTCATTTATCTTGAACTTTAATAATCAAGTAAGGCACTGGTTTGGAACAGGTTGGGAGGGAGTAGACAGCAGGCATCTTGACACTTGCCCTCTTTCTCCCTCTTCCAGTTGATATTAAAATAGCACCGGAAATTCTTGGATGTTGGCTTTCCTCTGTTGGCAGCAAATATCTGTGAAACTTGCTGGGTGTCCCGTTCACCTGTACTGCTGATGGGGTGGAGAATGAGTATCTGCTGCTGTTCTTAGTCACTCTCAGTTAACTTTTGTTGACAAGCCAGAATGACAAATGTGTATGCTGTTGTCATCTGAATGGATGAAAGTGTTGTATCATGTGATAGACAGACATACTGGCTTTAAAAGTCAAGAAATTATTATTTAATTTTCGGTGTGGATTTTCTTTGTGAAGTTGAAAATCCAGTAATTGGATGTTTAGAAAGACCAAAATCAGGATATTACATATAAGCTTACTTGTAGCCCTTAAGTTTACGTTTATAATACAGTATTGCATTTATTGTAGTTGCCATTTCATGTTGATGTCAGTTTACAATGCTGAATGTTAAGTAAAGCCACAGGCTTCAAGTATTGAGGAGCCCTGCTTGATGGGTGCTTGAGAAAAGCCTGTTTTCCTTGAGGTTTTGGCTGTCACATTAGCACTGCAGCCTGTGAAGGGACTGTGCCCTGTTCTGCAGTGCGGCATTGAATCATGCAGCTTTGCCCTATTATGTCCTTTGCCCTTTTTCATGTTTTACTCTGTACTTTCATCCTCAGCAGTAATGCAACAGGTGTCCTGCAGTCAGTCTTAAGCTTTTTTTAGCATACTAGCCTGATTTTTCGGCTCCAACTCTATGCATGCATCATTTGCTGATTTGTATTGTATTGTACTTTGAGGATTTCAGGGAGTGTACATCACATTTCTACAAATGAATTGCTCTTTCCTTGGGATAAACCTAGTTAACCTAGCAGGCCCAAAAGCACACTACAAGCACCAAATTATCCCTTCCAGCTAGGGAAAAATCATGGGGTTTGTAGGACTGTATATATTAGAGTCTGAACTGGTTTTTAAACTGGTTCCATTTTAAAAATATTGTGAAAAAGCATAGTGGAGAGTGATACTTATTGATTTTTGTGTGCATGTGTACATCTAATGTCATGACTTTTCAAAGCTTTATGTAATATCTTGATTAATGAAATGAATAGTAGATATAAAGGGAATTAGTTACTAAAAGGATCCTAGATTAAATACTCCAGGCTTCATTCAGTTAAAACTACAACTTTAAGACTTTGTTTGTAGTTTGGGTATTTTGTTAGATATTTTATTTGATGATGTTTCTAAACCTTACAACTGATGTACCGTTGCCTTTGTGGTCCCCAAGGCACTTCTAAATTTGACTTCTATTAATGTATATATTCTATTAATACAGAATTTTATAGAGATTAATATAGATTTTATATAATACAGTAATTTCTGTCTATAAATTTAACTTATTCACTTCTGTTTAACTAAATGTCTTTTCACTGTGGATTTCAAATTGTTGCCCACTGACATTTTAGCTTGTCTCATTGAGCTGAAGCTTTTCAGGAGAGCTATAAATGCTCTAAAAAGGTGAAGTAAGTGAGGGAGAATTATACTGGTTCAATTTGATGCTAATATTAGTTTAGCTTTGGCTATGCTACTGGAGTTTGAATTCAGGATTTTGAATTACTCATATTTCCATCTTGGATTTTTTCTCTGAAAATTTGTACACAAGTTAAAACAACAGCTAAACTCCTATCCTCTAGGTAATGGTATAGAACATTCCTTCCATCTGTCTTACACATCTAAGAGCCTAAGTTTCATATACATGTATAGACACACACAGTCTCCTACTGCTTCTAAATGAATAGAAATCAATAAATGTAGGGGAAAAGATGGGGTTGAACTTGTGCTTTTCAACAGCAGCTAAACATGAGCCAGCAGTATGCCAAGGTGGCCAAGAAGGCCAAGGGCATTCTGACTTAGAAATAGTGTGGCCAGAAATAGCAGGACCAGGGCAGTGATTGTCCCCATGTACTTGGCACTGGTGAGGCCATGCACTGAGCCCTGTGTCCGGTTCTGGGCCCCTCAACACAAGAAAGACATTGAGGTGCTGGAACAAGTCCAGAGAAGGGCAGTGGAGCTGCTGAAGTTTCTAGAGGGTAAATCCTTTGAGGAGTGGCTGAAGGAGCTGGGAGCGATTAATCTGGAGAAGAGTAGACTCGGAGGAGACCTTATCGCTCATTACAACTAACTAAAAGGAGATTGTAGCCGGGTGGATGTCGGTCTCTTCTCCCAGGCAACTAGTAACTAGGATGAGAGGACACAACGTCAAGTTTTGTGTTAGACATCAGGAGGAATTCCTTCACAGAAAAGGTTATTAGACATTGGAATGGGCTGCCCACAGAGGTGGTGGAGTCACTGTCCCTGGATGTGTTCAGGAAATGACTAGACATGGCACTTAGTGCCATGGTCTGGTGTACAGGATGGTTATCACAGTTTGAATTTGATCTCAGAGGTCTTTTCCAACCTAACTGATTCTATGATTTTGTGAACTCAGAGCTCCACCCTTGAGAGTACTGTGTTACCTGTCTTAGCATAGAAGCAAATGGTTGAAGCACATGGATCATCTAAGAAGAGGGAAATTGAAAAGTGGTGAGTAATGGTGAATGAGTAATTCAGTTGGGCAGGAGTGGAGAATTGGTGTGTATGTAGTCCCTGGATTGTGGAACATAGGGAATAGTTTTAGTTGGATACACTGAGGTGTATGGCCATCAGATGCACAGGAATCTTTCAGATCAGGATGCAGGGCTTACAGCATTTTTATGTATAATGCAGAGATTTAATGCTTCGGTTCCCTTTTATTTCCAGACTAAGGTGGTACTAAGGATAGCAGAAGTTACTTTTTCACAGTTTTAGACCAGGCCTATACACAATTTGTCAATAAAGATAAAAACTGATAATTTGTTGTGGCTTAAACTAACTTTCATAAAACATGACATATTGGAAGAACCCACTTTGCATCTGTTGAGCCAGAAGAAAGTGAAAATAAAATGACATAACATTGCTAATACTTGTAGTCTCCATTATTTAACTCTCCACATGAATGACAGTCATATATGAGAAGTATGTCATGAATAGAAGGTTCTGCTCTTGCCAACAATTTTGTGCAAGGGAAAAGAGAGTGTAGGTCTAATGGAAAATTACCAGAATTTTAAGTGACGAGTGGCTATTGCTATTAAATGCAACAGGGAAAGAAAACATTTGCTTTCAGGAATCTAGCCAAATTTCTACACTTTATTTTTTTTTCTTTTTTCCTAGTAGAAATTCAGCAATACCAGTCTACTGTAGTATGTATCTTGTTAGCAGCATTTTCTCTTTCTGGCACAGATTTTGTAGCACAGTATACTTTGTGGGATGAGATATATAGCATTAGGGGTGTAAAAAAACTGCTCAGGATGGACATAGATGGAAATGGCCCAGGAGAGCTGCAGAGCTGAATCAGTGTAACTGTGAGAGAGTTGTATGTATTAGTTAAGGATCTTAAATCACCACAATGATTGTCATGTAGAAACAGAACAGCCTTCAATTGCTTTGGCTTAACCTTGCAAGTAAATTTTAGTGGCTTATTTGGGTCTTTAACACATTGCAATATAAATATACCACCATCAAACCTTTGTAAAGAGAGCATTGTTTTCCTGCTACGTGTAGAATCATAGAATGGTTCAGTTTGGACAGGAATTTAAAGATCATCTAGTTCCCACTGTGATAAGCTAGACTGGGTTGCTCAGAGCACCATCCATCCTGGCGTTGAATACTTCCAGGGATGGGTGTATTATACTAATTTCCTAACAATATTTTGGTTGTGCTGTTACACCTGTTCTGCAGTTTTCCCCTGGTATAGACATTGGTCAGAGGTGTATTTTGGGTTTGGTTTTACTTTTTTCTGTATACTGACATGGATATGCAAAATACTTATAAGAATATTATTGTACTGGTCAGGCTAATGTGATAGCAAACAAAGGATACTTCATTCCCTTTCAGAATCTAATTTTACTTTCCTAAATTCCTTGTAGCTGGAAAACTTCTACTGTAGAGTTTCACAGAAATATTTTCCATTTGAAATTTTTGTTAACAATGAGAATAATGCTGCACTTTTAAACATATTTTTAAGTTTACACTTTGAATAATAAGAGTTGGGTTTATTGCATAGCTGATATTAAAAGAGCAGAAGCATTAATATGGGATTTGTTTTGTGTACTTCAGACCATTCTACTGAAGTATCCAATTACTTCAGAAAAAAAGAAGGATAAACCTGTTTAATGAAGTTCTGCCGATTTTCTGAAAGATAGTTTCAAGAGATTTTCTTACGGACTTTTAGTTGACACTAATACTTTCATAATCAAATGTAATCTATGAAAAATATTCTTTCCATGTGATATTCCTGGTTCAGAAGCAATGTGGTGAATAAAGAATTTGATTGAAAATAGACTTCATAGCTGTCTCTTGCCAGAAGGTACCCATTTTAACTTAAAATAAAACTGATTTCAATGTATTTGCAAAGTTAGGCATTTAGGCTTGTGCAAGCTTTGTAGCTATTTTCCTTTTTTGAGTCTGGTAGTGATGATGGTGTTTTCTTTGCATCTTGGTTTTTAACCTTTATTTTCGAGAGACCAATGTATTTGAGGCATTGCCATTTCTTCTAAGTCAGTAGTGTCTGAGGCTTTTATAGCATCCTCTTTTTATGTCATCACCAAAACTGACCCCCAGCTGAGGACAGCAGGATAAGGAAAGTGATGTATTTGAGGTGATTGCTCTGCGTCATTATCTCTTGGAGATAAACATAGTGAAAGTTGGAATAGTAATGTGCCATTGAGTGAGTTTGGAAACAATTCGTTTGGTCTAGAAGTACATTAAATGTATCAAGTGTCTGAACACAGAAGGACAAGTTCAATTGTAAAAAATTGTCTGCCCACCTGCTTCTTTCCTAGAAGAAAAATATTTATACTATTTAGAAATTATGTTTGTGGAGATGAAGTACTGTGTCTGGAAGCTGCAGAATGAGTTTTCTTCACTCTGATTTTATTATTGCAACCATATTATCAGTAAGGTAGTATTGTAATGGACAGGATAGATTAACCTTTGAGATAAACAGTAGTTGAACTGATTTATTGTTATGTGGTCCCATGTCAAAACCAGAGTCTGTGGTAAAAACAAAAAGGCAGTATTTAACTAGCAAAGCAATACTGAATCTGCTGCTGATGTATTTTCTACCACCCTGTGAAGGTGGTGGGTGACAGGAGGAGCAGCAGAGAAAGTCTTAGAAATATACTCGATAGGGTGGTAAAATAAGTGTAACTAATTCTTACTTTGTAGACTTACAATACTTTTTCAAGAGCTAAATTTGTTGATGTTACTTGAAATTACAAAGTGTCAGAGCTACAGATCTAGTGTTCTTGAAGCTTCTTGTCAAGCAGCTTACATGAAAGTGGCTCTCAGGTGTTAATTTGTTGTTCAATATTTTTTATTTCCAAATATACTTTACTTGGTGTAATGTGCATGTTTTGATTGAGCTATTAATTGAAAAGGAGCTAGTGCTGACTTTGAGATGATAGATGGGATGGTTTTATGAAAATTGAAAGTGTTTGTTGGATTGCCATGTCTTGTTCATCTGTAAAACAAAAATAACAACAAAGTGGAAAAGTAACAAATTGCAACTGACTCTTCACAGTGTTTTTTATTCTTACAACTTTTGTAATCTTAGCTCTATTTTGCTGTATTTTTTTTTTCTTTTTTTTAATATCAGTAAAGAAGTCAGGGTCGCTGAAGCTTTGATGGTCAGGACTCTTCTATAATGTCCAGAGTGCACTGAACATCTCAAAGTTTCGCTTTAGCCAAGACAATCTTTTGCATTTTAACTCTGTTGGATGGATTTTCAAGTGATAAACTGTGATGAAATGCAAGAGCTTATTGTTATTTCAAAGGGGCACAGCAAGCTACTGGCAGAAAAAAAGAATGTTTTTATTAAAAATAGAGATTGAACTATTAGCAGAATAATAAGGTAAGTAGATGCATGTTGCTGTTTCAGTGAAGAGATATCCTATAAAAGAAAGAATGATCTCAGAGTGAAAATTAAGTATGAAACAGTGTCTTGACTTTCATTTCAGTGTTCTTCTCCATTATGATGTGAAAAATAGATGCCATAAATTCCTCAGTGGGATCTGGCTATTTTCGATCTTTGAAATTCTACTACTAAACTTTATTAACAGTCTGTCTGACATGAAGGAAGATGAATCCTTGAAGCTAGAAAACTGTTGCTGTAGCTTTACAGTGTGAACAGCCTTTTGTCACAGGAAAGAAGTTACATTTAACAATGTGCAGACTTTATTTCTTACATTGAAGTAAAGTATATTAGTACAGAAAAAGAGACATCCGTTTTTGTTTTGTGAGTTTGAATATACCTTTACGTTGGATTAAAATTACAATTATGAAAATGGGAGGGGCCATAGTAGCAGTAGATAGTCATTAATAACCAATAGTTAGTGCCTGGGTTTTAATCCTCTTTCTGCAAAGTTCAAGAGAGACATCTCTGAGATGTGTATTTAAGAGCTGCTCAGAGCAGAGTGGGTTATCAGCACCATCTCAGCCTCTGTACAGGCTCAGCTTGCTTTCAGCAGAACTGCCTGGAAGCCTCTGCCCTCTGCTCCTTCCCACTCCTGATGATCATGATTCTGAGCAAGGCTCACTGCTGCTGTGAAGTCCCTTTGCTTTTGCTGTTTATAATGCATGCACTGCTGTTGTGCTTGATCCAGTATAATAAGTTTGGGTGGGAGATGTTTGAGTGGCCCTGTGGGAGTTAGCCTGGAAGTGGTCTGAACAGTCTTTGGATTTAATTTAAATCTTTATGGAAGTACTGCTCTTCCCCCAGTGTAGTTTGTCCTGGTCACAGTTCCAGAATTGAGATGCTGAGACATTGGAACACAAGCTCCAATTGGGCTTGCAACTTTTGTTTGGGACTCGTATCAGGAAGACACAAGTGTATGCCAGCAGTGTAGTAGCATCTGCGTGCCGGAGTACTTGAGCTGAACAGCCTGAGCTAGACTCAGTGCACTGCACACAGAATGGATTAGTGGTGTTTCTGTCCATAGTGTGGCTCATCTGCTTGGCAGAAGACAGGGAAGAGAAGTTACTGAGCGCTGAGTACTGCTTCTGACTCTTAATATTTTTGCCTAATTTTTCTTATTTAAAATCAAATTTCATTCAAGTTCTGTTTGCTGGTTAGAAATACTTACTTCTGTACTTCAACATTGAAGTTTTGTCTGGGAGTTTGCCTAATCCTCATTGACCATGTTTGCCAAGTTACTGGAAGAGCACTTGGAAAGCAAAATGTGTATACATAGGTTAGTATTCCATATAATTAGATCATAGAATATGTATTCTTTGATTTTATCTAAGTCATGGTTTGCTGTAGTGCAATTTAGTGTTTGGTTATTTTTTTAATATATGGGCATTGATAAAAACTATGTGTGACTGCTTTTGAGGGATCTAATACTCAAAAAGTAAGAATTTAAAAGTGGTCAGAGATTTTTTTTTTTAAGACTGAGCTTAATACTTGCTCAGTGATGCCCAGTTGTCAGTACATAACTTTGTTTATATACAATATTTAATGATATTTAAGGTGATGCGGTTCATTTGAGTGGAATAGGGAACTATTCATCTTCCTCCTGTTACCTTTGAAAACTTGGACTCTTATTCTGTTACTGTCTCTCACCAAGCATTCTTCCTCATTAGGAGGACTAGAATATCTCAAAGAAAGTAATATCCAAGCAGTGTCTCTGTGACAGATCCATCACTCAGTGGCAAGAGGAAAACATGCGGTATCTTTGAGGTCATGAGAACAAAAGATAGAAATCTTCTCTCCACAATTCTAACTTCATCTATTTTTATATTCTATTGTTTCAGACTGAAAATTTTTTAAATAATATTTTACAGTCATGGTATGTTTTGTGCATTTCTTTTAAAATTTATATATCACATGGAGGAAAATGGAATGTAAAATAACTGAGCTTTAAATAGGAAGAGCTGGTAATTAATCTCTTTTGTCAAATACTGCTCATTCTTCTGTTATCTGATCATGGTCATCAAAGGATACTGTAATAGTTTTGAAAATTAAGCTTATGAAAGCACTCAGCTTTTTTGCCTTTTTTTTTTTTTTTTTTGAGGTATATTATTGAATTTTATCTAGCCTCTTGCTATTTGTGAGGCTATTCTTGTCAGGAAATACATAGTACGTCGAAAGTAGCAATTTTTTTTCTTCACATTTTCATATTAAATTTTTGTTACATTTTCATCTCAATTTTATCTAAATTACCTCCTGCTGTAAATTTTTGAACATTGTTTTATTTACTGGTTCCTCTTTTTGAGGGTTGGTGTCTCTACTGACATGCCGTGATGTGTACTGCTTGTGTTGCGATGCAGAGGAAGATGGCATCCTGTGACAATCCTGTAACTTCTGGTTGGGGGCAGCAGTAACTTCATCTGCCCCAGGGGGGTTTTAGGTGTGTGTCTCAGCAGAGTATACATTTTTGGGATAAGGATTTATCTCACAGGTTTCTGAGTTTTGTTCCTTTTTCCCAGTGATTACTCCATCTAAATAATACAAGAATGCCAGTGTGAAGTATGCTAATATGTTACCAACATCATAGGTTGATGTTAGTGAAGTGTAAAAAACATTGTAGTAGATTTAAAAACAGACAACCACTTATGTAAAGTGGGAAGGGAGCTCTCAGTTCTTTGTTGCAAAGCATATAAAGTGTTGTTATTAACACAGCTGATTTTCTATCTTCTCACTTACCTTGAGTCCCTGAATTTTGAAACAATAGTAAAAATAACATGCAGGTATTTGCATGAAATGAACAATTGCAATAGATTCTCCCTCTTTGCTTCCTATTTAGATATGTTATAAAATAGTAATTTCAAATAAATAAAAAGAAACTTCACATCATTTTACCTCAACATTATTATTTTTTGCATTCAGTAGAAGAACAGGACAGAGCTAATTGCCTTCCTTAGGTTTGTGGTGCCTTCCACAACACAATTTGCATTTAGAAAAAAAAGTTGTATTTTTAAGTAGTTCCTCTCCTCATTTTATTATTTATATTTTTTTTAACCTTCATATACAATACAATGAGACAGACTTTTGAAAGACAGTTTTCTGCAGCACTTAGACAAAGGATTTGGTAGAAAACCACTGACAATTCTTATGGACACTTTGCAGATAACAGTAGATCTGCTATCACATTTTTTTGTGATTTCAGTCAGTAAGTTAAAAAAATAAATAAGGTGGGCTTGTTTTTCAGAGCTATAAAACTCCTATCATGGAGGGGGTGTGTGTGTTGAACAGTAATTTCTGTGCTTTTCTGGTAAGGTGGGCTCTTACCTGGAGAGATTTTTCGCCAGTGGAATCTTCCCAAGAAGTCAAGAAGGCTGTGGGATTTCCTTGCTTCCTTCTTTCCCTCATCCATCCATAGAAGGAAGACCTATATCTTTCAATTAGGAGAGAGGGAGAAGGAGAAGAAAGGTTATCTAAATATTTTTCTGTAGGAAGGTTAGAGTACAATATGACAGTCTCTCACTTAGTCTTTCCTTCTCCTCTGCCTTCCAGTGGAGGTCTCTGAGAGGCCCTCAGTGGTGTATTGTTAAGGACACTATTGCATTTAATTCCATTAGTGAACAGAGCTGTTGGCATTATGGCTTGCTTTCAGGTTTTACCGCTAGGTCTGAATATTCTCACAGAAAGGCTTCCATTAAAACTGAGTGTTTCCAAATGATTTTTTTTTAAAAAAAAAAGTGAAAAGGTAGTGTCTTCATGTTTGTCTCTTTTTCTATATGTTCTTGGCTTGTGCCCACTGAAGAATATTATTTAGTAAGACAAAATTTTCCTCTTCCATTTTGACGTTTGTTTACTTTTATACTATACATAGTTTCATGATGTGCAAAAGTGAGTTCCAAAATTCCGTATTTATTTCACTATGGAGCTGTAAGAAGCAATAATAATGTTAGGAAAGGGGCAGTATTTGTTCTGCCCTTAATAAAATTTTATGCAAATTGGTAAATATGAATAATAAGCTAAACTTTAATGATCAACTGTTGTCCTTGAAAATTATAATATGTAAACTCGCAATTTCTTGGTAGTAATAGTTGCAGTTAACAATTAGTAATTGTAGAACCAGAAAGTTCTTCTCTTGGTACTTTTAATTTGTATTTGAATTCCCATTTTATTTGTTTTTATAAATATGTAACTTGCTTTCTACTCCCCAGATAACAGCTTCTGAACTAGCAGTTTTAGGTTATACCTTTTAGCTTGGAAGACTTACTGATTTTATGAATTCATGGAAAATAAGTGAAGGGCACCAAATTAGTTCTTTTCCCATCCTTAAAAGGAGCAAAAAGAAGGAGCTGTGGAACTGTGTCATGCAGCACAATTTCAGTTTCCAGAAAAATTTTGGAGCAAGTAATTGAACCAAATTGTTTGTAGGCACTAGAAGATAAATGAATTACTGTCAGCTAAACTGGATTTGTCAAAACAGATAGTCAATTTAGTTTCCTTCTGAGGCAGAAAATCGGGCATGGATAAGAAATAAATCAGTAAATCTTATATTTTGTTGTAAGTAAAGCTTTTGACAGTGACATAGTATTTCAGTATGCAAGCAAGTGGAACATGGTTTAAAGGAAAATACAGTAAAGTGAAAATAAAATTGGAGCAGCACCTGTTGTAACCATAGTTAAATACTGAGGCAAGATGCAGTTATGCAGAAGTACAAAATTAGAGTTAAAAAGAATCTTGATGAATTGGAGACACAGTCTGAAATAAACAGAATTCAGTTTCCTAAGAGCAAGTGCAAGAGATGAATATATTCTCTCTCTTCATAAGGAATAAGACAAGAAGTAATAGGCAGAAATTATAGCAGTGAGAAGTTGGATATGGTGCTAAGAAACACTGTCATTAGCTAAATACAGGTCGTCTGTGAAGACTCTGAAAGCTTCATAAATGGACCGCTTTAACAAAGTTGCATATTTATCAGTCTGGAGTATAATAAATGTAGCCTGATTTTTCTTTGTGACTGGGTGACAGGAGGGATGGATTAAATGACCTCTTGAATTCTCTTTTAAACCCTTTTTTGGCTGTGACTTCTGGACTCTGATTTCTAGACCAGGTGTGACTCAAATTGGGAATTTGAGTAAAAGCAACTTGATGACCATAGGGTCAATAGAGTTTTGTTTATTAAAAGCTGATGATTCTTTTGTATTCTGATTTTCAGCATTTGTATGGGAGGGATAATCTAGCTCCATGGTATATAAACTATAATTTATTGATTGCTGTCTGCAGGGACATAGTATGGTGAAACACATTTCTTTTATAGTGTATGCACTTGGCTCCATGAAGAAATGAAGTCTCTGCTGATTAACACCAAATATAGGAAAGGTATTCTTGTTAATGTCTTCACTGGAAAAAAGCCTAAATATTGCCAAACATTGTAGGATCTGTCAGAAGAGGGTCAGAGACAGAAAAAAAGCTTTATAATTGCCCTAATTTTGGAAAAACCTAATTTACAGTTTGCATGTGTCAAAACCAATTAAGTCAGTGACACACATGAGTAAGAAAAACATGCTTATTTTATTCTGATACTCAGAAAATAATTTTCTTAATAAATTTGATAATGTATCCAGGGGTCTGAGGAACTTGGAGAATTGTCACTGTCATCGTGTCCAGAAAATTTGAGAACTTTTGATGTAAATGATTTTTTAAAAGCATTTTTTTTCTGCAGTAATATGTAAAATTTTAAATTTTTTACAGGATTCTCACAAATCTACTGGAATGTATTTTTACCATTAAAAGATTATTTCTGACTGTTTATGGGAAAATCATACGGTGTTTAAATGTTGAAAATGCTCATGCTTCTCTTTTGACATCTGTATGCTTATTTATGTGTTGCTGAATAGCCACAGCAAGGGTCATGATCCAGTTTCTGTCAGAGTTAGATACCTACTCATAAATGTCTGTATGTGATTCAGTGACAAACAATAACCCAGCCTGACTTGGGGTACTCAAATCTTCCCCTGGAGCTCAGGTAGGAGGCCACATGAATAGCCCTTCATATAGTGTACCGTATTGGGAAGTTTTTTTGCTTCACAGGAGGCTGTGTTCCTGAATAGCAGTATCATCTTTTCAGAAATGATGGCCTTTGAGGGATACATGGGTAGTTGCCTGAAAGGTTTCAAAAGAGGAGGGGGAAGAAGACGGGGATAAGCAATTGCAGAAAGTAAGCTGATTCTGTGCCTTACCATAGTGGATAAAACATTTAGCAAAAGAATGAATTAATTTGCTTGTCCTTGGAAATTCCATTTTACTGTGTAGTTAACAGTTGTTAAAGTAGTCTGGGATGAATGGCATAAGATGGCTAAAACTTTTCCCAACTGAAATTAGTTTCACTGGTCACATGTCATGTCTCTATTACAAAGAACACAGATGAAACACCTGGTTTTCTTTGTGATATTCTGTGGATTCAGTCAATTAATTCCCATGGATTTGTTCAAAATAATAACCTTTTCTTTTAATTTGTTAGACAATAGAAATAACTGAGAGAAAAATGCTTTTTACACTGGTTTGCAAATAAAAGGATTACACCTATATTTTCTGCAGCCCTCTTAAATTTTTCTTCCCATTCAACATGCCATGAAGTAACATACTGGTTTCATGCTTCTCTCTTCTGGTTCTTCTAGTAGGTGTAAGTGCAATGTCTTATGCAAAATATCTTTCATTGGAATTTTCTTTTTGCTAATCAAAGTGGTGCCACACCCCTTGGTGTGTTCACCACATCTGTTGTTTGCTACCTCTTCCCTTTCTTCATTGCTTTATGCTCTCTTTAGTTCTCTTCTTGAGGTGTTTTGTTGCTGTGTTTTTCTTTTTCAAACCTCTTGTTCCTGCTAATATATTACAGTATTCTCTTTGATTATTTTTTCTCCTTAATCACCTTGGTGGCAATATTTCAGATAGTAATATGAAATTACAAACCTGTGTTATTGAACAAAGCATAACTACAAGATGTATTCTGCAGAGTTTGCAATCAGAGAAAGAGAAGAAACAAACAGGAGTAGCTGACTAGAGTAAGAGCTAATCAGTAAAGACAACCTTTCAAGCAGAATAATTTTTAAGAGTAATTTGAATAGTTAGGAATTTTTCACAAATGAGGTAGAGGGGTTCTTTTGCAATTGCGTGGGCAGATGAAGTATGGAGCTTGATAGGAAAAGGACTGTTAGGGAAAAGTGATGTGTAACAGTTGGAAAAATGAGCAGTATTCAGATAGTTAAAGAGATGGAGGTAGAAATTATGTGTAAAGCATTGGGTTAACTTTCACTGGCATTTTTAATTTGTTCAGCTAAAGACCATGGAAGTTCAGAAGAGGATGAGCTGGAAGCAGGGAGTGGGCCATCTGCACTCTTTCTCCTAGCTGTAGTCTTTCTCTCTATCCATGAAAGTTCCTCACAATAAAGAACATTTAAAATTAGGTACCCTACACCGCAGGTTCTTGTCTTGGGCAAATAGCAAACAAGTTTTACTTTGAATTCAAAGTTTAGACTGAAACTATGTAGGAGTGTAACATTTTGATTTTCTTTTGTCTTGGATTTAAGTGTAAAAACCATATGAGCTTTAAAGGCTCTAAAGATAGTAATCTCATGTATTCTTTGCTTTAGTGACCTGTTAAAACCATTTCATGCCAAAAGTGATGAATAGTTTTTGTGGGTTCTGAGCAAGTTCCTGATCGATTGGCTTTTACTTAATGAGGAAGAAGAAGGGCAAGAGCTGAAGTCCAGCTGACTGTGCGAGAGCACACCTGCCTTTTCTCTTTACTTCATTTTCTCTGTAATGAAGGAACCAATTGGTTTAGAGCAATCAATGCTGACCTGTTAGGATCAGGCAGTGTTCTGGCATTGCCAAGGCAATTAAATTCAGCAGAGCAAGGATAATAAAGGAAAAAAAAAAAGAAAGGGCTTGAGACTTTGATGAAGAAGAGCTAAATTGATATTTTAAGGTCGGCAAAAAATCCCAACCCCAATATAGTTAAAAAGAATTAAATCATTATCATGTTTTCTTTTGTGTGAGATTGGGAATGACAAGATCATTGTCATTCGTCCTTTAAATCCTGCTTCTGTGACTGGGGATTTCTGACAATGTAACGTGTGTATTAGGAGGAGGCAGTTTGCTTTGAAATTTCGTATTGATAGTTGCAAACTTCCCCCATTGTTGTCTGTTGTGTTCTGCACTCTTAAACTCATAGGTGTGTACCTTCATAAAATGATGGATACCAATGTAGGTGGAAAAAAAAAATTGCCCAAATCCTTAGTAAATAATTGCAATTCATAGTTCTTGTCGTGTTAAGTTTAAAAACTTTGTCATATGTTTTAAGATTTAAGTGTTAATTTAAATCTCTTGTTGCCTTGTGTGGATGCTGTTAAAAGGAAATCTGTTTGTTTTCTATAAGAGTTTTGGCCTTGTCAAAACCAATATATTTGGCAAGTTGAAATTACTTATGTCAAATATCAGTTTCCTGTTCCATATTTTAATTTACAAATTTTTAGAATGTGGATATTAACTGGTAATATTATTGATATTAAATAAAATGCCAGGGTGTCTCTTCTACACCTCTTTCCTTTTTGGAAGAGGCTAATGCATTATTTTCTAAGATTCATCCATTCTGAGTCAAGACATTTCTGCTAAAAAAATTAAATACACCAACCAAAACCCTGCAGGCAAACTAAAAATCTTAAAAAAAAAAATATTAGAAGTATAATATCAAAGTATAATTTGTCTTTGTATCTGATATTCTTTGTTTTACTTGATTGACCCATGTTTTGGATCAGGGAGGGGTAACTTTCCCCTCTTTACACCTCAGAAACATAGAGATCATGAATATATATAGAAGTTCCTTTAATTATCAATTGCATGTTGCCATTTTAACCTTCATGACATGAGCATCCTTTAGTTTGTGCTTGCCCGTGAGCAGATGAGGTGCATAGTCCTATTATTTCAAGCTTTTAAAGCATTTTTATTCGATATTTGTAATGGAGTCCTATGTTAAATCAGCTTCTTAGGTTGAAATCTGAAGCTTCTGAGCTAATAGATCACATCCATCCTTGCTGTTAACTGTAGCTTTGTGCTGACTTCTGTACATGCATGTGTAAATGCATGCAAGTTACTTGTCCTTCGGGAACCCCGGAGAATATGATCTTGTGTTCTCTAATGGGTAGAAGGAGTGGAACTTTTTATGATGCCACTTTTTATTGTGCTACTTTTTCGACCTAATTGTTCCCCCTTCAGCAGCCTCCACCAGTTAGTTTTCAGATACAGTTGTAGAAACTATTTGTCTTTGTTTGAATTTGTTGACCACAGAGTAAATGTTCTACTTGAAAACATAATACTAAGTGTAGGGACTTCAAAGGTGGTTGTTAGATTGGTGCATTTCTGCCCTTGTGTGAGAAGTGTGCTCATGTTGGCTAGTGCTAGTGACTTCTGTCACAAGTGTATCATCATTATAATCTCCCCTGGTACAGAACAGTTTTGGGGTGTTTTGTTTTTTTTTTTTTTGCTAATTGCATGCTCTTTAAAGCATGGGACAGGTTTAATGTTAATTTTCATGCGGAATTTATTACAGAATAAGAACACCAGGTATGAGTCTGTATTGATTTATCAATAAGATAAGTGTATTCTGTATCTCTGGAGGATATTGATGTTGAAAAGGTCTTGAACAGACTGTTTTTGAAAAAGAAGAGCCAAAAAGTATTCATCCATAAGGAAAGTTGGTTTCGGCTTATCCTGATGGACTGGTGTAGAGCTTAACTGTGATCCTGTTGCACTAACAACGTTTATAAATATAGAAGAAAATTGGTAAATAATATTTCAGGTAACCTTTCTCTTTTAAGAGGGAAGGGATATGTTAGCCATGTATGAACTCCCTCTCAAAAATAAGTGGTTAAAACTCTGTGGTTTTTTGCTAAAGCAAGACTGCTTTTTCCAGGCCAAAGGGTCCACCAGTTTTTCAATCTCAGCCTTTTATTTGTGCAAAGTTCAGTCTGTAGTCCAAACCTGTTATTAAAGTGTAGGTCTGAAATGTCTCTTTCTGGAAAGGAACTTTGCAGCATAAAACATAAGTAATACCTCTAGAGATATATTTTTGATGATGGTTTAATATTTCAAAAGCTGTGAAGGTTTGAGTTCTAATTTAAATGTGTCTCAGGCCTTTAGCATTGGTATTTATGAGAATGTGAGTCATTTCAAGATTGAGTTTTTTGGTGTAGAGTAGGCATGCTCATAGACTTGGCTAATGCAAAACAAACATGCTACATAGCAGTCATAGTAAAGGTGCAGCTACAGTTCTGTCCTTTGCAATGCACTAACACAGACTTCTGAGTTTTATTTATTCATTCTGGATGTGCTTTTGTGTTTCTGTATGTGCAACATTGTTACTTTGAAACAGAGGTGGAAAGCCAAAGCTGTAGGTGCAGAACTAAAAGCATGTGCACTGAGTTTATGTTTTTGGATACTGGCATTCTACAACAATAGTGTGTTATTTATAATAAAAATAATGTTTGAATTCTTACAATTTAATACCAACAATACACACCTGACAAGATATTTTTGAAATTATGGTGCCCTTGGTCATTGTTTTGGGGTTTTTTTCTCCTTCACAAAACACAGTGAATATTTTAAAGCCTGAAGCTAAGTAAGTTCCTTTAAAAAGATGTGTTGAAATGTGTTAAGTATAGAATAATGTGGAGGTGCCTGTTTATTAATTTTCACTGTGGTCTCTCCCTTTTTTTCCTCACTCACTCTTCCTACTAATTCTGGTCTTTCCATGGTCATGCTTGGGGGTTGTTTGGTTGATTGTGGTGGGGTTTTTTTCGTTGTTATTTATTTTTTTCTTTTTCTTAAATATCTCTCTTGAAATATCTCCAGAGTAGATGTCAAATCTCTTATGTCAGTTGATCTTTTCTTGGCATCATGAATTTTTTTACCTGTTTGTTGCTCAAATTGCTTGTCATGTACAGTCTTGCAGCTTTAAATAGGATCTAGTTGTAATGTTATCGCACGGTAGTTAATATATGGATTTGATCATTACATATGATCAAATGAAAACAGAATCAGACATTCAGCAAACAATTTTTAGTATGCCAGATATATAAAATTATTAGAGCTAAAATAGGTTCATGTCCCAACACTGTATTTCTGCTTTGCTTACTTACTTGTGAAAAATCAGCAAATACAGAAGAATCCTTGAGTATAAGAGATAACTTTAAATGCAGTTTGATCACACAGAAATCCTATTTCTATGGTATGTGTGTATATCAGAATGAAAGTGTGATCCTAACACAAGTTAAGCATGCATGTTTTAATTTTAATGTGGCTACCACGGATAATAGTAGCAGGTGAATTGTAGGGATGGAGGTTGCAGCTGCTGTAATTCTGAGGGTTCGTTCTAAGATTTGTATGTACTTCAGTTCACAATGTAGGGTGTAAAACCAATGGTACAGTGGCCTTAAAATTACCATAATTTTGTTTCCTTATGCTTCAATCACTTTTGCTAACTATGCATGGTCCTGGACTATTTTTCCCTGAAAAGAACTTAAAAAGTTTCTGTAAACCAATGTTTTGATAATGTTCTGACTGTTGACTTCTTTTGGCTTATCCATGTCTTTCCTGAGTTGATGTTAAGAATCTGCAAGTTCAGATACTGAGTCAGCTGTGTGTATTTAGGCAGAAACAGTGACCAGCATCTCTGGACTAATATTCAAAAAAAAAAAAAAAGGTCATATAAAATAATATAAAAATATTACCAGGAAGTTTGAGTTTAGAGTTGATGTAGCTGAGCCATTGGGAGTTGAAGGAGATCAAAAAAGCTCTATGATGAGATACAAAATAAATGGTAATGTTATACATCAAAGGACACACATTACATAGATCACCACCACGCTTATCCACTAAATATGTAGGCAGTAGTATTCTTAGAGTTCTTAAACATTTTATGAAGAGTACACAAGTTAATTATTGATTTCAACTAAAATTGAAGGCAATATTATATCAAGATTCATTTTGAGTATATCAAATACATAATCTATTTCAGGATATATGACATAGTAGGGATATGGGAAACACTAACACTAATTGACCTGCCAAGGTGAAGGAAGGGACATGAGCTGAGAAGTAGAGAGTGAGAAATCTGAAAAGTAATTGTGAAAATAAGACTTTCAGCATAGGTAAGAAAGGTCATTTGGGGAAACCTTAGTTCTGAAGTTCAAAGGTTCCACTCCATGAAGGACAAAAGGAGGTCTTGTATTTGCTGTAAATTTCTAGTTAATGAAAATAGAGCAATAAATAATATTGATTGCCTCAGTTTCCAAACAGATATTTATGTCATTATACTGAGAATAATAATAATATTATGGAGGACAAGGTACTATTAGCCTGATAATAGCCTCCTAACTGACATCAGTTACAACTGGGAATAAAGCAATGCAGTATAACGAGGAGCTGCCTCCTGAAACATGTTTTCACTGCATTAATATATAAGAATAAACTACATTGACTTACCTTTTGGCTGTATATCAAAATAATGCAGTTCTGAGTTCAAATTATCCGCTTAATAATGTGAAGTAGATGGTTTAAAAGGTAACAGAGGACATTTAGGAAAATTGAATTGATGTGATAATGAAATTATCTGTCTGCAGAATTGAGATTCACATAACTGGGTGGTAAGATTCCTTTACAAGATGCTTGACCACAGAGCACTTCTGTCACTTCTGAGGCAAGAGTCCTGGACTTTAGAGGAAAAAATCTTGAAGAAGATACAATACAACCTAATGCCTTTTGGCAGCTGTTGTACCAATGTAATGTTGTAACAATCTAATTGGATTTGGCATGGGAGAGAGTTGTGTATGCTCATGGCCACCTTGGGAAGGCCACATACAAGGTAATAACAGTGGAGACCTATCAAATATCTTGAGGGTAGCTATGGTGGAACAAGCATGTGAATACCACCAGCTCAGCTGGTCCCAACACAACTGTGTAACTGCAGGTTTCTGATAACTGTACAATTGTTAAAGCTAATATCCTAAATCACTAATTCCATTTTCACCATTTCACCTGCTATGCAGTTTAGTTGAACACTTTTTATTTCTTTTTTTTTTCTTTTTTTTCCCCCCTGAATTTTTGATTCAAGTATAGTCATTTATTTCTTCATTGAGGAGTCACATTCTACCTGTTAACTGAGTAAATTCAGCAACAGTCAAAAGCAGACAGAAGTGAAAGAAAACAATTTCCCATTAAACGGAATGTCATGGTTTTGTTTTGGGACTTCTGATTTGTCAGTGCTAGAGATGTGCTGTGTGGGCAGAATTCTTCTTCCAGGTGCCATTGAGGTGAGAACAGATGTGTGACATGGGTTTATAAGGTGGTGTCAGGGATATTGTGGTAAGAGCACTTAAAAAATCTCCTCATTTTCTTTACATATATATATATATATATATATAAATTTTAGAACTACATTTGAGTGGTTTTGAACATAGTACCAAATTTAACAGTAGAGGAAAAAAACCCATTAAGATGTACCTGAATTGAGGTCTAATACAGTACCTTCATGAGTAATGAAAATATTTCAGACACAGCTTTGATCTTGGAAAAGAAGGGTTTCTGAGTACTGTATGTCGTCTGGACTGAAAAAGACAGAGGTTTATAGAGAAGAAATAAGTTTGTTACATTAGAGGATCCTAGGTAAATCATTAAATTATTTAGGAAGCTTTTATTTTCTCATAACTCTAAAGCCTTTTGATTTGCAACTTTTGGCATTTTCATTACAATTCTTATACTTCATGAGTTTATGTTGCTTTTCAGAAACATTTGATGAAACCTGTCTCTGGCACTCTTTAATATATAGATAGCCAAATAGACGATAGCTGAATGCATTCTGTTCTTAAGTAGGCATCCAGATAAGCTCTGTTTCATTGCCAAATAAAAGGGTTTTTTGTTCATAGTGAATGAAGTTGTTTCTCTAAGATATTTTTTCTGTGGCCATAAAATTTAGGTAACTACAGAAGCACTCATCCTGCAACTGTTAGAAATATTTGTGCACAGGCGAGTACTGACTTCTTCATGTCCTTTCAATGCTCTGCGGGATCTTTTGTTAGGAATTTGAAATGATTACAAAGAAAGAGCAAGGCAGATTTGTTGTTACTGATACAAATATGCACTATTGTTGTCTCCAATTCAGACACCATGGCAAGGTATTTCTGGTTTTTTGTTGTAGTTTGTTCAATGCAGGGAACTGGGGGGGGTAAAGGCTGGCTCCCCAGTCATCAAAACTTTACAGTTTTACAAACTTTACAAACTTTACATTTTAACAAAGCCATCAGCATTCATTGGTTACATATTACATAACTTAGGTGTTAATTAGTACTCAAAGCCCTGTTTGCTAGTTATATTTCTCATTTCCCATTCTAATTATTCTGTTATACATAGTTCTTCCTTCCATTTGAGTCTGGGATCCATTTTGAGAAGTTGCTCACTGAGTCAGTGATTGCAATCTTCCACTGCAGAAGTATCATCTAGGAGGAACCTACATGCAGCTCACTCAGTATTGAGCAAGTTTGGGACAGGCGAGAACTTCACTTTCTATTACACTTAAAAGAAATAAAGTTTAAAAGAAAAGTCTTCTTTTTTCTGGTTACCGTTTATTCTCTCCTCCTTCCATTGCGTCCAAATTGATTTTAAGATTTGTGACATTAGATTTAAACAGTTTAGTATTTTTAGATGTTTACCCATAGAAAGAGAATTCCATTAGTGATTATTGTTCTTTGGTTAAGGAATCACTTGAAGAGACCTGAATTCAGTAGCTCAGTAAATATATTCCTGTTCTCTGCAGTCTGCTCACCTGCTCTCAAGTTTTAGTTGCGTATTCATAGACATGTCAAAAATAATTTATTTTCATATTGCAGGAGAACAAGAACTACATTTTAACAAAAGAATAAAATTTTCTTGAGGCTGTGGCACTCAGTGTACCACTCCAGCCTGATGGTAGGTAGCCTTTCAGTGAGCAAATATCCACAGTAATCAGTTTAATTGGTACAATATTGCAAAGTGCTGTTCTGAATTTAACAGTTCTCCTGATTGCTTATTAAATCACCAAGAGAAATGTGGCAAATATTATGTGATACATGTGGTTCTACTCTACAACTCAAACAAATCACAAAAAAAAAAAAAGAAAAAAAAAAAAAAAAAAAAAAAACAAAAAAGATAAGCAGCAAGAGGAGGAAATAATTACATTAAAGTAGTTGGCTGTCTTAAATGCCCTGCATTTGAAACAACCATAATTCAACTCTTCTCACAGAATCTTGAGCCTCTGTAGATTTTATTATGCGTATCCAGATACTGGAAGTTACTGCCCTTCTCTTTTGCCATGTCATTGCTGCTGAGCTGTGTGCGAGTGTTTGTGCAACTTAATATAGACCTACTTGTAACCCAAATTTATGATCTTTCACCATGTTATCTATTATTTCTAGTAAAACACAATTTGATTTTAGAAGAACTATGAAGCTTATGAGATTTAATCTGCTGCACTGTCCATGTTTGATGAACAGTCCCATAAATAATATTTCTTTTGTCATTTATTTTATAGCCCAGTTCAGGCCTGCAGTAGTTAGGAGTTAGGTCTTGAATATGCTGGAAAGTACAAGCAATGAAGTTTGGAGACACTGATTCACTGAGATAACAACCATATATATGTATGGCAGGTGATAATGCTAATTGATATCATGTCAAATTTTTCTCATAAAACACAAAACTCAGTGACTTTAGAAATAATTGGTTGTTACTTTCACTGATCTGTCTTATAGCAGACATTTGTTTCACCAACATAAAAAATGCGTGTTACAATTTCCAGTGAGGGTTCTCTTCCATTTCCTAGTGACTGATATATATTTCATGTGAATTTGAGTCTTCATTAATAATTTCTAAAATGCATCCACTAGTTTGAGTGTGACATTACTTGTGATTTTTTTTAGGGATTTTGCTCCTACAAACATTGCTCCTACTGTTAAACAATTGAAGTTGATGTTTCTTGTGACAGTTACTGTTGGCATGGCAGCTGTAAGTCTGTACATCACTGGGTAGTACAGGGGTTTAATAACTGTATGATCATCTCTTTAGTTAAGGAACCAGTTAAAAAAGCTGTTCTTGTCTCAGATCTAAACCAATACTATGTCATAAATGTTTAAAATGTATAAGGCAGGCTCAGCTTAATGAATTACCCCACAATTCAGCATTCCAAAATTAGGTAGCCAATTTGAAATGGAGCTGACAGTACATTGCATCAATTTTCTAACCACCTCCAAATACGAGGAATTGAATCCATAGGTACAAATTTTCAAATCATAAAAATATTGATGAAAAAGATGAATTCAGTTATTTACATGTCTGTCCTGTCTAAGTATTGTATACCAATATTTTTAGCCACTTGAATGCTCCAGCATAAAGTATCTGGGTGCACATTTTAGGACATTACAAAGAGAAATGTGTTGTGTTTTCAAACTGCTACACTGTTGGTTGTATTTCCATCAGTTGCAAAGGTGAAAACGTTTGTTACTGTACAGGCTTTGCAGGTGTTACGTTACTTTGCTACTAGAGTTCAATGATTTTTGTCTTGTGTAAGTTTTTTGTTTGATTTGTCACTCTTATTTTCAATATTTGCAGCAAGGATTTCCTTTGTTACACGATAGACTTCATGAGACTTTCCTGTTTAAGAGCAGGAAAAATTGTCTTCTGCAAAAGACAGATATGCTTTTCAAGTTTGTTCTGGCTTAATTCTTTATTTTATATATTTATTTATGTCCATTGTTTTTCCACATGATTTAATGCTGGCAATAGATTTTTTTTCCTCCTTGTTATTTCTATCCTCCTGCCATGGGTCTGTTGATTCAGCTGTGTGAGTCTGAAGGATTATATATTTTAGGGAGTTGTCAATAAATGGAGTTTAGACGGTGTTGAATAGCACTGTTTCCTTTTCCACTAAAAGACAGAGTATCTTGTAATGCCCTTGTGTGCAAGACTGTATCTCATGCATCTTTGTGGCAGTGATTGGAATGTGAATGTTAGTGGTTTCTAAGCAGTTAGGGGAGGTGTAAAGTATGTAGGACTAGCACTGGCATCTCATACCAAGTGCTCTACAAAGGAAGATGAAATGCCGAGTTCATAAGAGCACGTTTTGTATGTATTTGATTTAGCCCTTTTGAGTTTGCTGTTGCTGTCCTGAGTTGTTTACATACTAACTTGGAGTTGATATCAGTGCAAAATACCAGTTAATTTCTGTTACCGCTGCTTATTTAGTCTTCTGTTTCAATATTCTCATCAGATTGGAATCTGTGCTTAATGTATTTTAGAGTTTGTCAGTATCTTACTGGTGTTATTAGTAGTCCTCCAGGGTATCCACAGCTGAATCAGTGGTATGCTCTGCAGCTGTTATCTGAATTAAATGTGTCAGCTATACAAATTTAAAGAGCAGAAGTAAAACATAATTTAGTTTTTCAGAAATGTGAGTATTTGTAGCCACAACAGAGTACCAATGTCATAGTTTTGTGTAAAGGTGAGGAATTGCTCTGGGAAAAATGAGGGATGAATGAGGGCTGTTGCTATGTGGGTGCCTAATTAATCAACCCATGGAGTCCATTCAAATTTTAGAAGTTTAAAATTCTACCAAGCTCCAGTGAAACATGCCGTCTTCCCTCTAGTTAAAACAATTTTCTTGTTAGTGCAGAAAAAAGCCCCCCAACCAAATTTTTGTGGTATTTCTGTTGGAATTTGAAGGCTAGGTGTAGCCTGACTAACCATGGCCACAGAAGTCTGTGACATGTGGATGAAACTTACAGCATTTATACTATCAGTAGCCATTATTCTTAAACAGAGACAGGAAACAAAATAAAGGCACAAAATTCTCATGCTGCATTCTTGTTCACCTGCCAGGAAAGTACTTTTAAACACCATGAACAGAGCGAGGTTTTCTCTTTAAAGAACGATTCAGGTTTTTTTCCTGTCTTCCCCCAGGTTTTACTGGTTGAGTCTAAAATCCATTGACAGTGGAGCTAGTCTAGCCACGGGACTGTAATTCTTTTGCTCCTCAATCACAAAAACCTTCATAGATAACTTCGTGTTGTATAAACCTGCTTTGCTGCTGACAGGAATTTGAACAATTTCTAGTCTCATTGAAAAAACAATCAAGAAGTTTGCTCTAGTGTTACAATATCATAACACAAAAGAAAATCTAAATAAATTAGCTTTTAGAGCTAATTATGAAGAAGTTTCTTGTGTTCCTATTAATATTGTTACTTTGTTTATTCTCTGGACTCTTTAAAGCAAGGAAGCGGAACTGAAGGGTGTCAAAATATCTCTCCATTAGTCATGCTCTGCTGGTTAGCTGGGAGTGTGTTTTGCCCAGGCAGCACAACTCAATCAATACCTTTCTTGCCTGAGAGAGGAGGGAGTCTCTGTGGTGAGCCAGCCTCCATGTGCACCTAAAACTATTTCAGGATTTTTCCTGGGTTTAATTGAATTCTGTGCTTCTGAGGCTGGAGAGAACAAAAACAGTTACCACTGTTGAATCCTGGACATTACCTGTGTGTTTAGGGTTCATACTGTGCTCGTGAATTGACAAAAGAAAGTAAGCTGGTTCACATGGGCAGGTCTGGGGAAAGAACTGCTCTTTCCTTGACTGTCAGCCAGGATCCCTGTGATGATCTTTGTGGGCACTTGGCACAGTTACACTGTAAGGGCTAAGTTCTGCTTTACTCTTAAAACATAGGTTCACCTTCTTTATGAATAATAAATATTTGCTAATTTATGTTTTCTACATAGAATAGCTTTCAGGAAATTTGCTACTGTGATAATTAATTTATCTGTGAGTTACTATTAATTACAGAATAGTGTATAATTTTTTGTTACAAGTCATGAGAATTAAAATAATTTCTAAAGGAAATTTGAAAGTTCAACATTAGTACACTACATTGCTATGGAGGTTGTATTATTTCAAAAAAAAACAAACCCAGAGGACTCAGAAATATGTTTCTGCCTGATACGCATTCAGCTTGGTCTGATGAGGAGCACAAGTGAAAATGATGCTGTTGGGAAGTGGCTATGAGGTTGGAAATATACTATGTAAGTGAAAGGTGGTTTTATATCACAGACTGAGCATATTGCTTAAGATTCATACATTCTGGTACTTCTCAATTGAAATGAGTTAATTTCAGATGACGTTTTCTGCAGTGTGGGTAACCTGCTTTGTGGGATAATGGTATTTGGTTTAAGTAGTTTTATGTGTTGCTTGTTCAGCATTTATTGAGATGGTGTGCAATATTCCTTCTAAAATTTTTCAAAATTTATGGTAAGATCTATTGAATCTCTTCAGAAAATGCAGAATTGAATTGAATTGAGGTTAATGGTTGTTTGTGGAAGGTGAAGCCTTCAGGGTAATACAGCAGGTGAATAGGTCACAGTGTTCAAGAGCAGCTCAATTTGATTTGCAATTAGAGTGTAGAAGTGGAAGATATACAACCAGGATTGAAACCCAGAGCTAGTTTTGTTTCATATTTGAATGTTCAGAGATATTTTTTTTTCATTATTAATAAAAGATACACCAACAAAGAGATTGATATCCTCTATGTTCAGTGTTAGAATTAGAAACAGTCATAATAAAATGGAATTCATTTTCTGCTTCTGAAGAAAAGCCTGACTGATTGCTGGGTTTGTCCTGGCTATACGAAATCCTTCATATTGCTGAAAATGTGTTGGTAAAAGGATTATTATTTTTATTATTATTGTTATTTAAAGCCTCCGTGAGCACACATATGCATTAACAGATCATTTCTTTGCCTTTCTTGGCAAATTAATCCAGAATGATTTTGAACAGATTTCACATCTCTTTAAATATTTTTTTTTCCTTCTTAAATAATGCTTGAGCCAGCATTCTAATTAGATGCAAACTTACTGTGAAATTTATAGTATTTTTGCTCCTTTTTCTTTTTTTAGACAGTTACTCAGTCATGCGGGTCTGCACATTATAGTCCAACTGAATCAGTTTTATTCTAGTGCACAGAAGTTTGTCATGTGTAACTTGTGCTATTTGCCTTTTTTGTTTTCCCCTATAGGTATATTCGAATTGTTGGGACCCACAACACAGTGAACAAAGTTTTCCATATTGTGGCATTTGAATGCATGTTCACGAACAAATCCTTTACTCTTGAGAAAGGTCTGATAGGTAAGATATAAAACTGTTTCCTTTTACATGAACTGTTGCAAATGCTTATCTTTTAAAGCTGACCATCACTGCACTCTTACTATACTTCTGTTTCCACACAGAAATCTCTAACTTGAGTTAAACAATGCTGTAAGCTTAGAATTAGTTGGACAGTCCTTGCAACTTCTTTGTCATTCCAGTTCTGTGGATTAATTAATGATGCTGCAGGAATGCTGAAATTCAAATTACATCAACTGCTACTGACAAAGCCACTGATAATTGAGTCACTCTGTGCTGACAATCTGATTTTTCTTTGCATGTCACATCATGGTTGCTCTTGCCTCCCAGGAGGTTAGCCTGAATTCTTTTACAAGAATGGAGTAACCAGAGCTATTTATTGCAGTGAGGATGGATTTGGGCATTTAGGGACTCTTACACTGCCTAGTTTCAACTGCTAAAAGTAAACTCTCGTGTGTTGATTTTCCCCCAAAGAGTCGTACACGTGCTTAGCCATGGCAAAGCATTATATTGGCTACTGTTATTCTCAGAACACCAGGTTGATGGAACTCTGTTAGCTCTGGACAGCTTATATAATACTGAGTTAAGTACTTTGATATTGCTTAAGGTAGAAACCCCCAGCAGACCAGCACTACTGAATGATAAAATATGTCACAGTAAGAGCTAATACTAATGTTTTTTGAATAGTTCAAATAGGGTGGTTTCTGTGCTTTCTTCCATATAAACTCATGAAAGTCAGATCTTAAACTTCATTGGAAGGAGTATTATTGGCCTTTTAGTAGTTGTCTAGATGGGATTTCCCCCAGTTTATTACTTCTGGCATGAAATTGAGAATTTCAGCAAAATTCTCAGAGTTCATGCTGATTTTAAACATATTTAAATTATACACCTATGACAGATGGAAGGGAATAGTGTTTTCAAAATAGGACGAGAAGGAAGATTTTTAGTAAGACACTTTTTTTTTTCTTCTGAGAAAACTATAATATTTACATGTGAAAAACTGAGATTCAACTCCTTCAGCCTGTTCCTTATGCATTATACAAAGGCATTGCATGGTTACACTTAATCTCATGAAGTTTGATGTGAAATTCCATGATGTTTCTTTGGAAGCATAAAGTAAAGTAGCCTGGCAAATCAGACTTTGCTGATTTTTATATTATATAGCCCAAAATTGCATAAGCTGTCCCATAATGCAAATCAAATCAATTCCCTTTCTTTTAGGCAGTTTGCAAGTAGCATTGCATTACAAGTAGCATTGCAATTGCTATTGACAAGAAAATAGAATAAGCAGTAAGGAAAAACTGTGTTAAAAGGAAACATCTACCTTCAGTAAGCTGGTTAGCAGAGAAACAAAGTGTTTCAAGTTTATTAAAACCTGTAAGTTAAATTCCATATTTAGCACTGCCAGATAGGAATTTTTAAAAACTTGACACAGAGTTACTGTGTGCTAGTAAGTGTTGCATATGCGTGTATTTGATACCAGATTATCAAACTTACTTAGCAAATGCTTAATTTAGGACTCAAATAACATACTTGCTTTCTTGCTCTTTTTTATTGTGTTAACACAAAGTTTGTTTGTTTGTAACAGTGGGAAAGGCAGTGAATCCACACATGTTTGTGGAAATGTACTGTAATTGACTTGTCCTTTGTAGACTCAATTATATTTTCTGGTTGAGTGATCATTTTGGTGAGATGAACTATCTGCTTTAGCATTTCGTAAGTTTCAAAGGTAATCTGGGGTATGGAAACTTTATATGGCTACTATTTTATTAAAATTTCTCCATTTGTGAAAATGCTTTTGTTGTTACAGACTCTTACAGGTAAATAGGGTTTGGTCAGCATAATGGTGTCCCCTGGTAGAATGGGGATCAGTGGAACTATGCTGTTTCCAGTGTGGGTCAATCAAGCTGTTGTGTGTGTAAGTCATTTGAAGTGACCAGCAATAAGGAAAGAGAGGCCTGTAGGTCTCTTGTGGCATTTTATATTTAAGGGATGGTGATCAGTACAAATTAATAGAAAATTTAAGAATTCAGTGAGTAGTTACTTGAAAGCAGGGTGTGGACAGTCTTCCAATTGTAAGTGAGGCAGCAACAGTAGCATACATGACCCTGCAGAATTTGTGGTGAGAAAGGCACAAATAGAAACATTTAGGGATTAGTTGAGGACAGTCCAGTTGTGAAAGGGTACGGAGCATAATGGCCATCAGTATTATCTATTCAAAAATATTCGCAACAACTTTGTTCCAGCTATGTGACTTTATATCCATTTAGTACTTTGTTTTCCATACCTCTGATGGTTACCATAAGGTACCATGTTGTCTGACTCCTGTGGT
Source organism: Acropternis orthonyx (assembly GCA_035583155.1). NCBI lineage: Eukaryota > Metazoa > Chordata > Aves > Passeriformes > Rhinocryptidae > Acropternis > Acropternis orthonyx. The sequence goes on along the minus strand of JAWWEU010000111.1, from coordinate 39,665,641 downwards.
CAAGCAGACTGTCTAGGTCCACTTCTGTAAAAACTCTGTATAACCACCAATTGGGTAGTTAGCACAGATTCATTTTATTGCTCTGATGAGGATTTGTAGTGTTTATTTCTGTTTCTGCAGTGACCAGATAGAGTAAAGTGAACTGAAAGCAGTTAGGAGAGTTTCACGAAGCATATGAAAGTGCAATAAACAGAGTAGGTTGCTTTTAAGCTTGACTGAGTGTAGAAGCTTTCATCTTCAACCCTTGAAAAGCAGTTCATTGGGGTCATTGCTTTTCCCATATGATACTAAATATGGTATTAAATTAGGTTAGAACAAACACAGCTGCTGTTTCTATAACCTGTTGTTATTAAAAAAACGAAATACTTGGTCAGCCCTTGAAGGCCATACAGCCCTTTTCAGAAAGACCGTGTGACCCTTACTGCTACCAAAACAACACTGAAGATAATATGCAGAGACTTCATCATTTGAAAACTCGTTCCAGAGAAATAAGGCCTCTGAGGTATTTGTTTAGGGATCTTATGTGGACACTTAAGATTATTTATTTATTTATTTATTTATTTGGAAAGCTATCCAATTTGATCAGAAAGCTGTATCTACCAAGAGAGTAATTTATCAGCTATATTACTACTGATACATAGTATCTATATAATGGCTGTCACTGTGCAGTGAAGATTAGAAGCTGGTAAACAAATAATAAAAACGAAGTGCTGTTTCATGGTAACAACAATTTTATGTTGTGTTTTTGCATGTAAAGTGTTAATGAAAAATTATTAACTTTACATATTACATTTAAAAGTTAATGTGGAAGATGATTTATGTGGTTACTTTATACAATGCTGGATTGGTATTGGCATGATCCAATGGTAGCTGAGTAGTAGTTTTGAAGTAAAAGTAGCAGAAAATGCTTCTTTCTAGTGCTGTTGGGTGTTTTAATGTCAGTTTACAATTTACTGTCTTGTGAAATGAGGTAGGTGACAAAAATTAATTCAATCATATGAAATTATTCCCTAGCACAGATGTTAGGGTTGAGATGTTTTCTTTTTGGCATAGTATTGTCTCTAAATGTATAAGTTAACAGTTTTACGTATTAAAATCATGATATTGACATAACTATTCAATTTAACAAGGATGTAAATATTTTTTAATCTCAAAATCATAATGCTTGCTCTTAATGAACTTCTGCTTCTGAAATTTTGAATGGTCTTTAGACACTAATATTTAATCTAGAATCCAAACCAAAAGAATGTTTTCACAAGCAGGAGGCATGCTCCTTTGGAGGGAGAAACAGTACCTGGTGTGATGTGATGTGTTGTAAAAGGTTCCGATCTGCCCAGTGGCAAGAAGTTACAACAGCAGGTGAAGGACTCTTTCTGTGCAATACCTCTTTTGGTTTCTGGATTTTTTTTTCCCCACCTAAATATAGGAACCAATTCCTCTTTTCTGCCTCCTTGGGAAAAACTTGATAACCTCACTTAGTCCTTTAATCACTACTCTGTGCTGAGGGACAGTCAAGGACTGTGTGGGTGTGTGAGTTTGACCAGCCTACTGTCCCATTTTGGGCCTGGTTAAGGTCATAGGAAGTGCAGTGTGGATGGATTGCACGTGAAGTAGTGTTTATCTGTAGTCTGTCTCAGTCTATCAGACTGTCTTGTAACTTGTACATTAGACACAAAAGGGAGAGCAGTGAGTAATGACTGAAGAGCAGAAGATGAAAATAAAACCCTGGAATGTCCTTGGTCACCCTCTGGGGAATACTGTTCAGCACTTATGGATCACTGTGAACCTTCATTTGTGTGCTGTTCAATGCCTCAGGAGAACTTGTTTGAAAAGGGAAAAAAATATATAAATAAATAAACATTCACTTGTTTTTTACTCTGGCAGTTATTTTAAACAAAACAAAACTAAATGTGTAACAGAGAGAAACCAGTCGTATCAGTTTTCTAGTGTGGTTCAGCTTTGTAAAAGATTGCATTGTCTCTCTCCAAGGAAGTAGTGAGAGATGCTATTTTTGTGTCTGCTTTAATGTTGACTGCACACAAAGCTATCATATTTTGTTACTTCTTTTGTAAAAAGTTTAGCATTCTTCAAAAATAATGCAGGCTTCGCCAGCAGTGTAAGTCAGCTCTGCTGCAAGTGTAGCCTTAGGAAATCATGAAAATTTGAAGACAGTCTAAATACTGCAGGGGTTTTTTTCTTCCTCTTTCTACAAGAAAGGACAGCCACGTGGTTGGTTTAGTTACTGATACCCATTTTTCAATAGAGCTCTGTTCATATGGTTCCAGTTTTTTTTTTTTTCCTTTTTCCTTCTATTTTCAGTGCTGTAACAAGAGATGTAGTACTTCCTAAAACATTTGTTATTTCTGAAAGCCTTCTTCAGGCATAATGCTTAATGTAAGAGCCCTGTAGCAGCCAATTGGTCAGGAATTAAAATGATGGCCTGTTCTAATGAATTTAATGCTTTTCTTCTAATTTATAGGATCAGAGATCATGAGTTCTAGCAGATACCTTGTGAAAAATCATCCTTCTCTGAAGTTTTTCAAATCTAGTATCTGATAGTTGGACATAGACAAGTATTAGTGGGGTTTTCTTTTCCAGCTAAATACGGCTCGCAGAAACCTTTTCACTGAAACAGGTGGAAATGCTGTTAATATTTTTTTGAAGCTGATAGTTCTTGAGCTCTTGATCGATTTCTTGATTGAAGATTTGAATTAAATGTAGCAATTTCATCAGCGAGTTTCAACTCTAAAAAGTAAGAGTGTGTAGGAGAGAGAGGACTTTGTGACTGTGTTTTTAATTAACTGAAAAGTCCGTAGACTTCATATTTTTTCTACCATGTAGCAAGTAAACAAGGGCAAATTCATATACCGAATAAAGAGTAGACTTCAGAAGTCTTCCAGCATGTGTAAAATAATGAAAGCAAAATGCCCAGTATGCTTTTATTTAATGCAGTATGATCAAATCCTGGAATAACATTTGTGTCCTTAATTTGTTTTTTTTTTTTAGTATCAGCTTTCTATTTTTTAGCCATCACTTTCTAGTGAGAAAACTTATGCCAGCTTAGTAGATGTCCAGGTAGAGACGGAATGCAATTTTACAGCTAAATACGAAGCAATTGAAAGCTTTAGCAGTTGTTTTAAGTATCATTAATGGCTGGGTTTTTTTAGCTGGTACAGAAACCCACCTTGTTCTGTTCCTTCCTGTGTTGCAAAACGTTGTTTGAGGATTTTCTCTCATTTCCCCACCAACTCACATTAGCCAATTGATAGCAGTTAAGTTACAGTGGATGGACAGAAAGCAAAAGCTGACCTGTCCAGAATGGGAGATGAAGGGAAATACCCTACACTCAGATGTGGAAGCCATTTGGCAGCAACTGCTTTAACTTTTTCTGAGTACTTCAGAGAAAAAAAAAATCCTATGAAAAATCAAGTATGCTAAAAAGAAAAAGCAAAAAGCATAAGGAGTGATAACTACATATGACTGAGGCTACAACACACTTCTGGCACATTTTATCTTGGAGGAATTCTAAGGACAGTTGAATACAATTTATGTCTTATCTTTATATATAACCAGTATAGATGACCCTTTAGGCCATGTCTTGAAAATCACAGTCCTTTATAAAAATGCTGTTACTAGAATTAAATACACTGCCAGCTGTTCATTGCTCCATACTGCAGCAGAAGACCAGGAGACAAGAAAGTAAGTTTTAATAAATGTTTCGTGCTGCTGTCCTGTAACCTCAGTAATCATTTCCTTTGTTTGCCTACAGAATGTATATACTTTACTCACACACATCTTTTCTGTTCTGTAAAAGCAAATCAGATTTTTCAGGGCAAAACTGCTATATGAACATGGGGGAAAAAGCAATTTCCATATTTGTAATCTCTTCTTTTGCCTTCTTTTACAATATTTTTACAAGATGGATAGCTGGTAGATTAAAAAAAAGAGAGACAAAAATAGAAACAAGACCATTGGTTTTGGCAGTATGTTTTTGTAAACAAGTGACCTGAATTGAAGCAGAAATTCTAACGGGAAAAAGTCCAAGAACCAGAGGTCTTAAAATACAGCACAGAGTCCCTACCAGATGGTATTTTTAATAAATTTATCAAGCGGATATAAAAGATAATAACATTGAAAATAGGGAGTGGTGGACCCCCTAGAGAAAAAGAACAGTATGGCACATTCTGCACATTTCATTAGTTAGAGTCACTTTCTAATTAGCCATTGTAGGGAAGACCACAGAATTATATTAAAAACACACCAAGACAGTTTCTGTGTGGTTGTTAAGGAGTTCGACTAATCAGGGTAACATCTTCGCAGATGGTCATGGATTAGTGCAGAAATCTAGATGTGAGAAGGAGCAGGATGGTGCTCAGAGGCCATGCAGGCAAAATACTGGATGAACTGAGCTGCACTGCATACCTCGGCATGTGTCTGCAGCCTCAACATGAATGTTGATCTTGACACTTCATCTTTTACTCTCTTTTTTAACCAAGGTTTCAATAGATTCCTCTTCGTACAAAAAGCAGCCATATGTAGAAGATGCTTTAAAGCCTATATGAAATGGATACTCATAGAAGTTCCCTTACTCCTGGAGAGGGGGGGAGGGGGTGAAAGGAAGTCAAGTCAAACTTTATTTCAATGCCAGTACTTTTTAATTTGCATTGTTAGTCTTTTGCTTTCTTCAGATTGTTCCCAGTGAAGTACTTCTAATGTCTACCACCTGCTCCCATGTAAGAATCTGGGAATTGTTGAGTGCCTCTTTTCAGTAATGGGGGGATCAAGAAATTTCTAGAATAATAATGTGGTGGGTTTAGTAATTTTTTCTGAGCAAACAGACATGGCAGTACATTTGATAGCACAGTAGATTTTTCAGAAATTGTTGCTTTTCCACTGCCTTGGATTATTACTTGGCAACAAGCTTGCACTTTTTTCCCCTGTGTGTTTTATGGTGTTCTGGTTGGTTGGTGGTTTTTCTAAGATTATGTTCCTGACACCAGTAGTACATTTAAAACACAGAGTCCCAGCTCTTTGTGGAAAATGATACCTTTTTTGCATGCTGGAGACTTGTACATATGTGACATTTCACATAGCTATGTTTCAGCCATATTCAGATGTTGTAGTATTTTAAAGACATATTTTACAGACAACTATTAAAAGTATGTAATTAAGTTATTCATGTGCAGCAGACTTGAAATGGTACGGGTTGTTTGTCCTTTATCAGAGGCTGACACACAAAATCTCAGCTGCTTTTTTTAATACAGCCTGTCCTGAAAAAGTTCTTCTTGTCATTTAGATGAACAATCAGTGCTTCTAACATTTTCCCCCAAAAAAACAAAGGCTCAACAGGCAACCTTGATTTTCATATGTTCAGAGAGCATTATTTTTCATCCTTGTTATTTTTAACTTTTTGTTTGAGAGAAGGAGTAGAATTTGAGAAGCTGAGAAGGTTAGCTAAAAACCGAGCTTTTTAGAAAAGTACTGGACGTGATTAAGGCGTCTTTAATGACCTTGGGGTTTTTATGTTACCTGTCATTTTGCTGGAAAGGTGATACTCAAAAAGCTTAGGATTCTCTCTGAATTACAAATAGAAAGTCCCATACTTGAGCAAGTGTTAACAAAGGGAAATAATAGGTAATTTCAAAAACAAGCATTGAAGCACTTGTAAAAGTGCTGGAATACTCTGTGCACAGGAGAGTACACTTCCTTCTCGCAGTGTGCTCTCAGAGGAGATCCTGTTGTGTTGAACTTGGATGAAATTGCTGAAATTATGTCAAGTTCTAACTATATTATGAATTTTGTTTGATTTGAAAGGAGAGGGGAAACTACTGAGCATGTAAATCAGATTAAGCAGGACTAAGTGAGTACAAGGAGAGCATTTCTCTCTTTAGAAAGTTTTCTAAAAACTAATACTAAAGTTGCATCCTTTGCTAAAGAATAGCAGTTCTCAACATTACTCTTTTTTTATTGCCCCGTACCTACTGCTTCTCTACTTTTAAAAATGCCTTGTTTATATTACTCTGTATCTAACTTGGTTTATAACAGCAGTTTCCAGTCTAGAGCATTCAGTTCTAGATGTGCCAGGGAGAAGGAAGAACTCAAGTTAGATGGTGCTGACACATGGACCACAGTGTTGGATATGCAAGAGGGGCTGTAGAGGTGGAAGAGTTCATTATAGGTGTTGCAGCACAAGGTAGCAGTTTAGAACTGGCCTGTGCAATTAGAATTGTAATTTGCCTTTTTTTTTAACTGAAATTGCCTCCTTGTCAAAATTTTTCCATGAATGCTTTTACTCATTTGAAAATTCTTTGAGTTCCCTAACTTGCTCATTTTCCCTGTAATATTCCAGTAGCTGCATATAAGGTGAATGTAAGAAGTCAAATTTGATATTTTGCAGTAATGTCTTCAGCTTGCTTTGGCATAACAAGACTACTGCATGCTGGCATTTTTTATGGCTGCATATAAGATAGAAGAAAGAATTATCCAGGAAGGATCTTTGATGACATTAATGGGGAGATGATGGGGGAGTACTGTATAATTCCTTCACTCTGTCCTGTAGGGAAATCATTATCCTGTGTTCTGGCCCTCCTTTTTTCAAGAGGATGGGTTCTAAGTAGTTTATTTTATTTTCTATTGGGATACTATAATTTTTTTTGTGTGTGGCATTCAATCATACCTTTTTCCTGTCTCATGACTGAATGAGAAATACTTCTTCATTTGCAGTTCCATTTTCTTACAGACCTATTGGTCTCTCCTTTCCTCTTGTAGTCCAATACTGCTATTGAAGGATTTCCTATGTATTAAAAAAAACATTTTCCTTTTCTAAGTTCTGGGGTGCAATTTCTGGTCACAGTCAGAGAGACTGTCAGAAGTACCAACAGGTTCGTATTGAGAATAGTCTCCTGAGCTGTGAGACTTCAAGCCCTGGTTTTGAAGAATTTGAGTCCTGACTTCCTACAGCCCAGATCAGTGCTTTAAATGTTCTCTCAATTATTTCTTTGTTTCTATTTCTTTGTTCTTTTGGGAGTAGAGAGGGAGGTTTCATCATGAAAATGGGAAGAAATTGTTTTAAAATTTTCAAAGTTTTGCTGGACAAGTTATTTTCCCCCAGTTCTATTGAAAGTGCTTTCATATCACCAAGACTGAAATCCATCTGTTAGTTTACCAAGCTATTCTGGGATCAATGCTATAAAAATTATCTGTACCACTTGTTCGTAGTTCATGTTATATGACTTAAATTTCCTTCTGTTAACCAATCCTTTCCCAGAAATAAAACCATTGATATCTGAACTGTTTTCTGATTGTGTATCTGTCATCTTTGTGTTTTTAATTCCCAGTTCCCACTGAAAATGTTGCAACAATTGCAGACTGTGCCAGTGTGATTGAGGGTGTCAGCCGCAGTCGCAATGCCTTATTGAATGGAGACACAAAGAACTATGATTGGGATTCTGGCTACACATGCCATCAGCTTGGGAGTGGAGCTATTGTAGTACAGCTGGCACAGCCCTACATGATTGGATCAATACGGTAAGAGGGTTTCTTTTTCTCTAAATTAAGGGCCACAGTGAAACTTTTCCGAAGCAGTTATTTTCTTTAGAATATATGACATTTGGAAACAACATTAATTAGGGGACTAGTTTAATAACTGTCGTTTGGCTTCTTAATTCAGTATAATAGGCATGTTAAAAATTATATGTGTGAATTACTTGTTGAGATACAGCAGTGCAATTCCTGAAAATACTACATTACAGAGGCTTAAATAATATTAACAGTTGAATTGTGAGTTATATACTTACTTTAAAATAGAATTTAATTGCAGTCTCACTTGTGGTTAAGTAGATGCAGTTCTGCTTATCCATTTCATTGTGAAAGCAATTTTATTGAAGAAAATCATCATTTGAAATCAACCAGGTTTCCTTTTCACTATAAAATTAGTGCTGGTTCTTACTTGAACATGGAGGGTATAATAAAGGTACAGTTACGTTAATATTCCTCTATAGTGCTGGATGTCTAGATTTGGATTTAAGTTCATTGGACTATTTCTGCATTGAATGTATACATATGAAGATGAAAGTTTTGACTAACATAGAGACTCAGGAAATAAATTTGAGAGTGGGATTTTTCACAGGTGAGGGAAGACAAAAATATTCTTGCAGACTTCAGATTCTATGACTATGAATGTTTGGGGGTTTTGTTTCATAAAATGAGGCATGCAAAACCTTGTCTTTATGGCATCACATTCTTTGTAAATTTAAAATATGTAGTTAGGGACTTAATATGTGACAATGAAAAAAAGAGAAATATTTCTGAAATTCAGAGTACGGGTGAGCAAAGGTTGAAACCCCAAGTGAGTATGGGTTGCAACACAGACCATGTACATAGGTGTGTATTGCTTGGAGCTCAGTGCCATCCACCTGTTAGAGCTGCCTCTTCAAACTGACTGACGAGCCAAGTGAGACTTGAAAGCTCTTTTATAATTTCTTGTTTGTGTATTTGGTATTGGCCTGTGGCATTGTTGTAAAGCTTTGAAGATAAAGTTTAAAATGGGACATCCAGCCAAATCTGTAACCTAACAAAAGTAATGTTTTGTCTCTATGCTAGCTATAGATGTTACCTGTAATGGAAGTTTGGCTTTGTTCTTGCTGAAACAAGTTGAATAGGTGTGTTTAGCAGCTTTCCACAGTCAAAGTTTTATGCCTTTCAGTTTGAGTTTTAAATGTTCAATTAAGTATTCAATTTCAAGTAGAAAACCAGGAAAATGCAGTATTCTGATTTCTTAAAATAGATAAATTAAATGTAATTACATCATTTTCATGCCACTTAAAACTTAAGTCGGAGCAAAAGCTTTGGGCACATGAAGGAGTAAGAGAAAAATATACTGACTAAAATGTATTGTTTCTTAGTTCATAGTCTCTGTCTTCCTATCTTACTGTTTTCTGCTGTATTTCAGTTGGTGAGTTGTACTGTATTTTCCAGTCAGTGAAAAAAGCCTGACTTTACTACATCAAATACAATGCTAATGTTTATTCTTGAGCAGAAGATTTTTAGGAAGTCTTACTATTAAATAGTATGTTGAGTGAACTAGACTTTTGGTTGCCAGGAAATGATAATTACATAATCAGCAAGGGTGTAGAGTAAATTAAAAAAAAATAACGCAAATGTTACATAATTTCAAACTAACCGGCATTTAGTGATTTATGTGGTATTGCATTGTACAGCTACAAGTTCAGAATCTCATTTTTCTTTGTCAGTTTTCGTGCATGTCTACTACAAACAAAATGAATAGCTTACTTTAAAAAAACAATGACGTTATTGTCTGGGATCTCTTCTGACAGAGGAGACTCCTGCATTGCCGAGAGACAGAAACCTGCCTAGAAGGACAAGTGTTTTGAGTTGCGGCTTGAGTTGCCCATCACAGGCAGCCAAGAGAAAGATACCCCTTTGAGTGCGAAGTGAGGTCTCACTATGTGGCAGCTACAGCTTTGGCAAGGGTCTGGAACGTGTTCCGTATTGTGTGGTGCTAAAGATGGTGACAATGGTGTCTTTAGCATCAGGTAATCTAGAACTGCTACAGAAATCAAATTATATATAAACATAGATTAGAGCAAAAAGCCTTAGTATTTCAAGACGATTTCTTTCTTAACGGAATGCTACAACTGATGGAACTGTATTCACTACCTGTTTTCCTGCTGTTTGCTTGCTTGAAAACTTCCTTGATCTTGAACTTCCACCTAATAGGAAAAATATTGTGAGCATTTTCCTTAGGCTGGCAGTACACTATTGTTGCAGAATCATATGAATTGCGCTACTCTCAGAAACTGAGTCATTAGACCCGTGGGATTGGATTCTAAATAAATAATTAGGAATTAACATGCATATCTTTTTAGTCAGAAACACGAATGTGCCATTAAATATATTTGGTTCAGAGAGCATAAATACATGAGCCTTTGAAAACAGAGTAGTATCTGCTTTTAGTCTATAGAAATCGGAATACCACAGGAGAGAGCCTCCAAGACAGAACATTGTTACCATGGCAACTAAATTCTGAGTATGAAAAAAACAGAAGAACACTTGGTACTCAAATATGCCTTAGAAATGCACAGAGAGTTCAATGTTTCAGGAATATATATTTGTATGCATACTTTTTGCCAAAGTCATTCATTGTCTTAGAATCTCAGCACCCTTCAGGTTGGAAGGGACTTGAGGAAGAAGACATCTAGCCCAGCTTGTTTCTCAGAGGAGGGTCAGCTATGAAAAAAGAACATCCTACTCAGGGCTTTATGCATTCAGGTCTTGAAAACCTTCAAGGAAGGAAATCCCACAACTTCTCTGGGTGGCCTGTGATAATCTGCTCTTAGGTATTGACAAGCACTGTCAGATTCCTCCCTACCCTTAAACCACCTAAGGCTAAACAAGCCAATTTCCCCAGCCTCTTGCACAGTGTGTGTGCTCTGACCTCATGACCATTCTGATGGTCCGCTGCTGGAATTGCTCAGCTCTATCACTGTTCTGTTTGGATCAAAAATGGGATTCAGTATACCAGATATGATCTAACAAGTGTCAAGTAGAAAATAATTTCTTTCCATCGTTTTGCTGGCTCAGTTCCCATTGCTACAGCTCCATATGCCTCCAGCCATCGTTGCTGAGAAGGCACACAGGCAACTAATGGCATCTTCTCTTCAATATGACTCAGGAATGCTATGGGAGACCATGTTGAAAGTTTGCTAATACTGAATACTTCTTCAGGTGTTTGTATATAAATTTGGCCCTCTTGAGTTATATATCAAAATTTATTCAGAAATTATGAAACAGGTGTAGTGACAATCAGTGCTCAATAATATTTTCTAATAGAGAAGACTTGGAAAACATGGAGGTTGGACTAAATGACCTTTAAATGTCCCTTTCAACCCAGAATGTTCTACAAGTCTATGATTTTTTTAAAAAAATGTTTGTAAATAAATACTGTCTTTTAGATTATAAAATTAAAAAATATTTAAGATGTTTAATACTTGAAACAGCTTACATGATACTTGGAACAGTTAACAGAAAAGGCTATGTTAGGTAGTTTTTTTTCACACAGTTGTTTGTCTGGACACAAAGTAACTTTCTGGTTTTCTTCTCTGAAAGGCCCTTCCTTATCATTGACAGGAAAAGTATTGTATTTAATTAGGAACAGAAAGACAGCAATTGATGTGTGCAAAATACTGAACATATTTTAACTTTTAAATGGCTAAAACTTTAATATTGAAATGGCTACCATGTCACAATAACTCTCTAACTCCCTGCATTCATATGGAAATATAATACTTCTACACTACAATCTTTGACTGATATTTCCTATGAATTAAAAAAAAAAAAAAAAGGGAAGAAAACAAAAAAATTAAATGGGATTTGTTATGGTGTGGAGGGAGACAGAATTCTTCTAGAGCATAGTGTTTTTCCTGAAGGAATAAACAGAAATATTTTGTGTCATTACCCACTTATCCAAGTTTAATCTATTTGAAGACTTTATTGCTAATATGAATACATGATAACTTTTCATATTGAGATTAATTCTTAAATTAACAAACAGTATCAATGAACTTTTGCTTACACCATCATCATCCTATACATCTCTTACACTGTCTGATTTTCCATACCACTTCCGCTTAGGAAGCTTTTCTTTCTTTGCTGCTCATTTTCTGTGCTTGCCTGACTTGAAAGTGAAGTCATAACTGAGAATGAATGATCACAGAAACACTTAGCAAATGTGCAGGAATTCTGTCTCCTCTGTAAGATCCTGAAGAAGGACTGGTTTCTTGCAGGATAACTACTGAAACAAATACCTGCAGAAAACTGAAGAGGTTTATAGACATCCAGAGGCAAAAATGCCATGACAGTTGTATAAAAAAGCTCCTTCCCTGCAATATTGGGTTTCCTTTCTTTGTCTTTCAAGAAGTGTCGCTACCTCATGTTTTACTTTCTCTCTTTTTCATTTCTACAAGTGTAAAATCTGTTTATGAACACCATATAATCAAATATTTATGCCATGTGATTTAACTAATGACTTATTCAGGAAGCAGGTTATGCTGGTTTAAAGATAAACCGGCAGGAGGAATGAATCCAACTCACAAACAGATTACAAGTCAGAATTACAATTTAGT
>JAWWEU010000111.1:39559577-39653398 GCA_035583155.1 Acropternis orthonyx | reverse complement strand
ACTGGTGTGAAGACAGGAAACCTTTCTTATCTCAGAAGTTCCCAAACACCCAGCTTGTAGCCTGAGGGGTCAGGTGTTCCCCGGCAAGCTGCTGCAAATGATCCATTGTTAGCAGTTCATGAGGGGGCCAGGTGGTACTCTTTTCCATGGGGCAGACAGTCTCTTTCCTGGTCCCACAGTTGGAAAAAAGAGAGAGAAGGTGATCCCTCTGAGGTGCAGGGTTGGAAGATGAAAAAAAATTCCAAGATTTTAAATCCATAACACAGGTCTTGTCCTGTCAGGTGCATGACTAATATTGTTTGATATTCTGCTCACACCTTGAGTACAGCAGTCTGAACTAAACAGTGACAGTATCTTTTACAGAAATCTAGAAATAAAAAACAAGCAGAAACAGCACAAAATGCTTGTAGAAACACAGAACGTTCAATCATAGGACAACACCTGATATTTAGGGAAATACTGGTTAAAAAAGTACTGCAGCATCTTTTTATGTAACAGGTAGCCAATGTAATCCATTTCCCACACCTGTAATATGAAGTCTTACTTATATTTGAAAACCTTTTATTTTTTAAAGTGAAACATTTTCAACATGTGATGTAAATAATGATGTCTTATTAAATGACAGGCTTAGACTCTAGATGCCCAAAGGAGAAATATGTTTAAATCTCACAGTGTTGCAGGGTGTAAGCTGGATAAATCTTCATTTGACTTTTCCATCTTAATCCTGAGGGCAGGATTTACTAATGAGCTAATTTAGCTTTTTATTCTAATATGGAAAGTCCTAAGAACATGGGCAATTTCGCTATAAACAGATGCATTTCCAATGGGTATAGGTCTGATTTTTTGAGTGGAATGTTTTCCTTCCTGTCATTTAATATCCAACATTAATATCCTACAAAAGCTTAACTTGGTAATTTGTTGGAATGTATTGCAAAGATTATTGTACCTGGCATAAAAAGTGGCCTTTGTGCTCAGTGTGCACTGGTGAATATTCATGTTGTCACCTGAAAGGTTTTCACTGCTGATACAGAAATGCGTTTCAAGCAGAGTAAATTCCAAATCGATTCTATTGTCAGTCTCCCTCCCCAGTCTCTCCTATAAAAGCTACTGGAGAAGAAATAACTTTAATTTTCTTTCAGAGGTACAAAAGAAACAAAAAGCTACATTTAGTATTCATGCTAAGTCACTTTGGGAAAACTTTATCCAACTTAAATTACTCACTGTTTGTTTTATGATAATTCTAAGCCATATGCCTTTTAAAACCTATTTAACTTGGGCTAGGTTGTTTTGGGAGAGAGCAATTATATGCATTTTTGAAAGTAACACATATGTCCTGTTAGCCTTTTGCTCTAAAGCCAAGCCAGTTGTATTTTAATTGCAATATTGTTAGTTGAAATTACAGTCACCAGTGTGCTTCTGATATTCAAACTCTTGATCATAGCTTTGAAACACATGGATCAAGGAAACAGCACTGAGTCCCCATGATAAAGGGATTCTATGAAAAACATAATTAGCTACATTTTAATAGCCTTTTTAAAAGAAAACAAATGTTTTTGCTTTTCTCTCTTTTTATTATTTAGAAGATTTGGTTTAAATATAAATATTAAATCGATTCAGAACCTTTTAATTAGTAGTAGTTACCAGATACAGGATTGTAATCAGTAAACTTTTTAAAAAGAAAATGTACTTCATTCAGTGTCTTCAGTATTTGGAGACCTTCAAGCTGTAGAAAAGCAGAATGGGGATGATTTGATGAAGGAGAGGTGTTGAATTTGTTGGGTTTGTTTTAGGGTGTGGGACTTCTTTTAAGTCTTTCATGATGCCACAGGCAACTATTTTTATTTCTTACTAAGTCTAATCTGAATCTTTTGATTTGCAAACGGACAGTATTAATTTGTGCTAAAAGGCTTGTGTTAAAGTGTTTTATTGTATCTTCTTAAAGCTACTTTTGATAGCATGTAATTTTTGATGGTATTAATGAGCTAGATTGAACATCTAGGGAATGTCTTAAACCTGCTTGTCCACTAGACGCAATTCCACTTTGAATGCTGGGATTTCCAAACCTAAAAAAAAAAAGAAGTGCTGAACTGGATTGTTTGCCTCTGTACTCAGCACTGGCGAGGCTGCACCTCGAGTACTGGGCCAAATGTCTCTTACAACAGGGAGATAATCCCCATATAAAGAAAAGCAAAGAAGATACATTTGCCAGATGTGTTTTTTGGTACTTTATCTAAGTAGCATTCCTGATGCTTTAGGTCTTCCTTTCTGTGAGAAAAGTATGGAAATCAAAGGCTATTCAGGCTGTTACTTAGTGCCATTCCTTAAGATCCACATGTTTGTTAGAATATACATGGAATGAGTTTTTGAGATCTTTATGGTCTTCCTTTTTCTTCTGCCTTTTTAGCAATTTGTTTAACAATTCATTGCCTTTTTTTCCTCATATTCTGGTGAACCAGGACTGAGAATTCCTATTTTCCTACTTTTTTTAAAATTTTTTTATATATATTTCTGGTATATTTACCAAACTCCAAGAGAATACAGTTAAGAAAACAGTTCAATCCTTTTAATCACCCCGTTCTTTTTTTTCTGTCCCCTCCTAAACTGACCTTTGGAAACAGATCTTTTTTTTTTCCCGTTTAAAGCAGGCAACACCATGTGCCAAATAAATGAAAAGTAATTGGATGAATGTAATAGATATTCATAAGATGGTTATTATAAGCCTGTAAGTCTATTACTGGCCTTAGGACAATAAGAATAGAGACACTGTAGTTTGGGATGGCAGAAATAATAAAGACTTGTTGAGTGCTAGAGGTACCTTCCAACAGAAACAGTCGCATTTATAAAGAATTAAGTGGAGGAAATAAAGGACTGGAAAACTTAAGAAGCTTGGTTTAATGTTTAATGTACTTACCACTCAACAATTTCTTCATACGTAGGTTGCTGCTTTGGGACTGTGATGATCGGAGTTACAGCTACTACATTGAGGTTTCAACGAATCAGCAGCAGTGGACTATGGTGGTGGATCGCACAAAAATTTCCTGCAAGTGAGTTTCATTTTTTCCCACTTATTTGCACAAAGTAAGAACTGGGAACTGTTTTTTTGATGGGGTTTTTGTTCAGTACTTAGAAAGGTTACTGTGAAATGAATGACCCTTACATAATCTGTAGATTAATACAACTTCAGAAGGTAATAGCTTCTAGTGTAACTGCACATTGAGACTTTCAAACCAGAATCCATTTTTTAAGAACCACATCAGTACTGGATCTTCAGACAGTCAGTTGGATTGTTCATTCTTGGGCACCGTCTGTCTACCATACCCTTGGTTTTGTGATCACTGGAAGTTAAACCACATTTTTCTGGAGTTCACATGTTTATGGTGACTTCCGGTGTCAAATCACTCTGCCTTGAGAAATGTGGGAAGAGAGAGAAGAGAGCATATTCATAAAGGATTTTGTTAATCAAATGTCTTTCTCCCCTATCAAAGCACATAAATGTATTGTATGATATTTGAAGAGAATGGGGAGACAGTGCAGGGACCAAACAATAACAGACCAAAGCTTGACCTTGTCTCTGTTCAAAAGCAGAGTACCTCACTTAGGCACCAACCACTCTGCTTTTGAAAAGGACCCTTCTATAGAACAAATATGCTTCTTAAACAAAATAAAGAAGAGAGAAAACCTGCTTCATTTTCATTTGAATACTTAAATCAGGAGAAATCAGGCATGACTGTTTTCCATGTGTATACTCTCCATGGGCTTGTCTGCAGTTTCTGCTGATGAAAACTGTTTTTCTAGTATGAAGGAATAACATAGTGTTGGTAGCCTTCTTAAACCATGTGATGATAGTTCTAATTCCTAGCAAAGGATGACCTAGATACTGATCATGAAAAGACAGTCTGCAAATTTCATTTATGTATTACGTATCCAGAAGCCAGGTATGCTCAGAATTCAGTGCACATTGTTAGGATATAATTTCCTGACTAAGCCCCAGGGAAGCTCAGAATTACAAAAATATTATTTCCCTCCTTTTCCCTGAGTAAGTTTTCCCTAAGATATGCTTGCTTTCTTGGGACAAAATTGTAGCCATCAGTCCGCACCCATCTTGTATTTGTGCCAACCAAAACAAAATTGATTCTGCAAATTCAGAGATGTATCTCAGTTTGTCACATCAAGCAAGAGAATTGCAGTCCTTTGTAGCAACACTGCTGACACATGCTTTTCTAAAGTTTGTATTCCATCTCTTAACAAACAGTGCAACTCAAATGCTTTACAAGGCGCTCCTTGGTGAAGGAGAACTTGACATGTCCTTTCAGTGTCTGTAAAGGGCAGGGTACTGATGAGCAGAAAACCTGGATTCTGCCTGCAGGTCTGGAGAAAGACTAAAGATTTAATCATTCTCAAAGACATCTCAGCGTAATAGATAAAATTCATCTTTTGTCTGCCTCCAGCAGTGGGAGCACTAAAAGGCTGAAACTACAAAAGGGAGAGAGACACTCAACAATCTTTGTGCACTCTTTCCTTGAGCATTTTGATACTAAAAGCCTATAACAATCAAAAGGAACACTTGCTTAAGTATGCACAGTGCAAGTGAAATTGCTGATTGACTGCCCAGTTCAAGTATCTTCTCACCATGTTCAAACCACACTTTTTTGTTTGGGGTTTTTTTTTAAAGCCTGAACCTTGGGCAAATAAAGGTGCATCCCTGAAGTAAAGACAGCTGCCTTCTTAGGGTATACTTCAAAATCTTGATTCAAAACATAGGTGCACTGGAAGTTCTCAAAGCTGTGGATGCCTTTTCATGTAGATTGGAGAACTGCATTTTGCCTACATTCTTCCTCTGACAGATATGCATTCAGCTGGCATAAAGCCAGTCTTTAATCTTGAAGTCTACAGACATAGTTACAGACAGCGGTAGGACATTCTATCTGCTCTAAACAAATACAAAGACTTGGTCATAAAGCTTGCAGAGTTCATTGCCCATCAATTTTCAAGTGATTTCTTTGCATTTGACAGTGCTTTTTCGTGTTCTGTTTATATCTCTTGCCCTTTATGATCAGAGAAATGGACTTTTTTTTTTTTGCAGAAAACTAAATATATGACATTTTATTTTCAGGTATGATTTGCAGAAATGCTGAAATTACTTCAGCTCAAAAATTAATTGTAATGACAGGTTGATAACTCTATGAATAAGTCTATATATCATATAGAAAAATAAATATTTACTATAATATATCTAATATCCATATTTTTCCGTAGTAAATATGTTAAATAAATATATAAAATTCTATATAACTGCCAAATGCTGCAAATGTTCTGAGTGCTCCATAAAGAGCAGAGCATTGTAATTACAGTCAGAGATGGACCACCCTTTTTTGATTGAAAAATACTGAAACACAATACTGTGATCTAGAAAACCATACTCTTAGTGCTTTAAAATAGTTGAATGTGGAGTGGAAGAGACATCATCATTCAGTAACTCACGCACTAAATGAAGGTCCTCACTTAAAATCGAAAAAAGTTGAACCAGTCACTGCTAGGAATATGTGAAGAACTGACTTTTTGGGTTAGCTTCTGTAATTTAAAAAAAAAATTTCAAATTGGAAACATGGGGGAGTTTTCCATGAAAACAAACAAGTTATTTTCACTTTATATAGTTTCAATGGCAACAACAAACAGAGGAGATAGTTGGATTTTAACCAAAATTAACAGATGCTAGTAAGGCAGAGGTGGCACAGTTTTTTTGGTTTGCTGTCACAGTGAAAGGGTAAAGATACTCCTCCTGCTGGATGCAAGGAATTTCTTGTTTTTCCTCTTTGGATTTCTTTTTCCTTAACCAGACTAGAGCATTCAGGTGTGGAAACCAGAGTACCATCATCTCTTTGTTCACTGTATGTTTTTGAATGCTGCACCCATCTCTCACCTGGATGAAACAGAACATATCTTTTGCTAATGTGGTCCAATTTTGCAGCTATTTTTTGACTCAGCCAAATCCTAATTTTTTTGATTAATACTTTGACATGCCATCCCAAAAAGGACTAATCCTGTGTTGGTATAAAAATTGTCTTCACTTGGACTTACGTGTCTTTGTTTAAAGAAAATAAAGTGGGACCATGATTGCCTGTTTGACAAGCGCCTTTCCGAGCAACAGTCAACTGAGAATCCTTATACATGTATTCATGTCAGTCTAAAATACGAATTCTTTCTAAAATATGTGCTCCAAATTACATCTCTAACAAATTCTGAAGATGTGAGTGCAACATAAGTGGTTGGTAAGGTCTTGAAATCCTGAGTTTACCCTTTCTGGCATTAGTTCTGTGTTTAATGTACTGCAGTAGACTGCAGAAAAACAACAACTGCTTTTCAGTATGGGAAATGAAAGTTAATGGAGTTAAAACAGGAGAATTTCACAAGGGCCCATGTTTGAAGAGACAAAATGCTTTCAATGAGAAAATTTACATTACTAGTAATATTCTCTATTTGCTTTCCTGTCTTTAGATGAGAGTTATTTCTGTGGATAAGAGATGTTTCCTTCACTGGCTTTCAGTCTGCTTGGTCTTGCAGTGGAATAACAGACTTTTGTGAAAGGCTGCTGTCTTTCAAGTGTCCTGTGAGGTTTCCAAATAATTTTGCTCAATCTCTGGCACAAGCAGTAGGATGAACCATAAGGGTACCAAACACAGACCTCAACAGACACCTTATATCATCAAGAACTGGCAAACAAAACGATGAGAAAGAAAATTAAATTATGTTTAAACAGCATATATTGGTTTTGGCAGACTACTGGAGCATGAACTTCCCCTTTAAACTATCAGTGTGCTGCATTGAGTTGTTTAATGGCATTTTTAATGTAGTATTTTGTGTAAATTAATAATTCAGTGCTCAAAGGCAGGAGCTGACGGGCTACTCCTTTCTCTTCTCAGAGTTTTAAAAGGCTGAAGACAGAAACTGGATGCCTGTTATCTTCACAGGGGGAACCTTGTGTACCTTCCCTAAGTGAGAGCCAATTAATGCATACTGGTTATGTAATTGACAATTTTCTGATGCTCTGTGGAGACTGGTTTTTTTTTTCTTTTCCACAATAACCTGTTTTTCTCTACACAGTATGACAGTAATGAAAAACAGTCATGTTCCCTTCTATTTTTAAAAATATTTATTATAAGTGGACTTGAGCATGTTAGTGTTGAACAATAGAGACTTGCACTTGTTAGAAGAATTTGCTGACAGAGTCTCAAAGTCAAATGAAAAACAGAAGATACCAAAGGCCATTAGGAGAGTCAGACCTCAGAGTTAATGACACTTCTGATAAAACAAACCTTGCAAAGACAAATATAAAGCAGACTATCACAACGCTCATCAACTCAGTGTCATTCTTTGAAATTCTCCTGTGTAGTTATTGTGAAATGGATCTAATCCACTGGCAGCAGGCATAACATTTACCATTCCCCAGTAGGAAAAAAGGATCTAATACTCTGATAGAATTTGAGAAACAGCGATAATTATTTATGGATCAACAGTTCTAAGGCAGTTCTAAGGTATCAGCTGTCTATATGGCTGTTTTGGGAGTTTTAAGATTTTTTTTGTGGTTGGCATTACCTCATTTTCAGAAGGTTTGTAACATACGGCATAATATATTGTTTAAAATTTTTTGTTGTTCAGAATATACTGCTGTTATGATAAATGTTTAAAAACTTCCAAACTTAATTTCATGTTTCTATTATCTTTTTATTATATAGTAGCTATTTCAAATTCTAAATCTCAGCTCAGTTCTGAGAACTTTTTTCTGTAGTTTATGTAATGAATGTGATATGAAGTGCCCTTTGTGATGTGGATGTAAGATTCCTTATCAAAATTCATTAACTGTCTTCTGATTGATTTTTCTAGAGTAATTTTCAACTTTGAGGTTTATTGCTCTTGTCCAATGTTTAGTATTTCTATCCTATGACATACTATGTGCATTTGCAGTTTTCATTCGCTGCTGGGTTTCCTATGATAGCAATTCCCAGGTAAAGAACACCTGGGGAGATCTAGATCATGCGCTTAATAGTTCTAACCACTTCTCAGATGTAGAGAAGTGTTTTCCATGTTGTCTGAGGATTTGAAGTTAGAAAATACTTCTGCTTTAAACAATGTCAGTGACAAACTCAAGTTTGGATTTTTTTTTTCTGGGTATATTTTTGTGAAACCAGATTAATATCTATCATGATATGATTATTTCTTCTGCTATAGAGATAATATTTGAAGTGTGTGAGTACGTTTCTCTGTAACTGCACTAGGCACATTATGTACTTATATTTGTAGCTTCATGTACTTAGCCACGAACATAAGCAGCTTTTTCCTCCTGTCTTCTAGTTCCTCCACTTCACTGTATGATCCCATCTCTAGAATTCCCTCACATCCATTTTCATTCATCATTCTCTGTAACCACTTGCACAGAGTTCCCTCGCATAATAAACTGGCTGGAACATTTCTCAGTTCTTTTGCCTTTCCAGCTGCCTCTACGCCTGCATCACTTTTTCTGTTTCTTCCTATCGGTTTTGCATGAATCTGTTTTCCTGTCATACATAGAATGAGAAAATAACATTTTTCCTAATTTTTGTGCAGTCCTTAATTCTGTTTCATGCCTGAGCTCCTGGGTGGTGTGGTGGAACAGGATAAAAGGAACTGCTCTTGTACCTGTGATGTCAAACAGAGTACTTGACCATACTTCATCCTATTTGACATTAAGTCAATTTCACAGTATAACTGTTCTTGTACCTCTTTTGTCAAACAGAGTATATTTCAACTATTGTTCATCCATAATTGAAATACACTCCACATGGAACAAATTTCACAGCAACTCTGTGAAATCCAGGTGCCTGCTCCAGGATTGCCAAACTCACTGGAGTCACATTCATGCAATACAAGATGAAATATATTCAAGCAAGATGTCTGGGAAATTGCTACATTGTTAAGCTCATTTTCAAGTCTCACTTCACAGAAATAAACGGAGAGTTCTCATTAGTCTGTTCATTATGCCGCTAGTAATGCCTACTGGAGCAAGTCAGACAGATATAAAGGGTCATTTTGTGTAATTATTGAGCTTTTAAGCCCTGCACGATAGAGGCATTGAAGTACATATTTTTCCTTGTGTTTATATGCTCACATTTTGAAAGATTCTAATAAAGCAAAAGAAGAAAGACTTCAGCTTCACACACCTGTCTTCCTAAGCACAAAGAATTAAGATTGCACAGAGAGAAAGCAGAGTTTCCATTTAAGAGCATTGAGGGCCGCTCAGAAGTGTGTAAACTCTGTATCTAACATCTCATTTGCTAGCTTTTATTTTTAGATGGTTCTAGCTTGATGGAAGAAAGATCTAGCTACTCTGAAGTTGTGTCTTTAACGGCGATTCAGGATCAGAAGGAGCTTTTCACATTGTTAATTTGTCTTTTCTCTTTTTCTACTTCTACCTCCACTTCATTGTGTTTGCTTTTAAGCCACAAATATACATGGATCTTTTGAACAAGCCTTAAACAGAGTAACAAGGAGTTCCAAACTGCAATGCCTTAGTCTGCTTTGAATGTTTTTCCATGCACTTGTTTCACTGTAGCTCTGCATGTGCCATATGCATTTGCTTTGCTCTCTTTTGCCGTGTGGCTGGCATTGTCTTGGCTGCTCTTCCTCCATGTTGCTGTGAGGAGAGTGGAGAAAACTCCACAGTAACTCCAGCATCAATTTGGATGGTAGCTTAGTTCTGCCTCAGAGAAAATAAGCAATACCGAATGATACCCACAGTATCAGTACCTGTTTCTTTTAAGTACTGGTTTTTTTCCCCATGCCATCTAAGACTTGAATGTGTCTTTGGAGGTCAGTAAAAGCTGATAAGTTAATGATGTAAATAGATGTATGTCTGATTAATACAATCTAGAAAAATACTTTGGAAAAAAAAGTGGTAACTAAGTATATGTAAAATATCTGTTGCATAGTCTTCTATTTAAAATAAAAATCAAAGCAGACAGTCATTTACTTTCAAGAATTATTTTTATTATTAGTATTTCTTACCATATTGAAGTTTCAGGAAAAAATAGACTTCTGAATGGCTTTGCCCTTTTGATTCTTGCCAGGTGACTTTCTTAAGCTTCTGTGATAAAATAGAACACTTTCAAATCATTCCTTTTACAAGAGATTACATTGTAACTATAAGCTGGCTTTCACTCTTTAGGGATAAACACTGCTTCTACTGTAAACGCTAGACACAGGAGGGGTTCACAGTAAATATGTTTTCATTCAGCTTCAAAAAGTGAAAACCAGTCCTGAAGAAGAGGCTGTCTTAATTGTTTTATCAACCACCAAACATTGCTATATTCTGCTTGATTGTATTAAGGTCACTTTTTAATATTAAATGAGATCAGTAAGGTGTCAAGTTACACATTCTGTTTTTTATCAGTACATGATCCTACTTTGGAGATGCAGAATAAATGTGAAGGTGGTGGGACATTATCATTGTGTATTTTAAACCTTACAGATAATGCCTTGCCTGAATTCAATTTTGCTTTATGAGGAAATATTAATTTTGTGTTCTAAAATAAATTGTAGTCAGAATCCTGGCTATTGCTCTGCTACAACAAGCACCATTGTTTTCAGTGGACAGCCTCACCTAAATACATAATCTGTTTGGCCTTCTGTTATGTGCCACGGAGAAGCTCTTTGGTAGTGTACAAAAATGTGCTCTTAGGTTTATTCTTCTTTTAGCTGTATTCTGTTGTGCAGCTTTACTTCAGTGTATCTTGCTGCTCTCAGAAATTTGTAAATTTCTCATCCTTCTTCTGTGATTGATTGTTCATACAGGCTATGAATACTTTTATATCCCACTCCCAACATTTAGGTCTAGATTAAGAAATTCTGGAAAAGCCTGTAGTCTCAAGAGGTCTGTGCCAACTATTGACAGCTTTGCTCAATGCTGCAGAAATCTTAATTTTCTTACTAGGAGAAGAATACTACTGCTGTCTTGCATCTTGTTAAGCAAAAGGTGTTTTCCCAATAGAAGCAGGAACAAGTTTGCAGCTATGTCTAGTTAAGAACTCAACAGTGCAGGTTGCTGCTTTATATTATGGAAGGATCCTGTGGTAGTACATTGGATTGCCTTCACAGTCATAAATTCTCTCGTTTAAAAATGTCTGAGTATTGCATGCACGTACCCACATGCACACAGACACACTCACACATGCACACTCTCAGCACCTATATAAATAAATATTACTACAATAAAAGTTACCCAAATTGTAGATGAACAGGAGATGCCCAAATGCTCATGATCTAGATTGTAAGTTGCTATTTTGTCCGTAGCCCTTCCTTTAGGGCAGAGTTACTGAATAATACAGCAACGGTTGGTATCTTGTATAGTTAGGAGGCCAGTCAGATGTCAGTATGTCAAATCTAGAGATTTTACCTAATTAGGTTGTTGATATTCAGGATCTAATTTCATCAAAACTCTGAAAAGTACACATTTGATTACGCTGGCCAAAACAGGTGTAGTCTTTAGGGTTACAAATATCCTGTACTGAGATTTATGCAGTACTAAGCCATTGATTTATTCACAGTAATGTTTTTAGCAGGACAGATTATAACCATGAATCACAAAGCTGAAGAATTATTATATCTTTAGGTTCATCCTTTGGGGATTCCTGCACTATGTGGTATATGTGGTCTATTTTTTAGCATAATTCTCAGTCAGTTTTGTTTCATATACTTCAAGGGATGGTGCCTTCATTCTGCTCTTTGCTTTTCTATTACACTGAATTCCCACAGTAAGAATTTCTTTTTTACTCAATACCAGTATAGAATATCATATTACCTAATCTCATTACATTATTTTTCATCTATCCCTGTAAACTAATCTTTCTTTCTTAATGGATTTCATATATTTCAGCTACATATTTATAAAATCATTCTGCCTTTTCCTGTTACCTTGGTTGCTACTTAAACAAGTTTTACCTGACTTTGTTTTGTTCTCTTTAATCATGAGTCATGTTTCCTTTGTTTTTCAGATTTTACTTGTGAATTTTACACAGCTCTTTGCATACAAATTTTTAAGGCACAGAGTTTCCATATGAATTCTGAAGTTTAGTTTATCAGTCACTGTTTCGAGGGAGTTACATTTTTTTCTGTTCTATAACACAGCAACAGAAGCAAAAGTTGCATTTGTTACTTTTGTCTGTCTTACTTCACTCTCATGTCTAAAATTACTGCAGTCATGGATTCAGTTCAGGATTTTTTGTAGGCAAGTTTCAGTCTGAGGTCACAAGGCTTTCTTTTTCTGACCTTGAGGTTAATAGATAATTCAGTGTGGTAGTAGAAAGGGTAACAGTTTTCCTCCCTTGCATTACCAAACCCCTCAGTGTGCTTGTATTGCTGTTAGGAGGAGACACATGCTGATTTACTTTTTTCACTGTTTTATTCTTCTTAGAGGCTGTGGTTCAATTTACTGCATTCCTTGGAGGTTTGACATGTCAATTAGTTGTTATCGACAGTAATAGAAGGGCGGTTGCTGTAAATGTGAAGTTTTTACGAGTGGCCATGGAATTACACCCAGGGGAATGTAAGAGACAAGTTGTGATAAATACAGTGTTAGTGTTCATGCTACAAAGAAACTGATTAATAGGGAGCATGATTCTGTCTCGTATCTCTGAAAGTATTGTTTATATATTTGTTATTAATCAACTACTCCATTGGTATGAAAAGTTATATAATAAAAATAGCTTACAATCTGTTGTAGACTTACGGGTGGGAGAAGTCTTCAAAGTTGAAAGCGTCTCATTTGTTTTATTACTGGGTATGTTATTGCATTGTATGGCTTTTCATATCTTTGCTACCAGTGAGAACATCAAGAGCAATAACTATTGGTAATGAGTAAGCACAACAAAACCAGTTTAACCTCTAGCATTGTGCAGACTTGTCTTGTGCATGTGTGCTCTGGTGTACACAGAGGTAAGATGAACTCACAGGTCAAGTTATTCAAGTTCACAGCCTTTGGCCTCTTCCACTGCCATCCCCCAAGGATGTATGTGTGGATACTGCATGTACAGTTCTTGCTGCAGCACAGACATTTGGCTCATGGCATTCTGCTAGACAATTGCCAGCAAATTGCTAATAATTTAATTTTTTCTAAGATTTTAAAATATAAACTCTATTTTTGGAAAGTACAGAAACAGAACCTGTTGAAATTGAAAAAATTTGTAAGCAAGGTAGATTACATGAGCTTATGCAGGACAAAAATGCTAACAGTTGCCTACAGTGGCCTAAATATTTGAAAATTGATTACTTAATTTAGGTAGAAAAGTAATTATTACATACAGTTTTACTGTAGTTCAATTTGACTATATTTTTACATTGTCTTCTTGTAATATTTTTTCTAAAAAGTCAAAACACTGAAGCTGTGAAAGCAAGTTTTATCATAAGAAGTCTTTCACATTAGAAGCTTTATATGGATGTCAGTCAGTAGAGACTTTATTTTATGTCAGAAAACCCACATTTGGTTTCTACAACAAAGGCTATGCATTAAAATGTTTATAGCAGTTTCATAAAGTGTTCTTATAGAGGACAGAGATTTTGTTTGGATTGGTGTGAGGGAGCAATGATGAAAATCACTACAAATAACTACAAATTTAGTTCAGATTCTTTCAGAATTATGTGTTCCTTGTGGGAAGTATATTTAGAATAAAAACTTTTGAGGGCAAGTTTCAAAAAAGGTGTGAATATTTTTTTTTTTTTTTGTCAATATATAAAGTTATTATGCAACAAATACTGTGACAGATGACTTTTAGTATTTATTCACACACTTACTCTAGGCTCTTGTTATGTTTCTATTAATCATTTTTTTCTTACCTCTGTTAGAACTTCAGATCCTTTTTGGGTTTTGGGGTTTTTTTTCACTGTACTGGATAAAGCGTATTTGCTAACTTATCACTGGACTATAATATAAACATAAACAAGATGCATTATGAGGTCGATTTTGCCTGTGTCTCTGAGAGCAGCAGAGAAAAAGCTGTTAACTTCCAGCTTGCACCTTCCTTGCTTCCTTAGAAGTCCCA
Organism: Acropternis orthonyx; assembly: GCA_035583155.1. NCBI lineage: Eukaryota > Metazoa > Chordata > Aves > Passeriformes > Rhinocryptidae > Acropternis > Acropternis orthonyx. The sequence goes on along the minus strand of JAWWEU010000111.1, from coordinate 39,639,332 downwards.
TGTTTGACAGGCCACCTTTTGAGAAAGTGCAGCCATGGTGATTAGCTGAATAGATGGAAACTCAGTTTTAGTTGAGGTAGATCAGGGCTAGAACTGCACTTAATTTGACTTTGACTTACAACCCAGAATGCTGATGACCTTTGATTCCTTACAATGTTTTGTTTCTCATGCTTTCTCTTCCTCCTCAGTGGCTTGGGACGCTGGCTAGGAAGGGAGTGGCTGAGCCAGCTACCCAGTCTGACTTCTGTGCTTTATGGGTCTGTCTCTCTGAATTAATATGTTAAATTACAGCTGTAACAGGAGAGGGAGCATTACTTCACTTTACTGTTTAGTACTGTTATGGTGAAAAACATGGGGTTTATAGGCAATTTATAAGGCAGCTGTAGAGATTTTTTTGTATTTTATAACAAAAAGTAACTATGACAGTTACTTTTATAGAATTTTTAGTGCACGCTTCTGTGTTTATTTTATGGGTCCTCCATAAGAGAGGTTAATATGGTATTCATTAATGAAGCAGGGGGTGCAACATATCATGCATAACATGCTGTGATACCCCTCAAGCCTCAGTCAGCTTTGCTTATGCGTGCAGTTTTTTATTTGGCAGCATCATATGTTGGTTACAATATCTCTTGTTTATATCAGTACAGTCATCAGACTAGTATATGGAAAGACAACACAACTCTTCTTTCCTGTCATCTGCTTTTGCAAATTTCATTAAAAAAAACTATGTAGTCACTGAAGAAGAAGTCTACATCCAAATAAGCCAAGTGTTTCATTTATTACTGTAGATCAAGGCCAAAGTATTAGAAAATAAAATGGAGGTTACATTTGCTTCCCAGTCTGCTTTGCTTTTCTTCTTGGAGAGAAGACAAAAAGTGGAGGTTGTATGCCACCTTGGGAAGCAAGGAGACGTGATGTGCACACTGAAAATGTACATGTAAAGCAAGCCTTGATAGGAACACAATATGGTTATTACAGCTTGATGAATGGTAATTGCATGTAACAGCTTTCTCCTTTGCCTGACATCTTTGGCCTGAACTTAGTTTCAGCTCTGATCAGTGCTGCTGTGGTAAGCCCACAGTGTGGTAGTATTCTGTAGTGCCAGTGGCCCATTAGGAAACCTCAATAAAAGATAAGCTTCTACTTCTTTCTCAATTTGTTCTTTCCAGAAGAGAAGGAAATAATGGGAGAGAGTCATTATTTATGTCCTATTATATGTAATAAATCTTTAGAAAGATAGCAGCTTTTCTTAGAAATAACTAGGCAAAGATTCCAAAAAGCCATTATATTCTTTAGGAGGTGAATTGCTATTTAGGAGTTATAGATAGTTTAAGCAATAGAAAGCTATTGGTTTAATTTACCTGGACAGCAGTATTTCTTGCATAGCCTAATAAAGAAAAAAGGTAAGAAGAAACATTAAAGTAGAGTGGTTTCTAATGATTATTTTTCTTTCTCTGAATAGAGTATGGTGAAGAGATTGTGAGATGCACAAAGCCATTGGGTTTTCAACTGTTGCTGTTGGAGAGATGAAAGAACTTGGCCCAAGAGTCTGTTTATATGTTTGAACAGAGAAAGTTATTTTGATTGCAAGGAGCTCTAAGTGAGACAGGCAGAGGCAGAGAAGAAGAGAGCAAAAGATAATTATCTAAATTATGTTCAGGCTATTACAGAAGACGAATATAGTTAAAATGTAATTAAATATGACAGACTCACAGGATGCAAGCATGGCTTTGGAATGCTAATCACCAATTATTGCATCTCCTTAGGGGAGTTAGGTAGAAGAAGAGAGTTAAAAGTCGGGTGACTGAGGTGAGATGTAAAGTGTTAAATAAAACACTGTAGGACTGTAACAAGGCTAATTTCTTTTGGAAAATGGAGCTGTGGTATCAGGGGACATTTGCTAGCTAAATAACTTGTAGTGCTGCATTTCAGCTTGAGGACCCTGGTATAAATCTGAGTAGGCTGCTAGTCCTGAGTCTTCTCTTAGAGATGTAAACCTCAGCTTGAGGTAGTGATTATTTCTGTTGTGAAAGTGATGACCAGAACTGCTGCAGACTGGGCCAGCAAATCTAAAATCAATCAGCAAGACAGCTGTCAAAGCAGCAAAAAATCAACTCTGCCTGAATATTAATAAAGCTTAACCCTGAAAAATCTGTTTGTTAGCAGGTCACTCATAAGGACTAGGACTAAGTCCAAAGACAGCAATGTAATTTTATGAGAGAAGTAAATTCTGCTAGCTTCTTTATGACTGTGTCCCAGGTAAAGACAGTGAAAGTATTTCCACCAGTTTGGAAGATTTGTTTGTGTGACATATGGGGAGTAAAGGTGAAGAAATGCCATCTATTACACGGAACTACCTAATTCCAGGCTAGAAATGAGGTGCTTTTGATATGCTTTGATGCTGCTGTTCCTGGAATATAGTGACTTATGTGGGAGTCAATGGCAGAGCTATGTATAAAGTTCAGAGGCAATTTTTGTAAAGACCATCAAAAGTGATTTTGGTAATAGAAAGACTAGCTCTTGCAAGGAAAGTATAAAGTAAACACATATGCTTGGCATGACTAGACAAATGGTGTGACTACAAAATAATTTGCAAAACAGAATTTCTACAGAGAAACTCAAATTATTAAAATAATACCAGCAGACATAACTAGTAGTGAAAAAGTAAGGTTAGAAAGAAACCTAAGGCTTACCCACAATGTCTTTAATTGAGGAACACTGCTGAACAATTGTTACAGCATGATACATAAATAGAATTCTTAGTGAATTTGCTATATTGGCAAAAAATGCAAAAAGAGGTCAGATACTCCTTGATAATGTTCTGTCAGTAATCTCTTTTCTCATGTGGATATAGTTACATGCATAAATTATCTCTTTGCTACATAATTATATCTGTACTGGAGAGGTATTGCTTTGCATATATTGAAGTTCTCAAATGTACTGTTGCAGTCAAATCCATTTCTAGTGAGGAAGGTTTGCCTTGCTTATTTCAGAAGTGATTCTTTCCAAATCCCTTTAGCTTGTTTTCTATTTTGCTTTTTTCCTTTTTGCTAAGAAAGTAAACCAAGAGACCTAATTTTCTCATTATACAATCAAGTACTAATTCTCTAGTGGTAATATTCTTGAATTTTAAAAAGTCTTCTACAAATTGTCTATAATTTTGATTATCTTCTACCAGTGGGAAAGGAACAAAATGGACACATAGCAAAACAGTAAATATTCTTAGGACTGAATTTATGGAAAGCCCTATTTCCCTTCAGGTCTCACATCTTCAAGAATTTTTTTTTTTACTCTTTTCCATCATGTTCTAATATTATTAAAAGGGTAATTATAATCCAATACTAATAACAGCATTGTAGCAGAAAGGAAGGACTTGTAATGAAGTGGGAAGTGGAAGAACTTAGGAGCATCCAGGACTAGCTGATCTGGAAGTGTGTTGTCAAACTGTTCTTCAGAGACCGTTTTCTCAGCATTTCTTACTATCTGCCATGCTCTTCTGCTGTGTTTCCAAATAGATGCATCAGCTTCCTTGTTACCACATCCTAGGACAGCCAATGGCATTGATTGCCATCCTTGGACAATCTGCACTGAGCTCTTGAATGTTTATTTCACCAGTGCTTAGAAATAGTCCAAATAAATACATACCCACTTATATTCTATTCTATGATCCCTAATTAACATATTATCAGGGAACACAAATTCTACCTGAGTGTCTAGGAAGGCATAGGTGTTCTTACTAGCTTCTTTAGGATTTTATACTCTTTTATTTAGAATAGCTTTAAAATACTTTCCAAATCACTACAAAGGGAAATCTGATTTTTACATCATCACTCTCCTTGCATAAAGTGTGTGTGTTTAAATATGAAAACATACGCATAATACAAACTATGGCAGTGCTTTTTTGTGAGAAGTAGTGTTGTGATCATCTGATTGTCCCAGCCACTCATCCTTCAGACTTTGTACTTCAAGGTAACAACGTCCATTTGGCGATGGAGGTTGACTTTCTGTACTAGAGTAATGTGAGAAGGAAATCTGAGAATTACTCTCCTGTTTAGGGGGGAAATGTTTAAATCATAACAATCTTTCAGATCTTGGGAGTCAACAAAATAGGCCATTCTCATTTTGTGTTTTATTTAGGGCATGAAGAAACAGCCTGAGCTTTAAAATAAGGGTATAGCCACATAAGGAATATAAACAAGCCATGCTGTTAGATAGATAACTGCCGTACCCCTGAGGCCTGCCACAGACCACAGCTTTCTGTTAGCATGAGTAACTCTAATTGTGTCCATTACCTCATGCAGTAAGACCAGTACACTGGTCTTAATGGCAGTGATAACAGTAGTAGCTGACTAAATTAAACTCAGAAATGTGATGTTTATGACAAAGGGGTTTTCCTACTAAGAGAAAAATCAAGTGTCTTATAAATAGTCAGCAACCAAGCTGTTCACACTGCAAGTCTTTAGGTCATCTGCTGGTGGTGAGTAGTGTTTTATTCCAGTTTTGCTTTGGTCCCTTTTTCTTCTCTGTAAACTTCTGAAGGTATTCTGAACCCATTCGGGAAAACTATCCAATGTTTTTCTTCCGCAGTGAGTTAATCAAGTTAGACTTAATTCCCCTTTATTTCTGAAGCCTTTTGTGATAGAGTCTAGTTTGGCTGAGAAGTTAAATTCTGTGTCTCATTTTCATGTTTTATGAATATAAAATCATTTAAATTTTAATTTTAATGTGTTCAAGTACTAATCTAATATAGTGGAAAACTGGTATCAACAAGAAACCTCTAATTTCTGGTATTCTTTTTATTTCTTCTGTTTTACTGTCAGTGTATTCTGTAAGTAAAAGGTGTGTAGGAAGTGGTGTCCTTTTCCTACTGTGCATGAGGGGGCTTGAAGTATTGCACCTCATCAAGATCAGAGCAGTGAGGAACAAAGATTTTAGTGGTCCCACTGTACCTCTAGTGTTCTCAGTCTAGCCCAGAAAGTTGTGTGCCAGATCTTGAGGGGTGGTCTGTTCTCCTCACTGCCTCTGTGTGAGGATGGGGAAATCCTCACAACCTGAACTGCAAAGAATGCTTTGTGTCTCTTATAATTCCCTGGATGGGCCTTGACCCACACAAAGAAAGCTTGGCTCCTCTGCCTCCACTGCTCTGCTTAGAGTGAGAGGAGTTTATTTGAGTTTTGGGTGGTTTGTTTTGGGGTGTTTTTCCCCTAGATCTGTAATTTTCTTTAGCCAGGTTCTGATGATTTCTCATGAGTAGTTAACAGGAGAAGACACTTATTTATCTGACCTTTTGATTATCTAATATAGTTAATAGTAGCCAAGGATTTTAGACTTTGATCCAGGCTTTTTTTCTTCTTCCATTTTCTTAACTTTCTACAACAGTATGATTAATGTACTGGCACCCAAATTACAGCGGTATAAGGTATGTATGAAATCAGATAAGCAGAGTCAAGAGTCTTAAAAACAAACATGAGGAAAGAGTGCTGGAAATTCAGCCAATGAAAAGTGTTTCTCTATTTGCCCTATTAAGTGATAATAATATTTACTGTCATTTGAATGCATTCTTTTCTGACAGTGTTCAATATTTCTATGTCATTTTGGATTTTCTTTGTAGATCCTGGCAAACAATCACTTTTGATAAACAGCCTGCATCTTTTATCAGGATAGTTGGAACTCGTAACACAGCTAATGAGGTAAGGAACTGTTAAGAAAACCTACATTCTTCATGAATATACAGCAGTACAATTTTTCATTGAAATTGGTAAGGCCTTCTCAAGTGTACATGCTTAATTTTTTTGCTCTGACAGTCTAGCAAAATAAGAATGAATGCTTTTCTTATTTGAGTATTTGAACGGTGTTATCACCTGTTTCTGGTTTTGACCTTTCCACACATTTCTATTGGGTTTTGTTTTAAATTAATTCCTATTCTGAAGAATGATGAAATGCCATTTTAGTGCACTAGAGAAAGATTTCTGATTACTTGGTTTTTATCACCTTTATATTATCTTTTTAATTAATAAAACATAAGAAAAAATCCATTATTTGTAGGAAAATCTCATTTGCTTAAGAGTCACTTATAATTAATATTCATACCTGTTAAATCAGTTGAATTAATAGTGGCCAAACTAGGAGATTTTGTTCATTTTATACAGAAAAAAATACTTTGTCCTATGCAAGTGCAGTGTAATCTTCTCTTTGTTTACTTGTGCTTCTGTCTTTTGTAATTGTTGTGCATCACCTCAGATTCGTTGTCCAGATTTTACACTTCAGTGAAACAATTTACAATATGTGAATTTAAGAATATATGTAAGTCGTTGTGAAATTACGACTTCATATGACAAGATTATAAGAGGCACCAACAGCTGCTGCTTCTGTGTATACCTGTGTGTGTCTGCATCCCACACATGTAATTCACCACCAAACACTGCACTTTCACGCTTTACAATGAACTTTTGACAGCACTCTTACATTTGGATTAGAGTTTGTCAACTCCAGAGGTCAGGATTTCTGATCTTATTAAGAATATGGGGTTGCTGGTTCTTAAACATTGGGAGAATTGTCCAATAGCATTGTCAATGTTTAGTTTTAGTGCAATTCCTGCAAACATACACAGCACCAGGTATCAACATCTCAGCCAACAGCTGGAAAGTACCTGAGCAGTCAAAAGAGCTGGGAATACGAAGTTTTTATTTTGTGTTTCTAAGTGCTGTCTCTTGCCATGTACTCTTAACCAGGGAGTTCTTAGAAATACAGTCGGAAGCTGCCTAAGTGGTGGTTGTACATGCATGAAGAAGGCCTTTTTCATTGCTGATCCATATTGACAGTCTTGTTTCCTCTCATGCCAGTGTTTGTAAGTTCTCAACTCTTGGTCAAAAAAGAATGAGGTGCATTGAGTAAACTTAGCAAACCAGCCTGGAGGAAATGCTACTTTCAACTTTTAATTCTTAAAGGTAGTTTTAAGCCCTGAAAAGTAATGGGCTTTTAACCATAATTCCAATTTCAAATTGGTTGCTATTTTCAAGGGGTTTAATATCTTGTGTAATTTATTTATATAGAGCACTGCACAAGTATAGTGAAGATTAGTGTGTGTAAATTGAGGTTACAGCTATTCGTGTAGTGGTGCAGTGGAATTATAAACACATACTGCTGTTCTTGGTCTTTTCCTCTTTTGTTTTTAAAATCTGTACCCAACACTAATTTTGTTTGGATTTTTTTTGTAATTAATTTCTCCTAAATCCTGTAGAGTAGGAACATTATCAGCATGCACATATTAATAAATTACTTTTAATATATATATTAAACAGATGGTCTGTAACATTTTGGCAGAAATTTTAATTTTAAGAAGAAGGAAGAAAGATATTTTTTCATATTTCTGATTTAAATAATAACAGCGTAACTGAAGTCTTGGTTTGTTTTGGAGTTTGTAGTCTCAGTAGTCTCTTCAGTAATACCAGCAGTTTCCATAATTATTTGTTCACAGCTGGTTGTATATTATGTCAAACAATTCTCATTTTACATAAAATATACTATTGGCAGCATATTTTTATCAAATAGTATTACTGTAATAGGTACAAAAATACTCCTTACTTGTTCTACCAACACATACCTTTGAACTTTGAAGCTCAATCTGTACTTCCTAAGAAAGAGTTAATTTTTGGACTTGGAAAAAGAGCCCGTAAAATTTCTTCACTTTGTGAATTATTTAATCTTTGAAACTTATTTTTTCCTTTGCTGTGTTTTCCAACTTTTGGAAGACACAATGTTCACAGATTTTTTGACCTGATATCGGAATATTTTTTTTTATATTGGAACAAGAGAAAAATGTAACTTTGTTTTTTTTCTTGAGCTTCCAGACATGATATTTTTGTACAGAGAAGGATTATTTTTCCTTAGTCTTTGCCTTCATTTATTTGTCAGACAGGTCACCTGATACTTCTTGTAAGTTTTTCTTGTTATTCCTCTTCAGTATTACTGACCTGGAAAGGACACCTAGTTGCTGATGTGAGAGCTTTATCTTAGAAATTACTGCACCAGTGTATGTGTACTTGGCCTTCCTGCTTTGTATGTCTGACCTGTCTTAAAATATCCATGAGAAGCATAACATGACGTGAGTCAGAGGATGATACTGAACTGTCATCTTTTGAGAGAAACACATGCAGGATTCTTTTAGTTATACTGATCTGAAATACTTAATTCCAATCCTGGATGAAGCAGTTGAGCTCAATTGTGCTTCTCTCTCACACTGTATTCTTTATATTTTGAGGTGGCAGAGTAACTGGGAAGAATGTTCTAAATTCACTGGCTTGTCAGTGTGCCAGATGTTTTGAGCTTGAATTTAGTATGAAAGAAGCAGTAAAAATTAAAGTTACAGTTTAAGAATCAGGTACTTCCAATTTTCTAGACTAGGATTAACTAAATTTCAGTGCTATCCACACTGTATTTAAAAAAGAAGCATCACTATGTAAAGTGAGGTTTTAAATGAGGAACACTATAGTTGTGGGATACAGTAGAGATACAGAATCTTCTGATTTGGAGACCTCTATGCCATTCTTCAGACTGTGCTGCCTTTCAAAGAAAGCAGCCCCTTACAGAGATGCACTGATGACAGAATGTTGTTTTCTGCAAGGCCTTATCCTCATGAGTGTAGCTGGAAAAATGACAATGGCAGTTACTTCAAAAGCATGGGAGCGGGATGAGCACAAAAGGGGCTTCTCAAGAAGTGTAGCTAAATACAAAAATTGGCTTCTCAAGAACTGTAACAGCTGGAGAGAATTCATGCCACTGTAGGAATTAGTTCAGCTTCAGGAAAAAACTCACCAGAAGAATTGCAGACCAAAACCATTTTGTGCACATGTGTCTGTGTGTAGCTATGGGTGTGGATTTGTCATCTGTTCATAAGCGTGTCTATTATAAAGACATAGCAACACATGGGAACACATCCATATATATAGAAATATATGCATGCATGCCTATGTATCTCTATAAAAAACTGCAGGAATTCTTAACTCTGAGAGGCACAAGAAAATATAATGGGTATTAAAAATAACAGTGACTGAATATTTTTTTTATTCATTTCATATATGCTGTCAAAATTGCAATTAACTAGCTACATCCTCAGAAAGAGCTGAAGCTGTTGCAGATATGTCAGTGCAGATGTCTGCTCAATGTACACTTGAGCAGATGTGGTCAAAAAGGATTTTAAGTTGTATTGAAGAAAGGATAGAAATTACAGTATTATGTGGGCTTGTATGAGTATGTAGTATGTCCATGTCTTGTTTATGTTATTTGATTTTGCCCACATTAACTTGAAAGGGTCTGGGAAAGGGCAGTTAAGATTATAAGAGATTATCTTTGTTTGTGAGAAGAGCTTTAAAAACACGATCTGCTTGCAAGAAGAAAAACAGAAGATCTCATAAAAGCATACAAAGTTAAGAAAGAAAATTTTAAAATTCAGGTTTCAATATTCATCAAGCTTTAGCTTTAAAACAACAAGGCATGAGAAAATAGCAAATTTTAAAACAGTGTAAGAAGAGATTTATGTTTAGTATGTAGCAAAGCTCTGCAATTCATAGGAATGAGAAATCATATGGAAAGAAGTTTTGTAACAATTTTAAAGAGTTCCTCCCCCTTCTCCTCCCAGGCACTTCAAGAACAAGAAGTAAGTAGAAGTAAGAGAAAGTAAAATAGAAAATAAATTGGAAAAAGTGCTTACACAGATGGTCCTCTAAGATACAGTCACCTGTACAGTGGTCCTATTGTTTGAAACATCAGTCAGTGATCACTGTCTGAAATGGAGTATTCCATCTGATGAAGCAGCAGCCTCCATGGACACTGAATGCCTTTCTACATACTCCAGGACATGTCTGTAGAGCTTCTGTTGCTATTACAGCAGAGGGCAATCTTGAAATAAAATCATGTTGGTAATGATTTAAATTTCATTTCTAGTGTACATGAACATTCAGTCTTTTGAGGAAGTAATTATATCATAAGATATGTTTAAGACAGTATAGTTGTTGTTGTCATCTGATGGCCTGTAGTAGATATTTCTGCTACTTGACAAGGAAAAAAATAATTTCCAAATATCTCTATTTGCTTTTGAACCATCTTTCTGATTTTTAGTGCCATATGTAAAGGTTAATATAATTTGAAAGCCTTCTCTTGTTCCACTGGTGTCCTTTTCTAATGTCTCTTGCCCATGGATAAATGTTTTTGACCTCATGGTGAAACATTCTCTTTTGACTAATTACTTTGTCACTGATCTGGCCTCCGTACTTCTATATAGACCTAATCTTACTTTGTTCATGCTTTTGCCAGCATTAAATTGTTTTGCTTTATCTTGTTTTTTTGTTCTCCTCAGGTGTTTCACTGTGTGCATTTTGAGTGCCCAGCACAAAACAGTACCCACAAGGATGAGAGTAGTAAGGAAGTAGCATCAGCAGAGGTGGGGAGTGATGGACAATAGCCCTGTTCAAGCTGCAAGCACAAGTTCCCTGCCTTTCCCTCCTGAATCCACCTCCCATTCACGTGCTCACCAACAATAAAAGAGGCTGAAAGGGAGCTTTTGCAGCCCCGCTGATGCCCTATGAAATTATTCAGAACCTTCTTGTGCTGCCACCTTTGCTTTCTTTGTCAATGAAGGGGACCATGTCTGAAAGCTGGAAATGTTGAAATGGAAAAGACTTTTCCCAAGGACATGAAGAGACTGCTTCACTCTGCTCGATTTGCTCAAATCAGGCTGGTCTCTAAGGGGCGAGAAAATAGGTCTTCAATCTTCATCAAGTACCCCATTAACACCCTACCTCTCTAACCAAGGCAAGGAGAACAGAAGGAAATAAAGGGCAGAGCTACAGTGGAAATCTGAAATTACTGGAGCAGAATGGAAGGCATATGAAATAAGTATTTGTTCCCTGGAGGCTTTCATTAGCAAAAAAAAATATTTATGGAACACATCAGTCCAGAATATGTGTTATTTTTAAAAGGGATTCTTCATTCATATTCCTTTGTAACTAGTAATCTGTTTTCTAAATCATTTTGACTCTGTATTCCACTTCGTCTCTTATTTTTGGCTGTAGCAAATGCTGTACAGTAGATTAAGGAAATATCAAACATGTTTACCTGCTGAGATGCAAATTCCCTCATTCATCAGTGGGATGACAAGAAAAGCATTCATGATATCAACAAACTGATTAATGTATGTATATTAATCTTGACCTTAGTTGACTTTTCGAAGTACAGAATTGTCATTTCTTACCCTCAAAAAGAAAATTCCTAAATCAAACATCTGTCTTGAAGAAAACCATATTTTTTCACTCCTGAAGATGTTTACTTAAGTTTTGCCTGCATTTCTAAGACAACTTGCAACAGATCATCAGAAATGTTTGGTCTAGAAAAGTAGAACATCATCTGGTCACTGATGAGCAGTTGTTTGAATACAGAATGAAGAATTTGCAGATAACATTTTTCTAAGAAGAATTGTTTTACAGTCTGGAATTAAAAATTCAAAGGCTGTGTATACATTAACATTTCTCGTGATCTTCATAAAATATGATGCTTTTGCACGGTATTGTAAAAGATCTGAATCTTCCACAAAATTCTTTATCCATCCATGTCTGTCTGGATTATGTTTCCTGCTGCTTTGCTTATTCTGTTTTCACACTGATGATGATGCAATCTCTTACTCTTTAGACCTGCATGACTTTTATGAAGAACTCCATGTTGGCCTTTCAGTACGAGATAAAGAGATTTTGTCTTGAGACAAACACTGATGTAATTGGCAAAATCGATTAGGAAGGTTGTTACTCCTCACAAAGCACATTATATTGGAAATGTCAGCTAACCAGTTTTATGAACTGGGAATTTCCTGTGGTGATAAATAGCCTTGTCAGAAGGAAACAAAGCTAGTGCAGGATAAATACTGTTTTCCTTTGCATAATCATAGTGATAAAATGAGTTATATCAACATAGCAAATTATATGTTAATTTATCACACTACTTAATTTGAAATAATTTCCCTGTTGGATACTAGTTGTGCTATACCCAAGAAGAAATATAATCAGTGGTAGCAGTGAATCAGAGGATATTTCAAATAACAGAAGTGTCCTTTTTCTTTCAAATAAAATTGATTAGGCTTTATCAATAATATTACAGTATTTTTCATTGCCAAATTACAGTTTAGTTCTGACATTTGCATACAGTCTCCTCCCTTCCCACTCCTGTCTTCTCACTTGTGAATGCCTGTTGGTGAAGATGGATGCCCATTGTTCTGTAAAAAGCTTATAATTTTTGTGCCACAGCTGCCTCACACAGTCTGGAGTTCTGGGGCAGGATCCTGCTTGTGACGGCCACCTCCTGGTCTGTGGCCAGATTACCCTATGGCTTAGCAGCCTTTGAAGCATGAGAGAGTTGAGAGCAGCTACTGGGGACACTACTCTCTGTTTAAGTCAAAAAAGTTGGATTTTTTTTTTCCCTTTGAAAAGGAAAAGCAGAAAACTTTTCCAGTTGTGATCCATGCTGGAATTACTGAGATGCATAGGGTGTGTCTTGCCTTTTGTAGCTTTAAGTCCTTCCATGCCAGTGATGGTATTTCTTTGCAGTTTGGTCAAACAAGTCTGCTTTTCTCAAACTGTGGAGCAAAGGGCATAACTTCCTAGCTGTCAGTATTTAGTAGTCACCACTGTAGAGAACGTTAAAAAAAAAAAATTAAAAAAAAAAGGCTGTGCCAGATGTTCTGAGTCTGGGCTCCCACAGAAAGAATAGGATTTTTCCATTTGCAATCTTTGATGTGCACAAGTAAATTTTATGATACAAAATTAATTTTTATGACCTTGTAGACTATAACGTACCGCACATCTTTTTGATCTTGTCCTGTGACTCATTGTGGAACAGAAGTTTCTCTATTTCCCATGATACTCACTCTGCCAAGAATATGAATGAGCATATCTGTGATTCCCAAAGCAAAAACTCTGAGGTCCAATAGACCCTGCAGTTTCCCACCCCCATAAATCAGTAAAAACAAAAACCAACTTTGCATTGTCCCTTCATGCAGGTGAATAGCAATTTTTAGTATTAGACTCAGTCACAATGGCCCTTCTCAGGGTCTTTATTTCATTTAGAGTTGCTCTTAGAACCTGTCACTGAGGTGAGCCCAATGAGCTTCCAGGTTTTTAAGGCAGGCCCTGCCACAGCTTCACATTTTCAACCTTTATTTAAAGAAATAATGTTTTCAGAGAACTGAATTCTGCTTGATCTATTAATCTTACCCACCAATAAACACCCCTAATACCTGTATTGGCTGGAAGGGGTCTCTTTTCTTAAACATTGTACCAGCAACATATTACTAGTGACAAAGGAAGATATCCCACAGAACTGATTCGTGGTTTGGTGTGAATGTTCACATTCTTTCTAACTGTTGTCTGTATTTATTGACTCCCAATTTCAAATGTACTTCCTTTATATTCTTCTAAAGTGTTTTTTTTATCTTTTCTTTTCTACCTTTGTTTTTCCTTTCAGTGAAAGTAAGTTGTGCTGTTAAGGCGTAGTGTCAGGATTGATCAGAGCGATGAAATGCTATAGTTACTCAGAACTGTGTGCTCACTCATACTTTATTTGCAACATTTTAGAGCAGAACTGACCAGGTATTCATTGCTTTCTTGTCAGAATCTATAAAATAGACCTGTTGTTAGATTTCTACATACTGGAACTAACTATACTGTCATTATTGGGCCATTAATTCTCTTTGGTACTTTAGTATCTATAAATTCCCCAGGCCTCATTTTCTCAATTTTCCTTCCATAGCTTGAATTCAAACTTAGACCTAACTCATGTGGAGCTCAACAAAGGCCTTTCTAAAATCTCTTTATTTAGTTAACTTTTGCCAAATTCAGATAGATTTTCTTTATTCACAGAAATGTAGGGGGAAATTATTATCCAGTAAAATTAGTTTTTCAAGTGACCCAAAATTGTGCAGCTGTGTCTTCAAGCTGTTTCAAATCAGCCCTAAAAGAAGTTCATATGGCTTGTTAAATGGAATTACAATGAGAGAAGGTAACCTGAGTCTAATGTAAAAAACATTACAGAGGAGACATCACCAGTTTTGCTAGAGTAGGAACTCTTCTTCATTGCAGGTTCCTTCCTTTAGAGCTCCATTTCTTTTTTTCCCCACAAAATTCAGTTTTTCTTGTTTGTTGTGACAATTCACATAGGAGCTCAGTGCTCCTCAGCATTGCTGAAAAATTCAATTTAATGCATCTTCATCTTTACTAATGATAACATTAGAGAATTTTCAGTTGAGTATCTGACTTGATGAGAGCTGGTTTCCATGAAAGAAAACAAAAGATGTCTGTAATTGTTCCAGCCTAGTTAAATTTTCAGTACAAAAATTAGAAGATAATACCATTCTTGTCTTGTTGTTGTGTGTTTGTCGTTCTGGTTATAAAGTGATGCCCATTCAAAGAGACTCAGTAAGAAATTAGGTCTTAGATTTGATTTCACATACATTGCATTTCTCTAGGAAGATATTAATTGGCTTATACTTTGACAGATATTAGTGTACTGTCAAATAAGCAAGTGAATGCATTGGTAATTTTGTTGTTGTGGCTAGAGTAGTGAGCAAATAATCTGAGACAGCAAGAATTAATATATTTAAAAGTAAACATTTAGGCTTGTGTGTCATTATAGTAGTTGCCAGAGGACTAAACCATGCTTCAGAAATAATAATTTTTAGATCCTAGGAAATGCCTGAGGCCTGCTTTTCGTCCCGGTTTCTCAGTTAATGGTCTGTTTAGGTTAGAATCATTACTTCTCTCTGAACTGATTGTTGTTGTTAGTTGTATTAGTTAACTTAGATATGCATAGAAGCACCATAAGGCTTTGTTCAGGATACAGAAATAAAAGTCCTGGGTCAAGTTTTAGGAGTATCTAAATAGTCACATATATATATGCATCTATATATATATATGTTAAATTCTAGCTAATTATTTAACTTGAATTTAGAACAGGTTCTAAAGCTCCAAAACTAAAAACAGACAAACAAAATATCTGTGCAGGCACATGTGAAGGGCTGCTGTTGTGGTATGGCAGGATGCTGACTATTTTATAGTTGCTTAAGAAGTGCAAATATCTAACCGGGGTGTGGGTGAGCAGGTCCAAAGCTGTTTGTTGCCCAGTTGTTAGGTATTGGCATTGTGGCTGTAGTGAGATGTGTAAGACATAGAGCAACTTAAATGCTCATCTGAAAGACAGGAGTGCAGTCCAAGGGACACAGATATTCCTCCGAGCTGCCTTGTCTGCTATGGCTTGCAGTGTTTATAGAGACTTATGTTAACTCCTCAAAAAAAACCCGGCAGTCTTTTTGGCCTTTGCAAAACTTTGGGTGAAGTAATGTCAAGGTCCCGCTCATATTCCATGGTGGAATCTGGGTCTGTGTTTGATGGCTTACTGTGAAAAGTTTTAAAGCCACCCTGTAACTTTTCCTAGATAAAGAAAGCCCAAATTAAAAATGCAGGATAGTATGAGGGAGGTACAGGTATCTGTCATTTACCGATAGACTGACTGCAGGTACAACTACATACCAGTCTGATCAGACTGTATGGGTTTAGTTACTATGATACGTACAAGTGGTGGAAGCAAGGAATCAGCTCCTTACACCCTTGGCATTAGACATTATCACACAAGCAGTTGTTAGATAGTTATTTCTCTTACTGTTCTTTCCAGCCCAATAGAATAATACAGCTTGGTGTTCTGAAAAAATTATAATTGAAGGAACAGTTTGAGGGAAAGACTGTACAGAATTACCTGGTTGCATCTGTGCATGTATAGCAAAGAAAATGTATGTGTTACCCAACTTGAAGTGACTACTTGTAAAGATGTGTTACATGGCCTTTTTTTTTTTCTGTTTAGGGAATTTTGTTAAGGAATCTGTTACCTGAATGTGGGCTGTGAAAGAGAACGTAGGGAGTGAGGCTTCAGTAGTTTTTATGGAAACAGCAACACAGAGATACGATTCTTGTGGTCTGAGCTAGTTCTGTTTGTCTCAAGTCTTCACAGCTCTTACTTTTTCCTACATGCTTTCTCCAATCTGCTTGTTACTCCTTTTTTTTCCCTCCCTACCTAGCATCATATCACCGGTGTTCCCTGTAACTTGCCTCCATGTCATGATATATTAAGGAATTTTAAAAATTTATTTCTTTTTGCCTCTCTCATATGCTGAATAAAATGCCCTCATCCCTCTTCATTTGCATCAGACTTCAAAGGCACCTGTCACCAGGCTGTCAAGTGCTAGTGAACAACATTTGAATTTGGCTGTCTTATGGGTATGCCAAATACTAGCCCTTTTGGACCTTATACTTTCATAATCTGTTTACAATCTGTTACCCTTAAGAGTCAAGTTAGTGAGAAGTTTACTGTTGACTTAAGAAGTAGGTCAAGTTTTGTGCTGGCTAAAACTTACGTTTAAATAGAAATTTAAGTATTTATTTCTCACCCTGATGCACCAGACATACGCTCAGTTTGTTAGTTGTGCATTGCTCAGTGCATTGATTGTGTTTAAGTGTTCTTTTCTAAATAAACTGCATCATCAAAAGGGAACCTTGAAAGAATTTGTAACTTTTCAGTCAGTGTCCCTTTGTGAAGCTGTTTCAGCTGTCCAGAGATCCAAACATCACACTGAGCACATGGACTCATTTTGTGAAGTGCAGCGTTACTTCACAATTTTGACCCCATGTCCAATCTCTTGTAAAATTTTCTTTCCTTTCTGCTTTGCTCAATTTCACTATTGTCATTGGTTTTCTTTTTGTAATGAATGTTAATGTTCGGAGCCAGGCTAAATAGAACTTAGATTTTAGTGAACTTCTTCACTTATTTCTCTATTAATAGCTCCTCTTTCCTGACAGACAGTAGTTTAAATCTGTTTTACACAATGTTACACTCCCCTTCTCTGTAGCAATTGTAATTGTATCTTAAAATTTTTGTGTATTAAATCCTTTTCCTTCTTTCTCATAGAGTGTTTCTAAACTACCTCAGACCTTGTTGTGAACAGGTACGAGTTTCAGCTGCAATTTTTAGACTTTATCATAGTCTTTGAATGTTCTTTAAGTGCATGTGTATGTAGCGAAATCAGCCTGCCAGACCATGATTGCATTTTCAGGAATACTGTCCCAAGTGACACATGTAACTGGGATGGATTCACAGCCATACCCATTCAGGCTCACGCTGATACCTCTTTCAAGAAAAGCTTTTCAGGAGCGTGACTTCTGGTATGGGAAGTGCTTCAACTTTTCTCTTTGAAGAGACATGATGCTGCCTGCACTGGACTACTTTCACCTCTCCATTACCACAACAACCATCATGAATTGCATCGTCAGAGCTCCCATCGTGGCTGTTGGCAGGAGCCGTTCTGTGGCACCGGGCTGTGCTCATCATCATAAACCCCACGTGGCGTGTTTGGGTGGCCTTGGTATCGTTTAATACCGCAACAGATGTGCATTACCAACCCTTTGGGCTACTTAGGTTTCAGGTAAAATGATGGTTGCAGATTGTGCTGCAGTGATCCAGTTGATAACTTTGGGAATTGTCTGGTTTTGGAAGTTATCCGTTGTACAACTCAGCAAACCTTGTTAGTACTGATTTCCTTTTCACCAGCAGATACGCACATCATCAAACAAGCATTTTGTAACATGGAATTTTCTATGAGCATCCAGAAAAAGAAGCATCCCAATTATTTCCTTAGTAGCAATGTGTGTATTTGTAACAAGTTTTAGAATTATTAAACTGCTGTAAGCTATTCTGTGCATGCTCTGGCATTGTATTAACAGTTTGTATTAACAGCTGATAAGCAGAGGGCTCTGGAGAGCAGGGAAGGCTGGCTGTGGATCTCTTTTTCAAGAGTTCCAAGAACAGCAAAACATGCCAGAGTGGATGCAGGACCAGACAATGCTCAAAGCAAATCCTAAAGTGAAACTTGTGCTCTGTATTTATTTCTTTGGGGATTCTTCTTCAAAGTATTTAACTTCACAGGAAAATATAGAGTATATTTAAAATAGTGACAGTTAGAAATGCACCTTTTCAAGAATGAGAGGGGTGCGATTTGAAAAATAAAGTGATCTTTTGTGCTTAACTGTTTGTCTTTAGTTTTATTCAAATAACGGTGGAGCCTGGCTGATGCTGCTCACATTTTGCATGTGTGAATAGAGTAGTTTTGGCAGACCTGCGTTGATTTCTCATCAGGGCAAGGAAGTTAATAACCTCCTCATTGATATATTAACCCACAGTGACACAGTCTTGATAGCAACATAGAAAATGCTGGTGGTTTTTGCAGTGACTTTCAGGCCAGTGGGCATCCAGGAGGCTACTGCAAACATTGAGAAAAGCAGCTGCTGGATTTTGCTTACCAGGATGTGCCACTGTACACTCTGGGCATAGTGTATGAGTGAGTATTTCACTTTATGTCACAAAAAAAGTGGGCAAATATTTTGAGACTTGGATTCTGGTTTCAAATAAAACAAAAAAGACTTGATTTTTCAGAGGTATTTAGCGCTTGATTTCATCAGACTGCCATGAAATGTGGGAGCACTGAATGTTTGATTCATAATAGTAGGCCTTAATCTTCCTGGCTTATCAGCCTCACATACTGAATGGAATTTCTGTAAGCCTTGCCTGGACTTCAGAACTTCATTCCCTAAAGCAGTGGCTGTTCTCCAGTAACAATACTACATTCCTCTAACATGTAATCTTTTAAGTATTTGTAGGTGTGTCATGCTATTCCCTTCATAAATGTATATACCCTTTGTTGCCTAAAAAGTGGAGAGGTTAAACTGCAATAAAGAAGTATGACACCAAGTTGTAAGACCAAGCTGAGGTACCACACAATGAAGAAAACCATACAATGCCATAATATAATTAGATCTAATTTCTTTTGTGTGTTGATTTGTCATACAATAGTTAGATTTTAAGAATAAAAATGAGATTTTTACATGTCAGATCCCGGTATTTGGTTTAAAAAGTAGATGCGTAGATTTTGAAGCATAAGCTGCCACTCAGTTACTAAATTGTGACACAACATGTGGGAATACTGAGGCAAGGAAGCCTTACTTTTGAAATTATGTTTGCATAATAGGGTACAGGCTGAAAGTAAGACAGAAAGTGGTATAATCCAGTCAATGAGAAGTGCATGGTGAAGCCATCTGTGTTCCCAGGCCATGTGTCCAAGTTAAAAAGAGTGTCAATGATTTTTGCTCTGTCTTGACAAATCAGAGGCCTCTTGAGGCATTCAGGAAATTTTCATTGCAGCCCTCAGGCAGAATTTTGATTGTGTTCAAGATAACGCAATTCGTAGCAAGTGCTGGATATATTATACTAGAAGAAAAAACACAGTAAAGCATAGAGAGGAGAAAAGGGAGTTGGATGAGAACAAAGCTAAGAAGAAATACTTTTTCTCCTTGCTCTGGTAAGGGTCCAGTTTATGTTCGGGCTTAGCCTTGTAAAATCACCAAGGGGTAGGACTCATGAAGGGAGTGCAGACGGAAGTGGAAATACAGCTGCCTTTCCAGACAGCACTGGAGTGCAGTCAGTTTGGATGGTACAGTCTGAGGATTTATTTCAAAGTTGTTTCTGATTCTGTGACAGGCTCATTTGTTAATGAGCAGTAGCAATTGAAGCTTAAAGCACCATGATGCATCAGTTGAGTTGGAAAGACCAGATACAGGCCAAATCATAAGCATTTTATCTTCACAATATGAAGAAAAATGTACGTAAACAGGTCATTTTTGTTACTTGCTCATTTTTTTATTTTGCCCTCTATTAACGTCTGCTTAAATATCCTTGTAGGCTATGTTAATTAAATTAAGCATCTGGGAAAGTAGGCAATGGTTGCCTTACAGCTCAAGGCAAAAAAGAAATAATTTTATAGGACCTTTTTAGTCTCTGTATTTCTGTGATTTATCATTCTTTTTCCTTTTTTTCTCCCCCAGTGATATGTTGACCTTCTGCAGCTGGAAAAGTGTGTGGGTTTTGCTCCAAAAGCATCAGAAGAACTAAGGTGTGAGATAAAAGCATATCCCATTTAATAAGGGTAGATGCATCACAAAAACATCCCTTGTTGCAGCTGAGTCATTGGGAAATTGCATGTGCCTAGCCAGTGCAGTGCCGACTTTAGTCACATTTATGAACGACTGTTGTCTGCTTTTTAAGGTGGTAAACATCAACTTGAAGGTTGCTAAGCTTTTGTTTTTTTGAAGGCTGCATGACTGTGAGAAACTAGAATATTCACAAGTCTTCACCCCCCTCAGCAACAGACTGACTGCTGCTCAGGCTCTCTTCTGGCTTGCAGAGAGGACATGGGCTGGTTGTTATCGATGTGTTTGTGGAAACGCGCCTGTAGCTCTGTTTGATCAAACACCTCCCTGTGTTTTTTTGGATGTGAAGATTCACAGCATGTGCGTAAGGAAGATAGTGGTATTGCTTAGCACTGAATTATCACCATCTCTGGAATGAAATCAAGTTGGCAAGAGGAGGTATTATTAGAACATAAAGGATATACTTGGTTTCCTAGATCATTTGAACATTATTTCTTCATCAGGGGACATTCTATACCTTATGATAGCTCGATTTCTTGAAGCCTTTGCTGAGTGATACAATCTCCCCACTCTGATATTCTGTTTCTTATGGTAGACCATACCAGAGTGAGATTCTGTGAACAACCTTTTCAAAAGCTTTTTGTAAACTCTAAATATACCAGTTAGATCACTGGTATCATGTTTGTCGACTTCTTGGAGGCACTGAATGTATTTGTGTGTTAATTATTTCCTCTACAAAAGCCATCCTGAGTTTTCCCATGGTGTGTTTATTGAGGAGGAAATGGAGATGACCCACCCTTCTGTACACTGTGGAACAGCTTTTACAGTCTCAGATCTGTCAGGTCATACATATGCTTTTACCCAAAACTTGCTTGTCAGTGCTCTATTTCATTCATAGTCCTTCACTACCACTTGTGGTATGGTTTTTAGAAGACAGGAGCTGCTGCTCGGTGTCTGCATGTGCTGTGTGCAAGTAATGATCCTGCCCCTAGCCAGGGAAGCACAGCTATTGAATAGCCAAGGGGTTTGGTCATCCTCAGAATCACAGGATCAGTTAGGTTGGAAAAGACCTCTGAGATCATGGAGTCCAGCCTGTGGCCAAACACCGCCTTGTCAAACAGACCATGACACCAAGTGCCATGGCCAGTCATTTCTTGAACACCTCCAGGGACGGTGACTCCACCACCTCCCTGGGCAGTCCATTTCAGTGTTAAACAACCCTTTCAGTGAAGAAATTCCTCCTGATGTCCAACCTGAACCTCCCCTGGCACAGCTTGAGGCTGTGTCCTGTCATGCTGTCACTTGTTGCCTGGGAGCAGAGGCTGACCCCCACCTGGCTACAACCTCCTTTTAGGGAGTTGTACAGAGGAATAAGGTCACTCCTGAGCTTCTTTTCTTTGGTATAAAATCCTCTTGAAGATACAACTGCTCTCCAGTGTGTGTCTACTCCCTGGTCTAACCTTAACTACTGCCTTGTGCCTCGGTTATTCTCGAATTGTGTGACCTACTGCCTGGAGCTCATGCACAGGGCAACAGCACAGATTGAGACAAAGCTGTGCTTGTTTAATACAGAGACTTCCTTGCCTTGCAGGTCATGCATACTTGTACATATTTCTGCATACCTGATGTACTCAAATGGCTACAAGCAAATCAGCTGTGTTCGTGCACGCACTTTGCTAATGAGAGATCCCTAATTTGATTCTGAGAATTTCTGAGCTTTGAAAACATGGACTGTTGCATTCTTGGGTAGTAAGCTTTGTTACAGGTTCCAGGACTGCTGCTTGAAAACTATGTAAAAGTGATTCTAGCAATGATTATTCCTAATTGCCCTTGCCTTGAAGATGCATGAGTGTGAGCTCTATTCTATTTTGATATCCATTTTGCAGTTTGATTTAATGGTTTCATTAGGCACAATGTGTATGAAGAAATCACACACAAACAAATATACTTGTATATGTCAATGAGGGGCATGGTAAGAGCATTAGAAATTTGCTTAAGGCACAGTGAGGCTGCCTGCTGTAGTTCTGTAAGTGCATGCTGTTTAATAAGGCAATTTACTATCAATCCATCATTGCAATGTATTAAACTGATGCCACTATAAGGAAATGAAAAGTCTTGGTTTCCAGCAGTCTAATGAAATGAACACTTACGATATGTATTTTAAGAAAGGAAAATGTGATACAAATAGATGTATTTCTGTCAGGTGTGTTCTTTATGCTGAATGCTCTGTGCTAGACCTCTACATAAATATCCTTGTTGTTTTAATTCAGACATGACATTATCACATTTTTTTATCAACTGCAGGGTGAAAAGATATTTTTGCCAAGGTACTGGCATAGTGTAGTTTTATTGGTACTTACACTGTTCAAACTTCAGCATCACGTAATGGAGGTGACACTTTATTTTATAGCTGTATATTTAAGCCAGTTTCACTGTTAATAAACAGATAAATGAGGGTTTATTAATATAAATGGAATATATGTCATGGTGATCTTTTAGACATGTTTTAAGCTGTGTAGTGTTAGTAGAAGTTTGCTGCCAATATATAACTTACATGATAGTTGTATTTTGATCTATCTGGTTATTAATGATATCAGATGGAAATGACTACCCTTGGAAGTGAATAGAACAAGAAAAAGAATTACCTCTGCTTTTGATGCTGTCATAGTACTGTCTAGGTTAAAATGTAGTAGTAGGATAAAAAAGCACTTCTTTGCAATCGGGGCTGTTAGAAGAAATGTGTTTTTCAGCAAAAACACAGGAGATAACAGTGTGGGTATAAAAATATTTCCCGTCAACAGTTTTCCAGTTGATGTGTACACTTAACCCTTTCCCATATGTTTAATGGTCCTGTTTTCTTGTCCTGCTCCTGGCAGCTTTCATCCTCTTTTGTTAAGCCCAGTGTGGACGGCTTACTCCCGGTGACAGTTCTGTTCTCTGACTCTCAAGATCAATCTGTTGAAAGGGAAATGAATCATGTAATTACTACACAGACATTTTCTTTGTCCATGTTCTCAGATAGGATTGGTGCAAAGGTTTATTTAAATGGAGGGAAATACAGGTAGCTCCTTTATCAAAAGCATCATTACCAGCTGCAGACCTGCAGAAGAATTTGGGCAGAGAACACTGAATATAGGGTTAGTATTTTCAAAGCCTGAAAAACTAACTGGGGAAAATTTTAGCACAATTGTGATTTAGTATTAGCCCCTGATTAGAACAGCCAGCAAGCGCCAGTGTTCTTTCTCCTCTTCTGGAACTGGGAGCCATAGTATAAGCATACAGATGTTATCCTGCATATTTTATGAGATCTGAATTCCCCATTAAACTGACCTTTCTTTTTGTTTCAAACTAGACTAGGACCCATGACTTACAGCATGAAGTCTTCTGGCATTTGCCAGTTTCAGGTTTGACTGATGGTATGTTTAAGAACTTCCACTGTCTCTCACACTGGCACACATCTGTTTGAGTGACGTGCCAACATGTGGGGGTTCTAGTACATGACTAGGGTGATTAAAACATCTGCTTCAAGAGCATGCTGTTTTCCCTTCATGTCCTTGTTAACACTGGCAACCTCAGAAACACAAGCTGCAAGTTTTCTGATACTCCAGGGCATTTTCTTTATTGTTTTCCAAGCATTAACTCTGAACTTCTCCCAGTGGTAGCTGTTTAGGGAAATGACTGTCCCAATAACTTAAATGCTGTGATTTCTAAGCGTTTCAGATATTCTCTCAGCAGAATAAGGGAAGAGGAAGAAGGCTTATTATTCATCTTCAAAAAATGATCCTTTCACCAGCTTTATATATATGAAGGAGCTCATGAAAGGGCCTGGCACTTCACTTTAGGCTGTCATGATCCATAGTCAAGGAGATGCTCTTGTAAAGGTTGCAAGGATTTTTTTCCTCTGAAGGAGATGAGACAGACAGGAGCTAATGAAACATGAATATTCAGTGCCACATCAACCAACTGACCTACAAGTAAAGCTGTTTCTAAGGACAGGAGCTGACAGAATAGTTTAGATCATCTGCTTTCCAAGGCTGCCAAATCCTGGCTTGCTGTGTAGTCAGTTGGCAGTAGTCTGAACCTTGAAGCTGGTATAAAAAAAAAAAAAAAAAAAAAATATATATATATATCTCCATATTTTGTGTATTCAATATGATCCCTAATTGTGTCCACTGATTGCAGTAGTGGGCAAACCAATCAACCCTGCTGTCTTGGGCAGGACAGAGATTTATGTGCCTACTGCTAAGACACCATAGAGAATGGCTGTGGTTGCCTGTAGCAGTCCTGCATCAAATGCAATGGTTGACTTTTATTCCATTCAGATGCAGCTGTAATATCTGCATCCAAAATAGGAAATGTTCCTAACTTGATTACATGTAACTGCAATTACAGGTTACTGCAGTACAGTCTCTGTCACTAATGTCACTTGCAGCACCTCTCTGGTTTACATATATATATTAAGGGTGACATAAGATGGCAGTTTTGCTAGTTATATAACCAAGAAAAATAATCTCTGATCGGTGCTACACAAAGGTGTATTTCAGGTGTAGCTTGGGAGTGTTGGCTGGCCCATTTTATGGCAAGGAAGTTTACTAACACATTCTGTTCTCCTGAAAATATTGTAGAAACAAGTGTTTTGTAGAGGGTACTTCTGAGAATGTGAAGTAGCAGGTTGCTTTAACCTTTTCTTCTTAAGTGAAAATAAAATTGCCCATTGTTTTTTGAGTGATTTTAATCTTAAGGTTGATGGGCAGATCACAGTCTTACTTTTCTCAAGATTAAGGGTTTTCCTTACCTGTCTTTCTCCCTGCTGTGTTTTTCCTTTTCCCTCCACCATCAGAGCCAAATTACGAAAACACAGCAGATGCTGACAAACAGAGAGAACCCTCTATGCATTTATCATGAAAGTACTAAAAATTTAGCTTTTTAGTTCACTTAATCATTTTGACAAGTTGACAGTACAATGTATCATCGCTAGACAGATGACAATGCTAATCCTGCAGGAGATTCTCAAGGGAGATTTTTATTGTAAAAATTGACATCTATTGTATAAAGGCGAACAAAATACATTAAGGAAAACAGCAATTTGCTACTTCATGCAGTTCATGATCTCTCTGGGTCTTTATCACTGTTGACTCAAGAATTTCTGCTAATCTCAGCTGCCTCAGAATTTGGGCTCTGGTAAAGCTGGCAGGTCCTTCATGTCAGCCCTCACTTTTGAAGCTGTTGAGATGTTGACAGATAGGAAGTACACAGATGTTTGCTTAATGGTTATTTCCCTGGGGGCTCCTGTCAGAGCTGTTGACATGAAAATAAGGGAATTACCTTGGAAACTCCTAACTCACTTTCACTGGATGATAGACCAGTGCATTACAAAACAAATTTGACCAGTTTGTGAATATATGAACTGCCTTCAGAAAGGAAGGCAACTATTCCTAGCATAGATGCTGTCACACATCTGTTGCTCTGTCAAATCAGTTGTGTTGCTGTTGGCAAGGACTACTGTCCGATGCTTCAGCTGAAGGGAAACATTCTCTAAAGCATACATGACCTGTTGAGTGGTCCTGGACAGAAGATAAAGAGAGAGGAAGCAATTCTTGAGAAGAGGTGCAGGATGGGGGAGAGGAAAAACAACAGTTTAATTTTTAGTGGGTTTTCAGAAACCAGGACAATCATCATGGTATAAGATTTGGGCAATGAGAAATTCTAATTATTGCCTCGTGTGATGACTGTTGGTCCTACAATATGACGTCTGATTATTCTTTTCCTTATAATTCAAATACTAATGGTCAGAAGACCAGGCTGCAGGCTGAGGCAACTGAGGTGGCTCCAGCCCTGTGTGCAATCAGGTGTTGGAAGTGTCAGCTGGCAATATATTACCCTGCTCATTTTGCTGCATGGATTACATGCTGTGCCCACATGTTGAGATGCTTTTAACTCAGGTGCAGACTTTGATCTTTTACATTTTTTTTCCCTGGTATTAGCATTTTTTTTTCTGTGACCTGTGTAAGAAGCACACAGCCCAAGCTGAGGAGAATGTCTAAGCCTTGCTGATGCCTGCCATATGGTGACTTATCCTGAGATATATTTTTCTTGATTTATATGATATATTCTACATCACAATCCCCATATGGTTATTGCTTCTTCATGTATTCCAGTGGGAGTTTATCTTTTGCTTTTCAAAGATTTGCCTTAGTGGAACGGCGTGTGCGCCTGGTTCATCTAATTATCGTCCCTAGTTAGGGATGCATCAGGGGCTCTGTTTTAATTTGGGGGAGGCTTTTAAAGTTGAATATCTGAATACTGAAAGCTGTAGAAACACTAAAGACCAACAGAAGGCATCGTATATTGGAGTGTTCAGTCAGCTTTGACTTCCTACTGACTGCAGCTGACAATGACTTGATTTTCATGGCAAAACTTGGGGAATCACAGCAAAGAGACATCCCCTCCCCCTGAAGTGACCAGAAATACTTTGTTCCATTACAGGAAATTCACATGTTACATGCTCAGGAATCTTTGATGAGCTGTTACAGTAATGTAGTGCTGCATCATAGTTCCACCCATGCAATATCAAAATATGAGGGTTTCTTAATGATACTGGCAAGTCAAATCTATCTAGGTGCTCAGAAAATTTTTAATCAAATTTCAATAAAAAATTTAAATCATATTTTGTTCATAATAAATCACTTGTTCTGCTGTCTCACCAATCTCTTCCTGAAGATCATGCCTTTTCACAGCATCATCTATTAGATTTTTCTATTCTTATCCATAGTAATAAAGGAATTTTATATAATGTTTTATTACAATGGCATCAGAAATTGGAAAGCAGCACTGTGAATGATGTCACTGATTTTGAGAGGTACAGTGTATGCATATCATCAAGATTAATTAATGGTTACAACATTAGTGTGAGACTTTTATTACTCTAACTGCCTTTGGATTATCTTTCAGGTGGTTTCAAAACAGAAAATATATAAACAATTGTTATGTTCTGCCCTTCAACCTCCAAATCCACTCTTCTTTCTTTCTCCCTCCTCTTGTTAGTCAAAATCAGGCAGATCATGTGTCCCCAAAGGCTGTAAATCAGGAGAAGGTATAGTCTAAGGTCTGTGGCATATGCAGTATTTATAGTTATTGCCTGTACTCTATAGTAATTCACACCTCTAAAGCATCAAGTATATGATAGCATTAAGATAACAAAAATAGGAATAGAAAATAAGAACAGCTTTTAAAAAACCTTCAGGGTATTTATCTGAGGACAACCAACAGGTTATAGATATTGAGTGTACAACTTCTACCACCATATAAGTCTGTCTAGCTCTACACCCACTTCTCCAGATAGATAAGGTTACAGATGTATGAATATATGCACGTGTATGTAGGAAGAAATGCAGATGCACACAGGCACACATACACACACAAGAGCTTTCTTTGATCCAGCTCCCCAACTCTCTCAGCTATTGGCAAGTACATATTAAAGTTCTAACAAAGTGGCTAAAACATGTAAATATAAGGTCTTATATTATCCAGTTTCTATTCTTCCAGTTCTGCCTTGCACGTGTTTGGCAATGTTCTTGCATGGTTTGAACTTGGCGTTCTGTAGTAAAGTTACACTGTGAGCACTGTGGATTACACACGGGACCACAGAGCTTTTCCAAGGAACCTGCAGCAGCTGCTTTCCTGCACTGCTTGTGTTTATGGGGAGCATTCATCAGTGATGGATAAGGTCACTTTGTGCTGCTGTTGTCATTGCCCAGAGGCCAAGAATGCAGTGATTTCTCAGAAATTCTTTCTGCTTCTTTGCTGTCTCATGTCACCTCAAAATGAACTCTGGCAAAAAACAATCAACAGAGAGGGCACAGCCAGTGTGGATTCTGAGCACATTTGAGAGAGACTTTTGATCTCATAACTGCAAGGTTGTCTGGTTTACTCTATATACTCTTAAACAAAATTATTGTGGAGTTGTCAGGTACCACAGCCATGAGCACCACCTGTGCTTAGCTAGTTTAGATAGGCATAGTGACTTCAGAGTGTAATGTTAAACTGTGTGGCTGAATCTAGTTTCTGTAATGTAGATTAACAGAAAATGCTTGGAATAAAACTCCATGTAAAAGCAGAAGGAATTATCAGTGTCTTAGCAATAGCAAAATTAGGAATCTGAGGAAGACAGACGCATTTTGATATGCATGGTTTGAAAGCAACCTCTTTCCCAAAGAGCTGGTGTTTTCACAAGACAAAGGAATCCTTAAATACTCAAGATACACTATGAAAAGCATCCTGAGCTAATGACTTCAGTTCTTAAGTGATATCTGTGGTGAAAACAATAGACAGAGTTGGGGCAAAGGACTTAAGTCTCTGCAAGCAAATTTCTTGCACCTGAAAGGAGGTTGTAGCAAGGTGGGAGTCAAGTCTCTCTTCCCAAGTTATAAGTGACAGGAAGAGAGGAAGTAGTGTCAAGTTGCTTCAGGAGAGATTTAGATTAGGTATTAGGGGAAATTTCTTCAGCAAAAGGGTTGTCAAGCATTGGAACAGGCTGCTCAGGGAAGTGGTTGAGTCACCATCCCTGTAGGTATTTAAAATACATGTAGATGTGGCACTTATGGACATGGTTTAGTGGTGGACTTGTCAGTGCTGCGTTAATGGCTGGACTCAATAATCTTAGAGGTCTTTTTCAACCTAAATGATTCTATGATTCTAAATGAAAATAAGTTGGTTTATTATACCCAGAGACAGGATTATGGATTTAAAGGGACTTTTCCAAAAGTCTATTATATGAAAATAGAAACTATAGAACAGTGGTCTCTCAGTAGAAAACATAGGATCCTCTTTTCATGTAGTTTTAGAGAAAGCAGCTAGTATATTCTGTCCTGGGATGACCTTTCCTCAAAATTTGCTGCAACATAAGAAATTCAACTTGAGATGCTGGTTTGGGGTTTTTTTCATTCATACCTTGAGGCAAAAGAGATTGTAACAGCTGTCTTTCATATTTCACCATTGTACATCTGTGTTTCAATTGCTGTTTTGTCTAAATTTCCCTTTAGCAGGATGTAGATTACCAAACCAGACTTATGGCTTCACTATGCAAAAAAAATTCAAGACATTTACAGAAATCTATATGTTTATACTGATGCTCTACCTGGTGAGTTTCCACTAAACAGCACAACCAAATTCAGTCTGAAACATCAGATTTACCATTTATGTGAGTAGGAACATCTATGTTCAGGGGAAAAACTGCTGAGAGGGGGAGGAGAAACCAACAACTGAAACAGGGTATTTTAAATTACTAAATTCTAAACTCTGCACAATTTTGTCTCCTCCTTTCTGGTTCTTGCTGTTGCTTTTGAGCAATCATTTTATGGCATGTATTTGGTGCAAGTGTCCCTTTGGCTCTAGTATCTGTTAGGAAAGTGGCTATCCCACAATATAACCAGCAAGGATCAATACAGTGACAAACTGTTTCACTGTGAGTGGAGTAGCTAAAACATAACTACCACACTTAGCTGAAAGGCTGGCAGGGCTGACAATCACTGAATTCAGAGGAGCCTTGGACTTCGTGTGAATCTTTTTGCTTGACAAGTGCTCTAGTTAATGATTAAAGGAAATGAGGAGGCTCAGCACATGAAGCAGAGTGGGAGGAAACTCCTGGCATGATTAACAGCTGGTAAAAATATGAATTTGAAATAATTGCACTGTTCAGCATGTTCATGGCCTCTTTTTACTCATTCTGTACAGTTCTTTTGATGACAGAAAGAAAAGTGACTAACTAACCCACCAGCTAGCCTGAGATCTGTAGGAATTAATTTTGTGGCCCCTCATCAAGGGAAAGCACTTCTCTAAGGGTTGTAGGAAGGGAGGAGCAAACATGTCTCACTCACTACCGTGTCAGGTCAGGGATCTGCAATCTGTGGCTGTAGGACAGTTTAAATTCTCTGTAGGATACAAGCCCTGAAATGGTAACGCAGTGCCTTATTTTATAGATTCAAGAGTGAAACTCAAAATAAACTTGCATTTCTGACTACCAGACAGGACCCTCCAGTCATGTAAAGGATCTTGTATGACTGTAATTTGACTGCAGATGGAAAGTTACAGGCTTACATTTTAGTGCTGTAAGTTTTATTTGCTGAAAGCTAGCTTTAAATTTAAACACCCCTCCCAAAATGCCCTGTTTGGTGAATCTGGGTACAAACCTCTGCATTCAAATGGGTTTCTTAGCCTGTCAGATGCTACTGGCAGGACAGTGGTTTGGTTAGGGAGATTATTCATACTCCTATGATTATTAATCAGCTAATAACCACCCAAAACTTCCTATAAGCCTCAGCAAACCATGACATTGACTTCAACTCTCAAGTGGGACTTCTGAATAAATGTGTGTCCTCATGGCTTGTCCAGGAATTTAGGACAATACTGGGGAATGACATGCACAAAGAGGAGGCAGCAGGGAGGATAGTTAAATTGAAGCATAACACTCAAAACTTCATGCTGTACTCAAATATTATGGCTAACACCAAGGTATACTTTTCTATTCTAAAGGTGGAAGCCATTTTAAAGGTGTAAGGCTTTTCATGCAAGGCATGGCAAGAGAAAAACCCTGCAGGACTGAGGACAACAGGAATTTCTGTTCCACAGTGGAGAGAAGCTGGAAAGAAGAGGAAATAAAAGGAAGAGGGAAAAGTAAGGAAGAATAGGAGGGGAAAAAAAGAGATGTGGAGAACTAGAATAAATTAAAAGGGCAGTACAAATCCTTAGGAAAGAGATGGAAGAGGCATTAAAAAGGAAAACAGCCAACAGAATTTTCCGTGAAGAAAACTGTTATTTCCTGATTCTTTCAAAAAATAGAACCTCAATAAGCAAAGTCACTCAGAATCTGGTTCTGTGTCTCAGACAAAACAAAGAGAAAAATGGGAAGCTGGGGCAAAAAGCAGGTATGGGAAGCCAAAAATCTCAAAGCAGCCTCGTTTTGGAGAAACTGAAGTGAAACAAAATGTGTGTGCCAATATATGCCTTCTATTAACTCAGCTTGAAGGAAGTCACACACACCAACAGGGCAAAAAGGACAGCCAAGGACTTGGGAATAGAGCTAGAAGTAGAGAACTGGTAGTCATAATCAGCTAGTTCAAACATTTATTTACTGTTATTTCCCTCCAAAGTATTGCTTTTCTTGAACATTAAGGGTCCAAAGCCTATCAAATATATTGCAAACTACAGTTCATTAATTTAGCATCCCTGCTGGAGAAACTAGTCCATTTTCTTCTGTGTCAGGTGGCTTCTCCAGTAGCATACTCAGTCTTGGCAGGCTGCCTGGACATTCCCCAGCCTCTTGGAAATGTAAGACAGGTGCTACTCTGGGTTGAATCTGTCAATCTTATCTGTGTGTAAATAAGTAAAGCATCAGAGGCAACAAACAAGCCAAGAATGAAGCTGTTAAAGCTCTAAAGTCATACCTGGGCAGTTTTTCATCTTTAGAATCTCTTGCAAAATGTATTCAACTAAAAATATAAATGTGGATACTGAGCTGCTGCAATTGCAGTTTTTAGCAAATTTGCAAATCTCAGCTGCCACATTTTTTTCCCCCATATACGTAAATACTACTGGATAAGAGATGGGAGAAATACTATATATACCAGCCTGGCTCTAGGTCTGCAGCTTGATCCAGGTCTGCACCAGGACTTGAACAAACAAGTGCTGGATCCAGGAGTGTGGAGCTGCAGTTGCACAGGCAGTGGCTCTGCACAGCATTAGCTCAGATCCAGCTGAGCAGAGCTGCTGTGCACAGCTGTACTCAGGCTCACTGCTTGTGGATCTGGAAGTTGTCCCTGCACACTGTTCCTGACAGCCCACCTGGTGCTGCACTGAGGTACTTTGAATCTGACAAGGTTTATAGTTGGGGCTCCATGCAATAGCTCTGTGGTTTCCAAACCCTTACATGGTTATGTCCACACTCTCCACCTCTGCACCTAAGCAATAATATGAAGCATGTCAGACCCAGCTCCTTCTGCAGCCATCCTAGAGTTAAACCATAATCTTAATAATCCAATCCCAGAAAACAGAGAGGTGATTTCATAGTCATGTCCATGGTATTAATTTCTGCAAATCACAGCTCTGCAAAGCTCGGATGACTGTGGAGGTGCAGGAGAAGAAGATGGATTGCAAAAGTGTCTTGAACTGAGTGTGGAAAAGTGCTTGTCTTCTACACTGTCATGATAAATCAGATACGTGACGGTGAGTATTTTTAGTGGAAAAGTAGGATGAGTTTCTTAGATCAGCTGAAGTGTATATGCAGAAGGAGAGGCAGATAAATGAAAAACCCTTGAAGGGAATCCCGGGTACTCAAATATTTAGAGAGAACCAAAGCAGGTTTCATTTTCCTCCTGGATACATACATTCACCTCCCTGGGAAAACACAGAAAACCGCAGGGGATAGCGGTAATCTGAAACATTCCCCTTCTTGGCTAATGAGGGGAGTAGGAAAATTCCATTAAAATGAATATGTAACCAACCACTAAAATCAGTTCCTTTGTCATTCTAAAGACTTGGAAGGAGTGCTGTATTTTCACTACAACAGCACTAATCTAATAGACTATCTTGATTCTTTAATGGGTAAGGGAAACCTGAACACCAACAGCCCTGCCCACAGAATTACTTATTTTTTCTTTTCTTATCCTTTTGATATATCCTGGAGAAAGGACTCAGAGATGTTAGTGCAATTAAGAAAGAGGGAGACAGTGTTTTTAATAGAAGTGATTAGTGTGTGCCCTGGGAAAGATGTGAATTTTTGCCAGAATAATTTTACACCTTCCTCTGATTTATCTGGTGGTGGCAGCTACCCACGTGTGACAAAACCCATCAAGCTAAGCAGGCACACTGTTCTGGAGTTCTGGGGGCCAAACCTTCATTAACCAGCCTGCTTCAATGCAGCAATTCCACATCTCTAAGATGTCTTCCTGAAGCAATACTTCATGAGCCATAGCCTCTGACTCAGTCTCAGTTCAATCTCTCTCTTCATTTAAAAATGAAAATACTGGCTTCAGCCTATCTTGCTGGGGTTTCTTAGCCTGAATTAGCAATTACTGACTGTTATAAGATCTGTGGAGAGCTGCCAGAGCATAGTATTATAATCAGTTTTCTGCTGTCCTAGGCACTGGATTTGGGTAACTCGGTGTGTATATGTTCTGTTGCCCTGGTTCAGGGAGGCAAAAGGGAGAAGAGCAAGTCAGATACAGATTCAGAAATTCTTCTTTATTACTGTATAATGAAGGGTAAAGGCACATTGATTCTTTTGACACATTCTTCTGTTTCCCATGTGCTAACACATTTGTGGCTTAGAGACTAGAGTTTTGATTGATACCTCTGTGTCAGTACTTCCCTTCCATGAAGAATCAATTGTTCTACTTAACATGAAACAATAACCAATATGAGTCCAACATTTCACCTTTGTGGATAAGGATTCAGAATGAATGTTAATAGAAAAGTTCTGGTTAAAAGTCTCCAGCTTCACTGAATACCTA
Organism: Acropternis orthonyx; assembly: GCA_035583155.1. Lineage (NCBI taxonomy): Eukaryota > Metazoa > Chordata > Aves > Passeriformes > Rhinocryptidae > Acropternis > Acropternis orthonyx. Next base: position 39,605,761 of record JAWWEU010000111.1, on the reverse strand, counting down.
TTTGCTTTGTGATGTTTGTGACAACTAAAAAATTATTCAGGAACTGGTAGAAAAGTATGAGTCTTCCTGGAAAGGTGCAAAAGTCAAGTGTGTTCTGAGGCTGGCAGGATTGGACCAGAGATACTAGCTGCAAGATTCCTACTGATCTACTTCATCTTGCTGCCAAAGCTTCTGGAGGCTTCAGGTTTTCTGGAGGAGTCCGATAAAGGCTATTCTCCTTTTCTGGGTGAGGGTGATGAGGGGAGTCACTATTCATCCCTCCTGGGTAGCCAACTGCCTTCACAGCAAGGTCCCATGCACTGGGATCATAGCCAGCCATGGTCAGCATGAAACAGATTTCAAATCACCAAGGTTATGAGGTAGAGTGAGTGCAACAGGCTAATCCTGTTACTTTAATAGGAAAAGAGCCATGTTGTACCCAGTCCCATAGCAGTTCTCTCTCCAGCTTGCCTGGAAGCTTCAGCTCCTTATAAAAGCTCTGGAAGAATAAATCTCGGCCACCATCTAATGTGACATTGACACTGATATAGATGTAGACTAAGCTGTCCATCTGCAGCTTCTCTGATTTATACATATTCCCATACCCCACTCAAGCCCTTTTCTCAGAGTGAAACCAAATAATACTCCAAACCCCCCAAGCAGAGAGCCCTCATTCCTGGCCACCTTATGGCCACTTTCTAGCCAGCAACAAGGTTGTTCTTACATGTCAGTCCCTGATACTGACATTACTGTATCTTATAGCAAATACTTCACCTTTCCAAGTCACCCTGGGTTTTAATGAACCATATTTAAGCAATTCACCAGCATCAAAATCCCTGTTATTATTTCAGCTGTGCCTCTGAGATAAGGCAGGTGGTAAACAGATCCAGCTGGACAGCAGATTTGCTTGCAAAGTGTGTGCTTGTTCTTTTGGAAATTTTAGAGAGCACTTGTTTGACTTGCCCTTTAGAAAAGCTTTGTTCTATTAGAGCTTCCTATTTCCTGCCCACAGCTTCATGTCGTCTACTGGAAGCAGCTGACAAAAGCATCAAGTTCAGTTTTTCCATAAAGAAAATGCTTGATGTTCTGCTTGCCCTTTATTTTGATCTGCAGCACGCACCCTTCCAAGTGTTTTTTTGTGGGTACAGAGGAGAGCAGCAACAGCATGCCCAGCCTGCCACTGTTGATCTACCCAAGCTATCTGGAACAAGTTATTTACCCACCGAGTCTGAATTTTATTTCAGAACAGAGAATGGTTTCTGTAAAAGGATCTCTCTGAGTATTTTGTGTAAAGAAATTTCAACAGAGGGACTGTACTGATAGCCGTCACTGTTTGGCACCATAACATTTGCAATCTAAAATCAGATTGATACGGGCTTGTTCCATGAGGTCATAGAGCTGTTGGAAAATGGCTAGTGTCTAATATAATCATCTCTCACAAACTAATCATTAGCAAATAATATAAGCATGATTTAACAATTCATTCCAAGTGCAGAATGCTCTTTGCTCTTCAGGTATGTGGTTAGGTCGAAACAGCCACATTCACTGTCAGCTGTTGTCTGTCAGATGGTTTTGTAATGTGGAGTTTTGAAAACAAATATTTTTCTACACCTGCCTTTTAAAGAAGGCTGTTCTGTAGTGAGAGACAAGAGACGCTCATCTAAATCCTTATTAGCAGGCCCTGCGAGGCATAAGGACCTTTGTGAGTGGTTACACTCCAATGCCAGAGGAGATTCAGATGCTCCTGTTCTGCCAGATTCTTCACTCGTGCTGTTCCCAACATGGTGGGAGGCTCTAGGTGGTGGCATTTCCAAAGCTGCTTTTCCTAGAATGATAGCAATTCCTTAAAAAATACACTTTTTTGTTATGCCTATAATGCTCTTTCTTGTTGGGAAAGGTGTTTAAAGCAGCAGGAGATTCTGTTTCCTTACTCAGTCTCTAACTAGAGTGAATTCTTGGCAAGGAAAGGCTTCAAACACTGATACTTGGATGGATATTTCTGAAAGATGGGACTGCTTGTAAATAGACAGTCTGCTGTTGTGAAGTATTTTGAATGTTTCTGCTGCACTTCAAACATTTTCTGTTCTTACTCTCTATTTAGCACAGTTGCATGCATAGTATTAATTATAATTATCGGATTCAATACTGCACTGTGTAGCCAGAAAAGGCCTGGGAGGTGTTTGTCTTCCTTATACACAGCTTAACCCCAGCAAGCAGGATGACTAAAGCACAGCAAAGCTTGCTGTTCACCTAATAACTACATTGTGAAAGCGTGTCCCAGATATCCTTATAGATGAGGCTGCAGGAGTAATATCAGTTCCAGGGGGTTTGAGAATAAATTCCTAAGGATATCCTTGTAAGGCTTTAGCTGCTTTACGGGATGTTTTATTGGCTTTTGCCTGTGCATTTTCCTACAGAAGCCTTGAGGAGTGGGGCCTTTCTTCTCCCTCTCCCTGCTGTTCGCTGGATCCTGCAGTGGTGGGATGAGCTGGCATTAGGGGCCAGCTTATCACCTTGGGCTGGTAAAACCATACCCACTACAAACTTATTCAGGAGCCAGCAGGAGTCGCCTCCTCAGAAACATCTGTATTTGAAAAATGAATGAGTTAGAGATAAAGGAGAGTGTCTTACCACTGCTAAGTAAATTATTAAACCTGTTTCTATCTTTTCCATATGAAAAATTAATGTACCCCAGGCCCTTTTGCATCCTCACAGTAAAACAAAAAATCATCTTTTTATAGGTTTATTCCTCCTATGGGCTTTCCACAGCCAGTATCAGATAGTATTTTGGCTATCAATCCTCAGGCCTCTCTCCCCCTGCCCCTCTCCCCAGAGGAGACAACTCTGTTAATGACCATCTAAGTATGAACATAACAGAGCAGGCCCAGTAATCTGCAGAGCACCATGTGCTATTGATAAAGGAAAGCTGAGTCAAAATGCTGCTCTTATTATTTGTGAAGAATGGAATGAGATTTTTTTCCCCATGTGCCACATGGATCTTGCCCTTGGCCTTACACCTATGCTTGCTAAAAATCACGGCCAAAATGTTTAATCTGGGTGCATAAGATAGGCTTTTATTTTTAAATTGATGCAATACCTGAATAAAACCACCCTAATTTTCTGCAGTGCTGAGCAAATGCCCCTCCAGTTCCTTTCACTGGTAGTTTAGAAATCTCAGCATCTCTGAAAAATGAAATAGTGCTTAAATTTACAGCTCCTCTATTTGAAAATACCTTCCCCAGTCTCCATCTCTTTAAATGGAAAACTATGAAGCCAAGGGCAGAGGGTGATCTGGGCAGTTAATAATGTGCCTTGCTTTGTAACAAATCAATGAAACACTTGGGAATAATGGCATGAACTCGGATTTAACAGTTTCACGACAGTGTCACTTTCCAGCAAATGCTGGGCACGTGGCATTAGGGAAAGGTGAGTGTTACACTTTTCATCTTGGAGGAAGGGAAAGGAAGAAGAGAGGACAACTCCCAATTTCCCTGAGTTGGCTTTGGTTACTGCCAAACGAAACCTTAGATTTTTAGTGAGCTGAAATGGCAGACCCCCTGATCCCTCTAGGACAGTCACACAGAGCTCATTGCAAGCAGGAGCTGATTCTCCTTTCTCCTGTGACCTGCAATTAACATCTGTCTGATTGTGTAAAGCATTAATACTCCCAGCCCTGGAAGTGTTTGTGCCCGCATTTGGAGTCCTACTGAGTCTGCCCTGAGCAGTGGCAGCTTTCTCTCCCACATCCCCTGTTTTGGGTGGCTGCCTGGCAGCAAAGCTGTAGTGTTTGCTCTTTTACTGCTCTCCTGGGCATTCCCACATCTTTATGGGCCCATCTTTCAGGGCCTTCTGCTTCCCCTCATTACTTATTTATTGCATTTAGCTGCTTATTTGGCTGACACCGCATTTTCTGTCCTTGTACGCCTTGTCCCCTCCGATGTGCCACATACATTTTAAAGACAATTTTATTAAAAAAATACAAGCAGGTGAGTTAAATAACAGTTTGTCTGGACAAGATCTTGAAGATTTACCTGAGTTACAGCATGAGCTTCATGCTGTTATGGACACAATATTTAGTTTTGCTTCTTTCATATAATTTGTTGTAGAGTATCCCAAGCAAATGCTGCCAAACTGCTGGGCAAGGCAAGAGTGAAAGGAAAACAGCCTACAAACTATTTAATGCTTCCTGACATCTACATAACCAGCCAGAAGGGCAACAAAGACATATTAATGTTGACATTGTGAACTTAATGCAATCATTTATTTAAGAGTTTACCATTTTGTTCTAAGATCCTTAATGAAGTACAGCTGAAAGAACCAACTGGGACTTTTTGGGTGCAGGATGAAATTTTATATTAAAAACTGCTAGGGAAAGTACTTTTCCCTCTGGAGATGGATGATCAACAATGGCCATCTATTTCTTTCCTTAGCATCAATAACATGAAGTGTGTATTGAGCATTGCTTTGTGAGAAACCCTTTGATATCTTTGTTAAACGTTGTCCTTTGCTATAGCGTTATCTCTAGCAACAAATCTGGTGTTTTATACAGACAGAACAAACGATAAAACCAACTTATTCTATTGAAGGAGTCTATTCAAATTTAAAAGGAGAATATTTGTTACAAGAAAGGCGGTTTATCGGTCCCGAAGAGAGGTGCCTTGCGCTGATCAGATACACCGCGAAAGGCACAACACAGCAGCTCCTCTCGCTGGGCTTTCTCGAGGCGGCGGCTGGGAAGGCGGCCGGGATTCCCGTGGAGAAGCACAGCCGGGAGAGCCGCAGCCCCTGGGAGGGCTCCGCCCTGCATCGCGCGGCACTCCCAGCATCGCCACCGGCTTTTCCCTTCGCCCGCGGCTCCAGAGCCCTCTCCTGTTCCCGGGCCCGCCGAGGTGCGGGAGGAGCCGCAGCCGCGCCCGGGGCAGCGAAGGGCGGCGCGGCCCCGGCAGAGGGAGCCGGAGACCGCCGGGCCGGGGGGATGGATCCGGGGCTCCCTTGGGCCGTGTCTTCTCGCTCCCGGGGGAAGCAGCGACGTGGCTTTCCCCCGCCCCGGCAGTGCCCGCACGCACCCGCCGGGGCATCACCCCACGCGTGTCTGTGCAAGCCGCGCTGTGAGGGCGGCCGCCCCGGGGATGCGCATCCCCGGCCGCGGGCGAGGGGATGCTCTGTGTGCCAGAGGTGGTGCCCTGTATTGCCAGAGGTGCCCCGTGTGCCAGAAGTGCCCACCGCCCGCCTCCTTCTCTCTTTTGGCTGATCGACCCAGGCTGTTCTGCAGCTGCAGTTTAGGATCTGTAATTCGTATAATTTGGTTTGACAGCAATCCCATCGTCGTTACACTTATTTACAAGAGATGCCCCGTGATTCGTTCAGTTTCTGTCAGTTGTTTTCCTGCCTTTTCCAGTCGTGGTTCCATAATTTCCTATCCAGTTCTTGGGGCCTGCCTTGCCTCAGGTTCCCCGGTTGTCAGTCACCTCTTTGTGCAATACCCCAGGGAGGGTACGGCTCTGTACAGGACCTGCTCATCCTTGCCTAAGTAAAACTACACTAGTCCTACCTGAAATCTCTTCTTTTGTTGTACTATTACAGGTGCTTTCTGCTTTCCATCAATGTAGTTTCGTACTCTTACACACACACACACACACACACACACACACACACACACACACACACACACACACACACACACACTTTTTAAAAACAACTTGCCGTGTTTACCTTCAGATGTTTGTTAAATATGAGAAAGGCAAATAAACACAGCTTCATTTTGTCAGTTTCTAAGAGCTAGATACCAAAAACAAGTCACCACAATGAAGCACAGCACTTTAAATGCCAAATGCTTTATTTTTTAATCACCTTTTCCTGAAGCTGAATCTGAAACTTGTATGAAATCCCATTTGTGCACTGTGAATGAGTTATAGGAAAAGCTGGGTATATCCAAATGACTTCCAGAACAGTGTTTCAAAGATGCTTCAAAATTACTTCCAGAATACTGTTTCCAGAACAGTGATCCACCAGTAGGAAATCATGAGTGGAAGGGTTCATTATCCATTGGGTCTCTCTTTAGAGTTCAAGTGTTTAATTAGGAAACATTTAGGATATTATCTGGAGCTCTTTACTGAGCAGAGATGCCTACAAAGAGAAGAGAGCTTTTGTTTCTTCCTTAATGTATTCTCATTGCAGGAGAAGAGATGAAGGTGTCATGTTGGTATATAACAACTTGTCAGAGAAACTGTGCAGAAAGTGAATATTATTTTCTTTGCAACCTCACAACTTTGAAAGTCACGTCTCTCTCTACTCCCAGAAATACTCTAAGCCTGCAGTTTACTGGGAGAGAGGCACAGTGCTTGTTGCCTGTGTTATTGAAGCTATGTCATCATGCAGAAAATAATACATGGGAAAAGTAAATTTGGCTCCCACATGAAGTACTTCAGTCACCTGGGAGTGCAGAGGTCTGATTGCTGCCTCGGGGAACACATAGTTATTTCACCAATTAATAATGGTCCCTGGAGTAACGCTCAAAACCCAGTGCTGCCTTCTCTCAGGTGTATATTTTAAGTCCTCAGGTATTCTATAATAGTAGGCCATTGCCACCAATAGGCAACAGCTGAGTGAAAGCTGTTGATAAGTAATTTGGGATCTTAATACATTATGCCTGAGACCCAACTAGGTGGCTCTCTGCTTTCCTCTTAAAAAAAAAAAAAAACAAAAAAAACAAAAAAAACTCTGTTTCTCTTTTTCCTCTATTTCTGTAAATATGGATATTTCTGCACACATCTGAATGGTAAGATGGTTCTTTTCTCTTCTCTTCTTTTCTTTTCAGTGACACAAATGGCTGCTTTGAAGTAAGTAACAGGACCAAAAAAATGTCATGTTTTAATGTCTAAATCACACTAGTATATGTGAGCACAGTGAAAATTTCAGGATGGAGACCTTAAAGCTAATAAAAAATTTATGTAAGCACACGTGTGTGCCAGCTATGCAAATACAAGTTGCAGAGAAAACTTCTGAAGTTGGATTTGCATTTATTAACTTTGTAATTGTATGCACAACAGACAATTACACAAGAGTTAATAAAATAATAGTAATAATGATTTGTACTAGGTAATTGAAATTTATGAAGCAGTTTGGTGTTTCTAATAAAGCTGTGATGTCTTCAAGTAGAGCTAATGAGTATGATGGAAGTGACTAGCATGAATAAACTTAATTAATGTTGCATTTGTCAAACAAAGAGAGTAAAATATTTTTAAAAGGTGTCTGAATATTAGTATAATGATTATATAAATGGGAAACTGAGGTAGGAATGCAAGTCACATTTTGATTTGCTTTGCAGCTTAAGTCAGAAATGGGGTGCTACAGTCTTTCATATAAACACCTTTTTCTCCTACTCTGTAAAATCTTGGCTGTTATTTACAAAACCTGTGTAAAGTGCTGGTGTGCTTCAGCCTTATTTCCATGCCTGGGGCACGTTCCCCAAAACACTGTTGTGTTTAGTTATTTGATTTCTTTTCTCATGTTTGCACAACTTTAACTGTCCCTGTTTGTTATTGCTGAGTTCAGGTGTGTATCTTACTCTGAAGAACTGAACCGATTGCATTGAATCAGGGTGTTGCTGTCTGTGAAGAAAGAAAGGAGATCTCTTAATGTGATAACATTTTTGTTTGAGAATGGCTCACTTTTAAAAGTACTGGTTTTCAGCTTAGGGTTTACATTAAGGTTACTTTATTTGTTTGAGACTTTTAGTTCTGTGTTCTTTCATTTCTTCTGTGCCATAGGACATATTTAGCACTTCACAGCAAGTGCTTTTTCACACTAGAAAATTCTGTGTAATTTGCAAGTGAGGTAAATACCATCCAATTAGAATGGTCCTTGCTTTGTGTGTTTTGTGGGGGTTTCACATGGACAGAGTATTAAGACTTTTGCATTGGAAGGTGTTTGCTTTTCTTTAGGTTCTTGTTTCATTGCAATGTCTATCTCCTAAAGAAAGTAGGTTTACTGTAGGATAGGATGAAATGTATAGAATGGGTTCTTTCAGCTCTCTCACTGTTAGTATTACTTTCTCTTGCTTCATAAAAGATGGTAATGGTATGGATTATTGGTGATTTTGGGGGATGCAATTAGGAGGAAGAGGGGAAGACTCCAGAAATAAGGTAACAGAAGATGTGTCAAGCAAGTCAAATGGTTGTTGAGATGCGTTGTTAATAGTTTGGAGCTCTGCTGTCAGCAGTAAGGACTGCAGGGGGCACAAAGGTTGTAAGTCAAGGTAACATGTATTGGCAGAATTATGTATCAGTATTTTGAGAACTAGATATATGAAATTAGGTTCTCTGTTTCCCTCCTCTCCCACTCCTTCCTTGCCTCCAGCTGAGCTCCTAATGGAAAAGCTGGGGGGAGGGGAATGGGAAGCAGCAGAAGGATGTTTATTGCTGCTTGGTAGGAATATAAATTAAGTAACTAATGATGTGCGTTGAATAAATGGGTTTGGGTTTTTTTGTCTTACTTCTTAGCACAGGTTGCTACAAACAGCCTGCCTTTGCCTTTCACTCACACAGAAGCTTATGTAAATGTGACCTGTTCCTAGGAAAGGGTCACCAAACCAAGTCTTATTTTTGAGCATCTTCCCCTTCTACAGGAACCAGAAATTCCTTCAATCGGGCGTAACTTGGCATGTTTAAGATTACAGTGCAATGTGGGAATGATAGGTCTCGTTGCCTGAGCTCTGGGAACCATTCCTCTCTTAAAATAAGAAGGTGGGACTTTTGAAAATCTGTGAGAGCAGAAGGAATGATGGTGCTCCTCCCATACCCTTTTTATTTATTGGTAAATTCTGAAATTTCTGTGGGTGTGAGTCTGCCTGGTGTTCATCTCCTCCACATGGGCTCCCCACATAGGGAGTGACCTACGGTAAAGGTGCCAGAAAGCTTCACAGATGCACCTTTTCCTTAAGCTGCATTTCTGATGGCAGTTTGAGCCAGCATAAAGTGGGAACGTTCCACATTCTTCTTGAGCAGGAGGAAGTAAAAGGAGGGGTTCAGTGTTTTTACTGGGCATGCTGTTAGCACATGACAGAAAAAGGCAAGAAAGGGGTGATAGCCTTGGGTGGGATCAACTCTGATCACTGGTGCTGAGGAGCTAAGAGAATATTTGAACTGAGACAGGCAGTAAAAATGAGTGAAGGTACATATCATGCCAACTGACCTGGGATTTTAACCTAGGACTCAGCCAATTTAACCTAGGAATGAGAAAGGAGTGGTTTGGTTCTTTCTGAAAACCAAAGGAGCCATCAAAGACCTTTCCATAAATACGGGTCAGCAGTCTGCATTGTAAGTGGACGTAATGTTTTCTTCAGCTGCTTAGGTTTGGCAATAGAAGGTGTTGTGACCCAGTCCCAGAGTGTAGCCCCATGTCTGAGTTATGTCACGCAGCCTGTTCAAGCTCAGCTTTCTGACAGTACCTGTTGCAGGTTCCCTCCAGGTTGTGTAGGGTTCTGGTCTTTTCTTGCTAAATAATCCAGCCTGTTTCCACCCTAACTCCACTGGCCAAGCTCAAGCATCGGGCAGTATGTCTACTGTCTACTGAAAGCTGCTTCACTTAATTCAGTAAAAAACTTGCAAAAAACAGTACAAAGCCTTGTCTGTGGCCTGCAATGTGTGTCTTCATCATGTAATAAAGAAGATGGGTGACTGCTTTAAGGGAGTGCTGCAAAAACAGTTTGGTCTGAGGGGGTTTTTTTTGTTTTGTTTTGTTCTTTTTTGTTGTTTGTTTGTTTTTAATGGTGGTGGTTGTTTTAAATCCTTTTCCTCCGCTTCCTTGTTTTATCTTCTTTCCATGCTCATTTTGCCCTTATGCACAGGCTGACCCTGAGAGATGGGATTATCTGCTAGGGTGGTAAATTCAGCTCCTTCCCAAGCCACTCTCATAATTCTCACTGTCTCTCTGAGGATCACTCAAGCAGGAAGGTGTGAAGAAAAATACTGGTGAGAAGGTATTAAGAGAGGAAAGACTTGCAGTAACAAAGGTGCTTTGGCACAAACAGTTATGATCTTTTCCTGCTTGGTTCATTTCTTCATAAACAACCAGATCCCTGAACTGTGTATTCTCTGGACAGCATGTCACTTAATTATTTTTCACTGGATGGAAAGAAAGTATAATTCCACTAAATTAAAAATAGAGCTGCAAATAGGCTTGGTTTGATCTCTGTGGTGTCTGAGGCAGAGGAACAAGATTAATTCCCGCAATTAGATGTTAATTGATGTCTGAACATGTCTATTCCTAGAAACAGCAAGACCACATATAGCATAACTAGCACCATTAAAACAGCATCATCTACCCTCTGTGCTCAGCAAGCACAGAACTGGAGGAGAGGGGAACTTGCAAGGGCCCTGCATCTAAATGGAGCAGTGGGGGGTGCTGTGAAATGAGCAGAAACTTGTGATGAGGGAGAGGGAGTGCAGTCTCCTCGGATCGTTGTGATCTGGTGGTTAAATGCACAGAGTGTTACAAAAGAACTGTGGCTTTGTTTGTTAAACCTACATACACTTTATTTTCATTTCATTGCTGGTCAAGTCTGCTTGAGATTCACATCATAAGCAACTACAAAGGTTTATTACAAAGTGATGAAATATGTTATAAAGAAGAAAAAAACCCAGAAATTTTCTTTGGCCTTTGGAAAACCATATACTAACAATTTTGATTAAATGGAATAAGAGGTCACTGAATCTGGTCTTTTACCTACTGTGTGTAACAGCTTCAGCTACATCCATTTCAATAATGAAATTCTGTTTCTGTGCTGCCTGTGCCTTATATATAAAGCACCATGCACTGTATATATTTCATTTTGTTTCCATTTTACAATACAGTAAAAATCTTTTTCAACTAGAATAGATGCCAGCCTTGGATACTGAACTGGTGAATAGAATAATAAATCCTGTGCATCACTAGCTTGACTTTCATCTAAGAGTCTCAAAAAGCTTTATAAACATCAAGTAATCTTTCCAGAGTGCCCATCACAACTGGAGGGGATTACCACTGCTCTGCAACTATTATCATTGTTTTGTATCATTGCATCTAAGGGCTCCAATCAGACTCAAGACTGTGCTGTGTATGTAATGAAATGTTCTGTCTCAAAGACCTTTAAATAATTATTAAAACACAGGAGAGGGACACAAGAGGCCAGAGGAATGCAGGATAGCAGTAGAAGGAGAAATTAAAAAAATTGCGATTTGAGGAGTGACCAGTGTGGGAACAGCATGATCTGTCTGACCGTTGTCGTGTCTCTTGTGGGCAGAGCACTGAGGATGAGACCTGAAGAATTTTTTCAACGAGTCTTTAGATTTTACTGTGTGACTGCTTCCCTGTTCGAAGGGCAGCACAGAAGGGCATGCCTCAGGCACACTGGGCTTGAAGAGTGATTACATTTGCCTCAGTATTAGGACAAAAATTTGTAGAGTGGCGTTAACTGAACTGTGAAAGAATAAAGACTGTTGTGTTATGTGAGGTAGTGATGCAAGTGGAAGCAGTGGGCTGAGGGAAAGAGGAGAACAGTGGCCTTGTCCTAAGAGAGCCAACAACAAACAGAATGTGGATAGACCTCACTGTACCAACGTCTTGTGATAACCTCAGTTCAGTATTTATGCTTAATGAGGAATTTGCCACAGGAAAAGGAAAGCACTAAGACCATACCAGAATGTGTAGTATATTGTGTACAGCCTGGTCACCTGTGGTCAAACCAATTAAACTGCAGCAGGTGTGAAGTGAGCTCTTCTGTTGATTTAACAACTGCAGAAGGAAAGGAAGCAATTAGGAAGCAATGTCTGGCATGTTTAGGCTGTGCTGTGAGATTCTGTGTCACTCAGACTTACCCTTGCATTCTTTGTGAAGCAAGTGGGGTTTTCACTAGTCTTTCAGGTGAAGGAAGAACTTCCTTCTGGGATTTCCTCCTAGCCCGGTGCCAGTTAACACCTGGGGCAGCAGGGAGAGTGCTTATCTCAGAGCACCCCCCTACACAGATAGTTAAGGGGGGGTGATGTGCATCTCAACCATCCATGCTTGGCATGAGTTCTTTATTGCTAAGCTGATAAAAAATAAGCCGAATGTCTCTCATTTTACAGCTCCTCTACTGCAGTTAGACTGCAGAGCTAGCTGGGGTGTATATATATAAATACTTTCCATCTTGGGTCTCTCAGGATGCAGAATCTGAGGAGGATCTACAGCAGAGTTATTCAGTTTAGCCTGAGACCTGTTCTCCCACTTCTGAGATGCACATGCTCATGCCTAGTTCTTACCAAGGGTAGGGATTGCAGTTCTGATTGCTCCCAGCTGTTGGGCACAGAAAACACCTGGGAGAGGAGAGTGTGTGTGATTGCTGTGTGCAGCTGCTGTTGGACTAGGACCCCTCCTTCTCTAGTATCACCCTGTGACCCCATCTCTGTTTTCCTCATTTGTCTTCTGATGACCTGGCTGTTCTTGGTAAAGCTGAAGCAGAATTTGCTTCACAGTCCAAGTCTAGACAGCTGTCTGCTTTTTTGAGTGGATTGCCTCTACTGCCTTGCTCCTTTCAGCAGAGTAGACAGGTCCAGGTCATCCCTGATGTAAGAGTACTGGTGTGCAGAAGGCTGTACCATCAAAAGTACAACAGTCTGTAGACTAAAAAGCACCTGTGCAATGACAAAAGAGAAGAAAACCCTCAGAGCCCTTGCACTGCTTCTGCTGACCAGACTGCTGGATCCCAGGCATTTCTTAGGTACCTGTCACGCTGCTTCTGCCATCCTCCACATCACCCAGGACTCCCATAGTGTGTTAGGTTTCCTTTGTACCCCAACTGTGCTTGCACCCCCACAGTTCCTGTGAGTGCTTGTTAGCTCAATTTGTTAGCATGGGCCCCTTTGCCATTCCTCACCATTAATGCTGCTGGCAAACCTTGCTGCCAAGTTCTGCCTCAGTGGCTACAGCCAGTGAGGGGGGCAGAACATGTGCCTGCTGGAATCTTTGTGCCAGTTTAGCTCTTCATCTTCAGTGGGCTGGGGTGGCTGCTGTGTCAGACAGCTGGGGTTCATCAATCCTGGGCAGTGAATCTCTGTGTGTATTGTGTGAAATGTGTGTGCTTAAGAAATTCCTCTTGTGAAGTCTGTGTTCCTTGCTTTCTGCTGTGTTTTCCATGGTTTTAATCTATAATCCCAAAGACTTTGGGGCCTAGAGAGATGTCTTTCAACCCAAGGATAATAATAAACACAATACAAATGTGAGGCTGTGCCTTGAATGTATTAAGTCAGGCTGACTGAGAAATACTGGCTGTTGGTTTGTTATCTTCCTGCCTAGTGACCTCACAGAAAGTTATTCGGTCTGCCTGGAAAAGAGGGGTGACACTTTGGGTGACTGCCCTCTAACATCAGCAAATGTGGCATTCCTTCTGTGTGTGCTGGTTGTGCCTTCCAGGACACGCCTCCCTGCTGGTCTGTAGTATCTGTGTTCCATTCTGAGGCAGTGAGATTTCACAGCCATTTTAGTGCCAGTCTGTTGTCATCAGCAGTGCAAGATCTTGCAGCTGTGGGTCTCTTTGAAGATGTCACTGAAGTTGAGGATCCAGCTTAAAGGCCATCAGCCAAGGCTGGATAAAAGACTGCACAGATCAGAGCAGTGTTTGGCTTGGCATGCTGGCCGGCTGCCACAGGCTGTGATTCTGCTAACTTTTGTGAGATAATACAGGTTCAAGTGTGGTCAGTTCTTAGGTGGGAGAATGCGAAGGGAAAAGCTTGTGCTGCAAGGAGTGTAGTCCTTTGACGAAGCAGCTGGCATTCCTCTCTCTTCAAGGGCAGACAGCACTTTGCTCTCACAACAGGGGATGTTGTCCTTCTGGAAGTGCCATCATTCATGCACTACATGAAAATTGCACCTGGTTTATGCTGCAGCTAAAAACTTCACAAGGCACTGAGATTCTTATTCTGCATGGCCTGTTCAAATTTCCATGTACACAACTTTAGTGCTCCCTCCCTAAATCTACATTCCTATGATAACAAATGTTTGAGGTACTGTGTTGGCAAGAAGAGGAGAATGCATGTGAAGTGTTACTGAAGTGCTGGTGATAGACCGTAACCTAATACAAGATTTTAACTGGAACTACATGGAAGTCATTCCACTTTGCATTTGTAATGGGTCCTGTGGCATAATGGTTAGCACTCTGGATTCTGAATCCTCAAGGGCCTGAGTTCGAGTCCTCAGTGGGACCCTCCCCTGGGCAGTTAAATGCCTCCCTGCCATCCGATCTTGTACGCTCAGCAGGGGCAGCCCCGGTTAGTACCGGGTGCTGTAGACAGTCCCGAGGATTTCACTGTCACTGTCCAAGCTCGCTCGGCCATGGCAAATGAACCTTAGGACTTAAACGGTGGGGTCAGTTCTGTGCACGCTGTGCCTCACCTAAAAAATCCACTGCGCAGACTGGAAGGGCACACCCATGTGGGGAGAGCCCTTCCCCTGATCTTTGTTCACGAAGTCTGGCCATTATGTAATGGGTTAAGGGCATGTGTTGCCTTGGCCACTGTTGCTCAATGAACAAGCTGTAATCCCCTGTACACTGTATTAACTCCATCACTTTTAGTTCCATTCTGGATGGAGGCAACAATTTCATCTGAACACAATTGTTTTTTTTCATGCAAGAAATGTGCAGTGTTGCAGTGTGCTCCAAGGAATAGTGATTAACCTGTATGTAATCCACATATTTGGTGATTTTCCTGTGTGAAAAGGATTTGTTTACTTCTGTGTAGGTAACTCAGTAGGAGAAGAGTGTTCTTCATATTCGAGGTTTTCTTTCTGAAAGGACAAATCATTTGTGATTGGGGCCCTTTGCATCTGAGGCTACAACTAGCAGCAAAATTTCAGTAGTAGAGTGAATGTTTGGATTTTTCTTGTGTAAAGGATAATGAGATGTTCTGATGCCTTGTATCATCTCCAAAGGGCAGGTCTCTGATGCCTGTGGCATTCTAAATGCCATGTGAAGCATTTCAGTTCTCTGATCAGGAATTGTTGGGCACCCAGGCTTTGTGTGGGATTTCTAATACTTCTTTGTTGCATTTAGACTTGGGCTTGACTGCAGAGACTCATAGCAAATACTTCTGATGATATTTTAGCATTTTTGCTGCCTTTTAAAATCTAAGATGAAAAGGAATGTAATGAGCCACCTAATCTGTTCAGTACTTGCTCTCCCTTTCTTATATGCAAGAGGGACTTCTCTTTTTTCCTCTTGCCACTAATTGACTTGATCTTCCCTTTATGCTGCTGAATCTAAGATGCTGCTATGCTCTTGGATCAAGGAGGGAAAATGGCATGAACAAGGTAGGTCAGTTCAGCTACCACTGGGAAATATGTACTAATTACACTGATTTCTCACCTGCACCTCGAATGACAGAATTGCTTGAGAGACAGAGGGTGGGGGCCCAAGATTAACCATTGTAATCCAACTTGCCTTTGAATAGGGAAACTTCTGGGTAATTTTTCTGCCTGCTGGATGCCTGTTGTACAAAGTTGTGAAATGATTCCAAATGACAGCAAAGAGCCCAGCCAACGTACGGCATCTCAGATGTCCTGTTTGGATGATGGGGAGATAAGAGAAACAGAGGAGTGCTGCAATGTTGTAATTAATTAATTAAAAAATCTATTTTTGCTACTCAAAAAGCACTTCTGTTTAATCTATTTGGGTTCAGCATCTGACATTGACTGGCTTGTGCATTTTGATTCTGGACTTCTATAATTCTCACCTCAGTGGAAATGTATTGGAGAAGACAGAAATGGAACAAGTTAGGAACCAAAGCCTCCCCATGCTAACTAATTGAATATATCTATAAACATCAAACAACCCCACAATTGCTGTTGAAGCTATTGCATGCAGCAAGCATGAAAATTCTCTAAGCATGTAGATACAAAACATGTTGGCAGATGGGAAAGGAAGCCATAAAAAGGGATAGCTTTTTAAAAGCATTTGGATTGCAGGTTCACACCTCCCATTTAAAAACAAACAAACAAAACAATAGAGCTGTTATGCAAACCATCTCCCTCTGATTCCTGCACAGTGTGGTCAACACGTACCATTTACACTGTACAGTAAAGAGCAGCCATTCCGAATGAGCTGAGCCACTGCACAGGTTTCAAGGCCATCTGTCAGACTGCTAAGCTGTCCATCACTGGAGGCCCAATGTTACCTCTGGGCTCCTGCAGACCTGCTGTTATTGCAGTTTCCCTACTACTATCATTTGCTGATGTCAAGAAATGAAGGTTATGGAAGTATTATTTATGTGACTAAAACAAATGCTACCTTATTGGCAGCTGCCTTCTGTCTGGTTTTGTTTTTGGTTGGTTGGTTGGTTTGTTTCGTGGGTTTTTTTTTGTTTGTTTGTTTTTGGTTTTTTTTTGTAAAGGGAAGAACATTGTCACAGCTTATTTTTAAGTTGTCCATCAACTCTGACAACAAAAATCCAGGTTTAACACTCTGAATTAAATTTAGCAAGCTCGTTGTTCTCAGATACCCTGTTTATGCTAAATGACTTTTTAGTTACCCTTGGCTGCAAGAAATTCATTATCTTGGGTGTACTGTAACAATGCAGGTGGGGCACATCAGCTGAGCTGTACTAGTTGTTGTACACAGTTCTTGTTTTTTGATTTACTTGTTTATAGTAGATGCAGGTGGCACCAGATGTAGGTCTTAATGCAGCAAAGGGTACAGTGGCTTGGTTTGGTTCCCTTGGTTTCTGGTGAGATGTGTTGTAGCAGAGTAGCAGTGAGGAAGAGCTGCCTATTTGTCTGGTAGCTGCTACACACAGGTGAAATACTGTTGGAATCACTCTTGGAACAAAGAAAAAGAAAAAAAAGGCTATTTTTTCTTAGCTAGAAAACCTTTAGCAGGAAACAACAGCAACATGGGTGGGGAAACTCCCAACAGAACAGACAGAATCCCTCTCTCTTTCCAGAAGGACAGAGTGACGAGAAGGGAGAATTTGCTCTGAAACTCTTTTATTGACTGTCTTACCAAGCATGTCTCAGTTTTTATCTATTTGAAGAGAGGGTTTATTTTAGAGCCTAATAAACTAGAACATCTCCTGGTTTAGAGATTGAGAGCTTCTTGGTGTACTTTGATGTGCTCATTTTAAAGAAAAGGTGGGGAGTAGTTCCACATGAATACTCTAGCTGATTCAGGGTCCTGTCATAGCCTATTTTTCTTCTCTCTTTTTACTTTAATTGGACAAATGAAAAATAATGAAGAGGGGACATGGGACAGGCTACCTGGATCAATAAAATTGTCAGTTTGGCTGCATCAATGTAATAGGCAGGGCTAATGTCATTTGGCTAAATAAATGGGTATGGTTTGTGCAGCATTGTGGTTGTCCAGAGTGCTTTAAAAGCAAAGATAATAACAGAGCTTAGCAGCTGCCAGGCAGTGTGGCCAGGTGATCTTAGAGCAGAAGGGACCTTGTCCAGTTTTCAAGAGGGTCTTTATGCCAAAGCACCAGCCCTACTGAGGCCAGACGGTGGGGTGTGTGTGTGTGAGGCTCAGCAGGGCAAGGCTGGGTACAGTTTGGCTGCCAAATTGCAATTCTGCCAAATACAGGAAATAACACAAGATTTTGCAAAGTCCAGTCAGTGTTGCTGTCTTTGTTGCATTTTGATACTGTGCTGATACTTGGGTGTTGAGCACTGTATGGCTAATAAATGTGCAGTCTTGAGATCTCAGCATTGGACATGTCCAAGACCCACAGATTTAGATTGGTGGGAAGGATTCAACCAGTCTTCTTGTAGACAAGTACAGCCCTCACACTGCTGGCCAGGGTTGCAAGCCAGCTTGAGCAATGCCTTTGCAAGCCAAGCAAAGCACACTGAGCAATCCCCTGTGAAATCCAGAACTGCTTCTGCATCTCTGGGGAATGGGAGGGATGGTCAGTGCAATCACAGCTGCTTGTTGTGCCCTTGGGGTGGCTGCTTCTCTCCTGACACCAGGTCCTCTTGCTGCTATAAAGAAGTGTTTGTTCTTTTGCTCACTTTATTTCCCACAGCACTGGAGCAGAATTGCATATCCTGTGGTGGTGTAACACAGATGCATAATGCTGTATGTTTGATTTCTGTCCATGTAATTGTTACTAGCAGTAACAAACAGTAACAAACTAAAGCTTTTCATTAAGAGCGGCGTCGTGTGTAGCCTTTGCTGCCTGAAGAGCTCTTACCAAACTCATTTTCATGGCACTTAGTATTTGTTGGGGGTTTTTTTGTTTTTTTTTTTTTTTTTTTTTAAAGTTCTGTTAGTCAGAAATGTACAGAAGTCTTGTGCAATTTCTGCAATGCTGCAGCATTCCCAGAGAGGTTTCCTTTAAATACCAGTGGAAGAGAGGGGAATCTTAATAGTCAAACTGCAGGAACTGCTAGTTTATCTAGGAATTAATTTCATTTCAGCCAGATACCAGAGGTTTTCATAGTTATTTGATCTCTTAATTCTCAGCTTTGGTTCTTTGCTGCTAAATGTGGCAGTTCAATAAATTTTGTCCAATGATCGTTAGATAAATATAGATGTGAAACTGAAGACCTGATCTGTGGGAGAGGTATCCTTGTCAAATGTGGGAAAATTTCTACTTTCAAGGCTGCTAAAACATAAATCAAAGTCCTTTAAGCCCTAACCTTCAGGTTCTGAGTTTACATTTTTCATGTTCTCCTTCAGGAGCCACATACTGACTTTTAGTTAGGGGTCACACACTTATTTTATTTGCTCCTACACACAGGCTATTCTGAAATTAATACTGACAGACAGCCTCTTAATAGTCTGTATATAACACTTTTTTGCAAGTATTTCAGTGCTTTACAAATAGGATTGCATGCTTTGATCCCCTTCCCAAAGGGCAAACACCTCTGGGAGGAAACGGATACATTTACCACACTGCAAGCAAAATCAGACACCCTCCTAGTGTGAGAAAGGGAAGACTAGTACTGCAGCTAACCTTAGGGAACTTAAATGGCTTGTATGAAGAAGTCAGTCTAGTGTAGCCCAGTCACCCTGGCTAGTGACCTGTCCTTTCAGTAATCTTCCATGGCTATTTGTTTTTCATTTCTTGTGAAAATTAAGTACTGAGCCAAAGCATTAGTTCAGCATGGAGCCAGATACTTTATGTTGCATCTTGACATTGTGCAGTCACTGATGAAGGGCAGAGAATGAAGCTGTCGCAGAGAGATTTACTGATTTTGTTCCTGAGGAAGTTTGGTCTTGTACCCAGAGGTTGGGTCAGTGACTTAAACTTGCTTCTGCAGGAAGCTCTGTGTCCAAGATGATAAAATGGGCACTGTCAGTTCACTAAATGGAGGTTGGTTGGTGCTATTTTAAAGAAAAAAACAAACAAACAAACAAAAAAAAACCAAAGCAACTTCCCATCTTGCATGCCAGTTGGACATTATACCCAAGTTTTGCATACCACTCCATCAAACTTTCCAGTACCATCAGATACCAAGCCTGCAACTTTGGAGGAGAGCTGGTGGGATGTAGGAAGGAGGTTTGTGTGGAGCATGTGTATTGCTTCACCAATCTTTGCTCAACAGATGCTCAGGACCTGAAACAAGGCTTGGGGGATGGGGAGAGGGAAGGTTTCATCGTGGCCTTGACACTCTGAAGTGGCATGGGGACTCCTGCTTTTTCTTCCTTTCTCTTTGAGAGCTTTTGGTCTAGCATTTGCCACAGTGTTGATCTGCCATTTGTCTGAAGAGAGAAAGCGGGTGGATGTCACTGCATAGCAGATCTTAAGCCCTTTCTGCTGCTGGAAGAGAAGGTTTGCAGAGTACAGACAGATCATGGTCAAGTGATGTAGGGGCAGAGCATGGAACTAGTACAGGAGATGCCTCGGTAGCTCCAGCACTGCACAAATGCTGTACTGCCAGTATCTTACACATCACTGCCCTTTTGTCCTGCCCGCCTACCAAAGACAGTGCAGGAAATATCACAGCGACTTCTCTCCACACTAGCAGGGGGTTTGTGCCCTTTTCTCTGCAGAGGGGCTGGCCCACAGGTCTCAACCTGTCTGACCTTCTTGGTACTGCCTGTGACTTTGGCATGATGAGAAACTTGTATTCCAGTTACAGTGGGGATGGTGTTTCTTTTACTGGTTCGACATTGTATGGGCAAACACAGAAACGGAGCTCGATCCTTTCATGTGGGTGGGTGTGGATGGTAACTCAGTATCAGATCTGGCTCCCACATTCAAATAAGTTTGGGATAAGTGGATACTTTAGAACCCAGTATTCCTTCTTTCTCTTTGCCAAATTACACAAACTAATTGCTGCACTGCTTGCAGGTGAAGGCTGTCATCTCTGATGAAGTAATGCCTGTGTGAGACTGTCCTGTGAGTGTTGTAGGCCAGTTGCAACTTGAGGAATGTGATCGTTATTTCATATTCTCAAGAAAGGAGGATCTCTTTTATTTTGGAGGGGGTTATGTACTGTGTTTGACTAAGTCACAGTTGGGTTGGCACCTCACCAATACAGAGGAAGTTGTTACACTTCTCCATAAGGTCTATGTGCCAGGAAGAGAAGTAAAACAAAGGATGGTTAGAACAGCATCATGAAAACCTGTTGTGAACCTTTGAAGTTCAGCCGCCTTCATAGATTGTAAGAGTTGGCATGCAAAGCTTGTCCTTCTATTTCTCTGGCTGTGCTGGCACAGAAAGGGCCCTAGCAGTCATGGATGAGTAATTTTTGTGTAACAAAAGCATGGCATGAGGAATGTGCCTCTGGCTGAAGTGAGCAAGTCACTTCATCACCGAGGTTTTCTTAAATATAAGACTATTTTCCTGGTAGCTTTCAATTAACATCCTGATGAATTCCATGCAGGAAGAGTTTATACAGGTTCCTTGGAGGAACTTGCTATTTTAGATTTCTGTTTTTCTATATTTAGGCAATCAACCCCTTAGCCATATGCTCTAAAATAAAGCATAAAAATTAGACATTCTAAGGCTTAATGCTTACATTCTTCTCATATGCTTTGGAGTAGCTGTTATCTAGCAACAGAATTACACAGTATCCACAAACTGTAGTTCCCAGTTAAGCTCTCTCAAACAGAAAATTGCACCAAGAAATCCATGAACAGTAAGAATAGCAAGGGTCAGACTGTCTTACCATGAAGAATTATATGGTGCAGGAAGCCTATTACCTTTTGTTCTTTCTGCTGTTAATGCCCCAATCTCTGCTTCACGGAGCTTTCTGAGAAAACAGAAATGTAGTCTTGTATTTGAAATGCATTTCAGTATTAAAATTCTCTTTTGGTACGTTTTACACAAAACTGTGTAATCTTTATAGTAGATATTTAACTCTGATATGTTTTATCTGCAGACTGCTCTCAGAATGATTGATCCTCCTTGCCTTCACGCTAGAAAGATGCTGAATGTTGGCTGAGGAAAACTGATCTGTGTTGATGTTAAGTGACTGAATCAGGGCTTGTGTGAAATAAGGGCATTAATCTTCCTGCTTTGCTGGATGTATGCAGGCTGCATAGGGCCTAACATTTGGTTCAGTTCGTGCAGAGTGATTAAAGTTCCATAGGCTTGTTTAGTTTCCTTACCTACCTTTATACCACCAGCCAAAGGCTGGTAAACCACCCCATAATGCACAATTCAGTCACAGATCAGCACTGTCTTGTTTAATACATTATATCTCTTAATAAACAGTTTTATTGTTTCACCGACAAACATGGTTAGAAAGAGCAGGTACAATAAACCCCTTGATTGCCTTCAGGAACTCATGGATGATGGGTTCTGTGACTCCTGAGATCTTGCAGGGCTTGGGATAGCAGTGCAGGGCCCACCCCAGCTGCTGAGCCTGTGGACACCTTGCATGTGCACGAAGCAGAGGCAGCAGAGTTGGCTTTACTATCCAGACAGAGAACAGCAAAGGCAAGGAACTGGTTCTGATTCATGTAATGAGTCTGACTTGGGTCTACTTGACCCAGGGCTTCTGTGTCAATTGAATCTGCCTGTTTCAGTAGCTTTTAACAGCTGAGAACTGTCTTCACAAAGCTTGATGTAAATAACCAAACAAACCCACAGTATCAACCACATGCTAATAATCTTAAATCACTGTGATTGATAAGTGTGTAGCATTACTTGGAAAATGAGCGATAGCTTTGTATCTTACCCACAGAATAACAACATTGGGTTAATACTGGGTTAAAGGAAAGGAAGAATTAAAGGCAGACCAAAGACAGGATTTTTTAATTTTGGCCTGGATGGGTATTTGGTACTTGCAGAGGTGCTACTGCCTGCATGTCTCCAGTGGCTGCAGTATCAAACTACCCCTAAGGTTCCTGGTATGGAGAAAACCCACAGAGACAGTTAAGAGAAAGGAAGAAGGGATTTAAATTGGAAGTAGAACAGCCTTAATGTTATTTGCTACAGTATGTTAAGACAGCCCTGTGGATTTCATCTATTAAACAGCAGCAGTCATTGAACACTTAACATTTTCATTACAGATGGAAACAGGTACTGGCAATACAAGCCTCATACTTTTAGATGTGATCACCTCTACTGTTATGTTGTCTTCACACAGACTCTGCCTCTCAACATGACAGTTTGATATGGAAGTGGGTATTGTAGTCGATGAAGGAGAATTTGCAAAAAGGATGATGGAGAAAGCCTATGGAAATCACAGCAAATAGAGAAGTCAAGGCCTGCAGGGGTGCCAGAACAGGCCGACAGGTATGGGACAGGAAGTTTCAAGCAGCACACAGGAGCTGCTGCCTCAAGCAGAGGCACGGTAGTGCTGTTAAGGTAGCAGCTGGAATACGGTCAGCATCATGGAGCTGATCCTAGACACAGACACACACACGCGCACTCCCTTCATCCTTCAGAGTTCTGTGCCCCTAGGGCAGCATGACACGCTATTGAGAACGAGCAGTAACCCAGCTGTGTGCAGTCACTCAAACCTCTCAGCTGTTATGGGGGTGTTAGTTGTGGAATTGCAAATTAACATAATGCTGATTCCAGGACTAATTCTATAGTAGTTAATAATGATTAAACTACAGCTGCTGTTAAAGAGGCAAGCTGAGATACAGGTACAAGCTACATCTCCCCAGAAGACAAGCCAGACAAGGACTGCTAAATATGTATGTGGGTGTGCAGGAAGTGAAAGCTGACTGTAGTCCAGCAGCAAAATTCTGCTACAGCCCTTTGGTGCCCCAGGAGATTTGTGTGTGTTTATGTGTCCATGTATGGAAAGATCCATTTGGAACTATTATTTTTGAGAAGACCTGAGACCAAACAGTCAAAACCAGAAAACAAGGTGTATGCAGTGTGACTTGAAAACAGCTGTACAGCTGTAGAATTTGCAACTATAAGGGCTGCTTGACTGATGAGTATTTCAATCTATATAAATATTGGTGGGGGAGGTGTAAAAGTCTGCTTGCAGGCAGAATAAAGGCTAGACCCCCGGCTGCTGTGCACATGACAGACTACCCATATGCAAGGATTCATGGGTGAATTAGCCAAAACATTTTTAGATAGCCATCCTCTTCATGCTCTAGTGTGGACAAGAACACTTGTGCTGGCCAACAGTGACTAACTTAAAATTTAACTTACCAGAGCTCATCATCTTCCTCATGCTGTTAGTAAATGCTGTATGTTAAAGGATGCTTCCAGAAACTGGGGTAGGTAGAGCTTTCAGGAATCTAAAGCAAATGTAGGATAAACACTGCAGAATGAGAAGGTGAGGGAGATAAAGGCAAATTGCAGCTAGAATGAATTTAGCATAACTATAGCTCAGAGCCTTGCATTTGTTTGCTCCTTTGAAAAGCAGAGAGATGAGACTAAATGTTTCAGGAGCTGACAATGAACCTTTCATTTAGCTTGCTTAGTGCAGCAGTGCTGATCATGCAGGCCTTTTTCAAGGGATGATACAATGCAGTACGTTTTTGGTTTCTTTTTTTGTTGTTTGGTTTTTTAAGGTTTTTTTAAGGACTGGTGCTTAAGAACCCTTGAACCATCTAGGAGGAGAAAAATGCCCCCACATTTTCAAAGTGTTCCTTCCAAGAACCCTGAAGAAAGCTCCTTCTGGTGTTGCATCTCTGATGCAGAGGATGATTTCAACACTTTGTTTTTGGGGATATCAACTTTTTTTTCTCTAAAAACCCTCTAGTTTGAATGTGGTTTTCCATCCTCCTGAGCATGCTAGTAGAGGAAGGGGAAGTGTCTTCTGCAACTCTGAAAATACTACAGGGGACTAAGCAACATGGAAACAGTGGGTGTCATCTGTCCTTTTGTGTGAAGGGAGAGCCGACAAACAAGAATAGGTCTCTATAATTTTATTCTCATTACTTACACAGTCACTGCACCGTGCTACAAGTTATTAACTCACAGCATCCTACTGCATGTTATTGGCTTTGCACAAATCTAGCAGAAAGGAACATCCTGCTTATGGTTAAACCACTGCCATCAACACTTCCTACTATCTGAAGAACAAAACCCTTTTGTTAGAGGATGCAGTCATCATCATCTTTAAAAACTATATATAATTTCAGTAATCTTTTCCTAATTCTTCAGATGCATGTATTGAATTTGAAATCATTTACAGTTAGTCTTATAAAGTTCTGCCTGTTTTTCTTCTAAAGAAAATAGCAGCATATTGCAAAATAGGAAGGTCCATTAGTAAAATATGTAGTTATTACTAAATAATCCATCAAAAATGTTTTCTAATTATGACGGTCCCCTTTAATTTCTTTGCATATAACATATGTTGCAGAATTGACTCAGACAAACTCTACACAGGTGTATTCACAAAGATACAGCAAAATGGTTTTATGTAGTACCAAGTCAAAAAAGTTGATGCTGTTTGGCAAGTAATTATCTGCCTCTTTACTGTTTTATGATCTGAGCTGATGTGAAGAGAAAGGTGGATGTGATCACTAAGCACTTGTCACTTTGCACCCTATGCCTCCTACTTTCATGCCTTCTATTTTCATGCCTTCTTTCCTCCTGACCAGCTTCAGATTGGAAGATGAGGCATGCAGAGTTTATGAGAAGGTGTGTGTGAACAATATCACAAAACTGCAGTTCAAAATCCCCACAGTTCAACATCCAGAACAGGTAAATTATGTCTGCATTGTGTTTCAGCTAAGTGAAGAAATAGCCTCTCACTGCAGTAAAATACAAGGAGGTTATCACTTCTATAGACCAACATCCACATTTTAATCTGCCTGGACTAACATTCAGAGATTTGTAAGAACAAAGTGGATGCTTTTTTTTCTTTTCTCGTGGGGAGTACTGAAAAGCCAAAGAGAGGAACATTCAAGCAGAACTACTTTCCAATGCCCAGCTGCACATGCTGACTGCCTCAACAAAAAGGAAAAATGAATGAAGGGTTAGGAAGAGAGTCCTTCTCATTGATGCCTTTCAGAACTGGTGTTTTCAGTGGCTCTTTCCAGCAACAAAGTTTGCTGTCCCAGACCAGCTGCTGGTAGCAAGAAATAAAGCCCACTGTTGCAAAAGTTCATCATGTAGAATGTGCACTGCAATAGGTTTGAACAATTTAATCTTATGCACTCTCTTTCCACTGTGGTCCTTTCTGTAGTAAAGTATGTACAAACACAATCTTAACTAAGCATAAGATTGTGAACTGGGTACACTAATGTATATATTATTTTTGTTCTGTGTGCACAATTCTAATCAGGTATTTGACTAAGGAAACAAGCCATCTGGTGCCAATAAACACAGTTCATTTTAAGTGCAGTCTTAAATGTTTCCATTTGTTTTCTAGGTACAGAAGTTTCCAGGAGAATACAAACGTATTTCCAGCGTGAACTGGCTACAAGGTCATTGTTACATTAAGGGATTACTTTGATTAGATCTTCTCTTTGCTGTTCCTCTGATGACTGACAATTCCAGTAACTACAATACAGCAAAGAGAATGTTAATTCATTTGCCTGGGCACTTCACTGCCTACACATCAATGTGAGCACAGGTGCTGTCAGATATTCCACTGGCATGTTTCTTGGAGTCTATTATAAAAATATGTATTTTTATGACTCTGTTAGTATCAGTTTTCCCCCCGATGAGTCTTTGTACTGAAATAATAATTGTAAGGTAACAAAAAGTGCTTTTCTCCCCTAGAGATTTATATCTAAATTGTAGCATAATCACAGAAGGAATTGCTGATTGCAGAATGAACTGAACACCACAGAGAGTACAAAGCTAAATACAAAGAGGACATTGTATTCACTAGGCCAGGGGACTACAATTTGTCCAGAAGAAAAGTCATGCAAAATTCAAGTTTTGAGTGTATTTACCACCTTCCATTGAGTATATAAAAGCAGTTAATATTGCTTTTGGACCGCTATAATTGCACCAGGACTCTTTTCAGGGTGTTGCCTCTGCACTACCTGAGTGGCTCCCGTTCTCAGGTACCTCATGTTACACAGTTATGCTGCTGCTCATTAAAGACACTGAACAGCTTCAAAACAGACATGGCTGCAATTAACACCAGGGTCTGGCACAGCAACTGTCACAGGCAATTCTCATTTTTCCTTGAAGTCCTGGCTCGTACCCAGCTGTAGGTTTGAAACTTGATGAAAAGGCAGAGCTGCTTTATGAACTTACCTTTACTAGAACACAGACATCTTATTCAAGAATCATGCAGAGTTTTATAACTGAAAGCACCCCATGAATCTGAGGGGAAAAAAATGAGTGTATGTGTCCCATGGATCAGGCACAATTTCATTTCCATACAATTTTCAAAACTGTTTTTAAATAATTAGTTTTATATTCTCATTCCCTCTAATATAGTAAACTATTTTGTTTTTTTTAATTAGCCTTGTGCTTCTAGCATCTAAATGATTAAGAAACAATAGTTATTCCTCTGTTTATCCATTATGGATACAGCCCATCATGGTCTGGAATACAGCTACTCTAAGGTGAAGTTGTCAAAGTGCATGAAAGAACATTTAAGACATTTTAATGCCAATGGTATAATGTACAGTATGCATTTGACTTAAAGAGTATGCACAACTTACTAATTTAATTACTGTATCTAACCTCAAAGTTAAATGGAGCAAATTGGCTATGGCAGATTTGCTTACAAACCATATCACTAAACTTAAACCCAGCAGAAACACTCTCCTTTTCCCTTCCAAACCAGCAGAAAGTCTTGTCCACATTTCCACAGTTGTAAATTCAGCTTGAAGTTACTGATCTAATGCTGGTATTTTCCCCGTTCATAATTTTTACATGAATTTACAGCAGAAATGGTGCAAAATAGCAAGACCTGTTAGAATAGGCAGAAAGGAATTCAAACTTTAATCTGATTGGTTTAATTTTTTTTTTAGCATGAGGAAAAAGAATAAAGTTACAAGGTTCTTTTAATATTTTCACAATGTTAAACTAAAACTGAGCTCTAGGCTACATGTGTAAGTAAATCTAGAACACAAAAGGGTTAAATAAGATCTTCTTTTAAGATACAAGAACTTAAGCTTTCTTTACGTTTAACAAACTTCACAGAACAGATACTGCAAAGGAACAACCCCCTCCCCAACGTTTTGTTTAAAGTGAACATTGTCCATAATTCACATGAACTTTAAGTAGTGTTCTCTCAAGAGCCACCTTGAAACCATCTGTGCACTTGTAATGAGATTAAACAGAATATTAAGGAGGAACAAAGTAGCATCTTCAGTATTAATGCAGGAAAGTCTTATGTCTCGATCAGAATGCCCATCAAATGCTAGGATAGGATTTTGTACGAAAAGAAAGTGCGTATCACAGCAGCCGCCAAAATACAGGGTTTTTTTAAACTCCTCATGGCAAATGTAAGTAATATTCTTGGACAGTCCCTCTCACCAGGACCATTTCCTGAAAATGCAAAACATTACAAAAGATTTTGCTGCTGATTTAATATTCTTGAATAACATCAACAAGAAAAAAAAAAAACAGCTTGCCTTTCAGATAGCTTGCATTTATGATGATGGGACACTTCTGATTTGCTTCACGGTTAATTAATGCTAATACAGACAGATGCTGAGTGTGTGTGTATGGAGAGCAATATGTATGTGTGTATATATATATATATATTCTTTTTTTAATTAGTTGTCTCCTTGTTAAATGTTCCTGTCTACCAATGTAACAACATAATTTGGCCTATAATGAGTTAATTACCTGTAACAAGTAGAATGGAGGATGACTCATACAAGCTCACTCCCAAAAGACTGGGTTTTTTCAAGTGGCACCTTCCTCCACAGCGGCCCCCCTCCCTGCCCCCTGATGCTTTAGATCTGCCCAGTATTTGGAGATGAGACAGTCTTTCCTTCCCTCAGGTTTTCTTACAAGTTTACCCACTTGTTAATAACTTACTAATAGACTGAGACATTAAATTCATTCAGGATTAAGCTGGGCAACATCGGTACAAATCCTTTTTACCTGCATTAACCCTTTGTGCAGCAGGAGGCAGCCCGATTATGATGTCTGCTGTTTTGTTTCCAAACTGACAACACTGGTGCAATTGGGCTCAGCTCAACGTGACATACCATAGTACAGAACCACAGGTCTAACCAGATCCAGAACGTTCTACTCCATGTAATGCTTTTCACATCCACTTGCTATACTTGCTTTGCGGGCAGAGATTTTTGTGAGAGCATTCAGCTGCATAGGAGGGCTGGCAGAGCCCATTTGATTATCTCATTGACACTCTGGATGTGAGGAACACAAACTCATTCTGATACAAGGGTGTTTTACAGGTTGTTCCCCAATACTGTTACTGAATTCCATTTGCTACAAAATGTCCTTTTTTTCCCCAATATATAAGTCTAGCTACAGAAAGTCAGTCTGTAGAATCCAGCCATGGCTACTGTGCTGTGAATTAGCCTTATTTGATCAATTATCAGATACCTGCACTTAGCAAAAGGCAAACAAGAGCCAATCAGGTTTCGGCCGGTGGGAATGGCTGCACTGCTCAAGGTACGTGGAACCTGTTCACACAATGTGTAGAATCTCTACGGATGCCATGTAAAAAGTATGCACCATTTACTGCTCCAGAATGGAGTTGGCTTTAAAGTGAGATCATAATTTAACAAAGAAAAAAACAAAAAAACAAAACAAAACAAAACAAAACAAACAAAAAAAAAAAACAAAACCAACCCCTGATAGGTTCTTTATAGTAAGATACATATAAAAATTTTTCATAAGAATCTCTGTCCCCCTTTCCTTTTGGCTTCCTGGGAAGAACCAGAAAGGTGTTCCTACCCCAACAGAATCCCTGATGCTGGTGACGCTGCCTAACTCAAAAGCCACACGCGATGAAGGCACGAGTGACCAGTCAGGTCTTCTGGGCTTAAGCAGCTGCAGTTGCTGCTCTTAGTAGTATTTCACCTCCTCAGGATTCACTAGCAGTGAAGAGGTGAAAGGCTGCACATTAAACAGTTTGTCTGAAAGCCATGTGCATAGCAAACTTTTACACCAGCTTCTATACAACTATTTGTTTTAACTCTGCAGCTGGAATGTTTCCAGCATAAGGCTTTTAGAGTGACTCCAGCAATAACAGAAGCCTTTGGATTTTTCTCGCTTTGTTTAAATCCACTAGCCATACTCAAAAATAATATTTCTTCATGTTTTATTTTTATACGGTGGCTAGCAGGCACCTTAGTAACCAGCCAGAAATCAATTTCAACCACCATCAACCCCTAAACTACAGTACCAGGACGGTTGGCTAAAGAAAGGAAACTGATTGGCTGTAGTCTGAAACTTGCCTAGTACAAGGTGTCTGGCTGACTTTGTCCTAAATAAGGCTAACATTAGTGAACTAAGAGAACAGCATTTGGTTGCAGTCTTGCACTCAGGAACATCCTTCGCCAATGCGTTGGCAAGATCTCCCTACTTTCCGATCCAGTTTCACCATTTTCATAATGGCTTCCTCACGCCCACGTCCCATGTGGTCAAACGTGCAGTCGTGTTGTTCAGGCAGGCGATGTAACATACAGAACACGTAACCTGCCGTGGAAAGGGAGACAAAAAGGACAGTTAGGGACTTAGAGTGGCGGAATCTTACCTGAATCAGAAATGAAGGATCCCCACCTACTGGGGGAATACTCAGTGCTCCAAAATTAATGTCAGCTTAAAGTTTTTACTTTTCTTCCTTACAGGGTATTAACAAATATTTGATCATTTACTGCATTTTGTTGAGTATTTATCAACACATCACTAAAGTCCAAGTCATACCAGATTTGTGGGGTTTTTTTGCCATCCTCTCATCCTACAGGGGAAGCCTCCAAAATCACCTATGTGATTTTTTATTTATATGCCCAGATAGTAACAAAGCTAATGCTTTTTAGTTTTGATCACCTTTACTGAAATCTTTTCTACTTTTAAGTGGAGTTGGTTGTCATTTCTGAAATTCATGCCTATGGTACTCTAGGCTGAACTCCCAAGCAGGCATTCAAGTCAGAACTGAAATTTAAGCACCTTTCTTCCTCCTCACTGCCAATGTTGGCAGTGACTGCAGGGGAGTTCACTGCTCCTTCACTATTCCAGTTTTCAGAAGCTTCTCGTCGTGAACCATTCTGACACTAACCACAGGGGGGAACAGGCATTTGACACAGGGCCATGTCATGCCACATCATCTTGCTCTGTAGCTGAAAAGATGTAGATTATTTTCTCTTTGTGTAAAGCTAGTCAATGTTACTCATCTTTCCAGTGAGCACATGACTTAGAAACATGTCAATACTTTTTCCTGCAGGTGAGGAGGGCATCTTCCAGAGCCACTACTTCCGAGCCTACAAAGGAAATCAGCTTTTTTCTTCTTTGTCCCTAACACTTTGTAACAGTAAAGAAATTACCTCAAATTTCCTACCTCCAAAAGGATTGTTAATTAGCAGTAAGTAGTATTAAGATGATATAGCAGGGAAAAGAGACACACAGTTCCAGGGCTTGTGCAGTCCACCGTATACAGAAATGAAGTACAGTATCACCTATACTGCAGTATTTTTTCTGCCTGGTGGTACAAAGGGCAACATTCTGCCTCTGACTTGAATGCCTTACATCACTGCTGCTCCTTGAATGCTCAAAGATATTAAACCCACAAAATTATGGTATTGGAGAGATGGAAAAGGATAAAAATAAGTGAGTGAATGATTATTTGTGCATATATGCACACACACATGTATATATAAAAATATGTATGAGGTATTTCAAGTTCCTGGACTATAAAACATCAATTGAAGGGGAAAATAACAGGCTACCTTTATATTAGGGTGATTGTGAAAAAAAACAGAGAATGAAAAAGCACCACACAAGGAATTATGAAAAAAAAAAAAGGAAAAGAAAAAAGAAAAACTGATTTATCTTTGCTCTTTGTTTCAGTAGCATGAGGCTATGAAAAGACATGACTATTATCTATGGCTGCCTTTGAAACCCAGTTCTAGGAACAAAGCAAAAAAGACAAATTTTCTGTATTGGTATATACAATTCAGAAAAATGGCTGGAAACATGCAGATTGAATTGATATGTATCTTGCCCCTTGTGATCACTGCCTCCACTTCAATCTCAATCTGGGTCATACTACACTCAAATGTGACAAATACCTTTCTGGAGGTGCCAAAAATTCAAAGACTGATTGTTAAAATGAAAATATCCTTGGACTGTAGTTTCAATACTGAACAGGCTTTTCACTCAATTCTTTCTTGCACCATCTGAAGGCTTTCCTTACTTCTCAAAATAAGATCTCAAATTGCTGAACCAGTGTCCACTGCAGGTACAAGAATACATAAATACCTAAATAGATGAGGTCAAAAACCAGGTTCATGATCTTATCTACAATGACTGTGCAAAAAGCAGATGCAAGAAACCCTGCAGGAGGCATCTCAACCCTTTCCATGGAAAAACTATTTTTAAATCCTGATGATTTTAAAGATCCTTTCCAAATGGTTAACAAGCACATGCAGAAATGCTATCTAATGCTATCTAAAAAAAAATCTTTAAAATTTATAGAGTCTTTACACTGTTTCAGCAAGACCCTTTTGACAGTTCTATAAATCTAGTAAGAAAGTACATGTACAGCTTGATTGATCACTTGAACATGACCTTTCAGCTGCCCCATCTTCTCACCTTCTACAAAGCCTCCTGCAGACCACGATGTTCCTTTCTACTTTGCCACCCTCAATACAATCTATTCTGTCCTTTGCTGTATCTTTATTTCTTTCTTGAGCACCTTTTAGTTATTTTTAAAGCACCTGTTTTCATGTAGAAAAATCTGTACTGTATGCTACATTTATTCCACATTACACACTATTTATTTTTTTTGTTAGTCTAGTATTTTTTATGCATTCTTGAACAGGATTTCAGTAGCTGTCCACAAAAGAATGACAGATGATTTTAATTTTCCCTGAGCATGGGAATAGTATTTTCATTTTCAGCAACTAAATTATCTAAACTTATTTTTAATATATATATTTAAATATGTACTGCCAATTAGAACAGATAGTACCTAATGAAAGAATACCCATGCACATTTTGAATGTTACTAAAATAGTTTTGCATATATTGGCTGATCTTAAGGAAAGGGGTTTATTCATGTTGAATTAGCAATGCAGACCTTCTGGAAGTTCCATTTCCAAAAAGCGAATTCAGATCTTTAGTCTCATCGCTTCAAATGCATAAGTCGCTTTAAAGATTGGAGTTTGTATTTTTGTAGGTTTTATTTAACATTTAAAGGACTTTTAATCACAGTTATATAGTAGCTAATTGAGTGACAGTAGTTCTGAACATTTTTTCATTAGTTCAGAGTAGATATATTCAATTAAATTATTACTGCTATATTCACTCCTTGCTGCTTCATTGGCTTGGAAACCAGAGAGGAGATTCTGTGGTCTGCATGTGCACAAGTGCCTGACGTCATATCAAAGCCACCAGTTTTTAAAACACTTCCATTATTAACTTGTGTGTTCTGTACTTGTATTTTGATCCTTAAAGCCAATCCATATTCAGAGGTGAAACATTTTCTCCTGAGAACTCTGCTTTTACAGTTATAAAATAAGCTAGATAAATGAACTCTTGCAGTGTATTTGCTGTTAGGTTCATTATAGGATGGTATCAAGTACAGGTTGTCTCCCCTAAAGGAATTTACTGCAGAAATGCTTCTTTTAGCACACTATAACTAAAAGACAAAATAAATAACTTTCTGCTAGAGGAAAGAGCATTGGAAAAGAGAATCTATCTGCCAACTAAAGTTTGTTTATCCAAGTCATCAACCAAAAACATGCCAGACTTCCACTCCAAGCATAGAAGATTTCAATCTAGTAAATGTAATATATCTCACAGCACTGCAATTGTTGTTTTGTGATGTTAGAAGTAAACCACGAATCACCTGCTCCTCAGGTCTCTAATGCAAACATCTTGGAAAAACATTTGTAATGCCTCAAAACACTTGAGCTCCTCCGAGCACCCCAGAAACTACTTCATAATACATCATCAAAAAATTCACCTCCATTTCATCACCAGAGCATAAATGGTTAAAGCCATAAAACAATGTGCTATCTCTGCCTCAAGGAGGAGTCATTCCAAGGAAGCCCAAGATTGCACACAAGCAGCTGTAAAGTTGTTTTCATCAATCCTGAGGAACCTGGTGGGAAAGGGCATTTGGAGAGGACAGAAAACAAAATAGTCTCCCACATTCAAACCAGAGAATACTGCAGACCTACAGTTTACTGGGTGTGGGTGATGATGGAAAACAATTGCATGTTCTTCATTGCTACATTCAAGAGCACTGGTTAAATGGGAGTATGGAATGACAATAAGCAAATATTTCAACTCAAACGTACACTTAATTCTGAAGTTTTTGTTTTCAAATTCTAAAATCAGTAAGCAACTACAATACCAATAAAATGATATGTGAAGCATCAGGGAAAAAAAAACAATTAAATGGCATAATAAGCCACAACACAAAAAGCCAGATTGTAATTTTTGTGGGTCCCTGATTTTATTAGAATTTCTTTCTTTCTGTTAACTCAACACAAAGTAGTTGGACTTTCTGGAATATGGCACAAATGCCCAGCAACTGGATTACTTCAACCTACCAATGGAGAAGCACAGCACACTGGTGGGCCTACTCTAGTGGATGTCCTTAGCCAGGCATGGAGTCACCAAGTTTTCTAATGTACTTCTGGAGAACATGCCACTGTTACATAAAATACACAATAAATATAATTATCCCTATTATGTGAATAGCATTGTGATAGAAAGGAAGCTCCTTTTTCTCCTATCCAGAGATTCTGGTCCTGATCTCATTGATAAGACATTCAGAAAGCTCTTAAAAGAAGGCAGATTTGTTTGAGAGCATAGTTTGAAAAGTGGTGCAAGTGCCAAACAAGCTTATTAAAGATTTACACAGGTTACACATTTACAAGGGTACTTTAAAGCATTTTAAAGCATCCCTATTGGAAACACCTTGATGTATATTACCAAAAAAGTTGCTACATGCTGCCACAATTACCCTGATATTCAGTATTCATACTTGAGTTTTCTAAGAATAGGGAGCATCTGAACTCTGCCATACAGCGCATGTGTCACACAGTTTAATTTGGTAGCTCCATCTACCAAAGAAAACTGAACCTCACTTATGAGAAGGTACGTTTTTGTGCTTCTGAAAGCTAAGCCATTCAAGTGTCACTGCTGACAGGAAAAGACATAGCCCTTAATTACCAAGTACCATCAATCATCTTAATTGTTCACACTAGACATTTATGTTTTTGTTGCATGCACTAACTGCTCTGAAAGTTTAGCTTTCTATACCAGAGTGACCCTTTTGATTCATTCAAAGAAACTCCCACTGGCAGGTAAAAGAAAGTGCAGTCAACATTACCATAAAAATCAGAGATTCTGTTACTTCAAAATCATCTTACCTGACCACTAGTATTGGCATTTATCATTTTCATTCCCAAGTCAAAAGGCAGAAGCTCAAAACTGTCAGAATTTGCAGCTTCCATCATTTCCAAACTTTATTTAATAAACAACCTGTTTGTATAGAGCCCTATACAAAGCCTATTCAAAAGTAGTCTTAATAATGACAGATCTAATTCTATGCAGAATTCTGTGCTGTCCTTTGACTTCTTTACATTCTTCACGATACTTTACTTCTCTTGCAAATTTGAAAGTCTAATCAGCAGATGTTCAAACAGAATTTAAAAACATCTTGTAACTTAAAAGTTGAAGATGCTGTAAAATTCTCTACCAAGATATCTAACAAGGTATGTTTTATATATATATATATATATATATATATATGTAGAGTTCTGTGCAAGAAGAGATTTTAACATCTGTCTAAAAGATGAACATATCTACAGGATATCACACAACACAGCCACGCCAGGAAGATCAGCCAGCAGAGATTAGCTCATGCTGCGATACATGCTGCTGCAGCACTGGTGAGAATATCTGCATTCTCTGAAAGTGTCTAGTAATCCCCAAAACACACTTATGCATCTCCACTATCTCTTCCAACTGGAAAAAGGATTTAATATGTTGCAGACTGTACTAAAAATTAAGCTATTTTAAAAAATGGTGGGAGGGAAATATTTTTCCTTCTTTTAAAGACATAAAATAGGTAAGAAATGAATGGAAGAGTAGAATGAATAGCTACCAAGACACAAAGCAAGATCCTAAAGGCTTGTACATAGACTGATTCAGAAAACACTTGCTCTCTGGATTTCAGTATAATCCAGCTTGCTCCCCCAGTGTTCTGCAGATCGTTCAAAAAAAACATGCAGTAAAAGAAGGACATGAAAGAGCGCTATAGTCCAGACATGCATAACTTCCAGTGCAGCTTAAAAGCACTGCTCTTTTGCAACATAAATATATTCTAGCCTGCTGATATCTTGTATTATTCTCCTTCTAGACAGCTCCATTCTTGCATATACTCTAATTATCTCTTCTCTCTCTTCTTTGGGGAATGTTCTGCACTGGCATTGTCAGCTTTCATTTCACATCTCAAGGAAATTTCAGTTTTACTGACATTTTCTGTAAAACCAAACCAAATCCCACCAAGCTAAACAACAAATTTTTAGAAATAAGTGAGCTAAACTCTTCTTCTGTTTTACATTCCCAAGTTGTCATGGACTTTGATTAAGTGCTAAAGTAGTTCAGAATAAGTTGGCTGAGAATCTTGTCATTCATTTCCAAGGGGAAAGGGGAGTAAGCCACGTTATGGTGAAGCTTTTTAACCAGATAAATCTATTTATTAAAGCTCCACAAACATAGCTTCAGGCAGTCCTTTCTATCATTTCCGCTCCAAGATGATCAGATGGGGAATACTAACTTCTAAGTGCTCAAAGTTAGAAGTCTCTAAATATCAATGAATATTATCTTAAACACTGCTCTCAAAGCATTTCAGTTCCACAATCCTTCACAAACAGCGCAGCTGCAAAAGATTCACAAAACATACAGTAGGAAGAAGTGTACTTTTCCTATTAACTTATTTATCTAATCATTTGCTATGATCACTGCAACTTATCTTTCAGTATTTCCTTCTTTATGTAGATTGTTGATACTTACTCCTGACTACCAAAATGATCAACATTTGAATCAAAGACAGGAAAAGGAAAGAGGTAGTGTAAGACACCTCAGAATGTTTATCTGCCAATCTGTCCCTGAGACTGGACATGCAACCTGGGACTTCCATTGCGCTCTTCAGTGAGTGACAATCTCAGGTTTCATGCTGGAAGCAACAGCTCTGCATTATCTCCAATGCTACATAAAATTTTATGTCTGAGACTCAGGGTGCTTATGAGGTGCTACAAATCCATTTTGTTTTTCTACTACTGGATTTATGTTTAGAAGGAAAGACAGGAACAAATATTTTTTTCCCCTTCTTCCTCTATTTTTCTGTCTTCCGCAAGGAGGGTAAAGTGATATGTATCCATCTGCATTAGAGAAAAAAAAAGCTATTTGTGAAAAGAACTGGTCAAGAAATGAATGGAAGAAATTGTATACAAAAGAGAGAAGATATAATCTTAATACTGTAACAGTCACTGGACAGGTATGGTTAAAGATCGTGCAAGAATTCTTTAGAGTGCAAGGAAAAGACTTTGTATTTCCAAGTTTAGTCATGTATAATCTGTGTTTCAAAGTGTCTTCTGTTTATTTTCTTTAAGATCATAAGCCCGGGAAGTTGCTTTAGGGAACACACAAGAGATGCAGTTTTGCACTGTGGAGACTCTGCAAACAAACTATGTTTTATCCCAATTTGTGCTAATTTCAAATATACTTTCCTATTTATCTTACTACTTGTACAGAAAGCTGTCAAACTATTTTTTCCTACATTAAATGTGACACACATTTTGAACAGAGATTTCGTATCACTTGAGGACAGAGCACATACTGATTTTTCAGGGGTTTGTTTTTTTGAATCAACAATTCTTATGGAGGTTCTACATAAGACACTATTCTATTCCTCGACTTTGTAACTAAGAAGAAGACAAAGTTTCCTCCTGTTTCTTTCAAGACAGTATATTTAGAATGGGAAAAATTAAGATACGGCACTCTTCTAGACTTAAGTCCTACTTCAGGTACAAAACTGAGGTATTCGCTAATTTCTGAATTTCAAAGAATCCTGAATGAATCAAAATCATAAATACAGCACAGATGCTTTGTAAGAGCAAGCTGCCATGAGAAAATACTTTCTGTGGGTCGGGTCTAGCTGAATACTGCAGGTCTCAGTGAGAAGTGTATCTCAGTTCTGTCATGTACTAGAAGAAAATGGTGGTTAAATGTTTTGATTTGAACCAAATATTTTTCTTGCTGTACAGAACTCATGCACGTAGGAGTAAATACTTCTACATCAGAACTCTTCACCCACTATAGATTTGTGAGTTCAGGCCAGTATCTACTGGGGACAGACTAACAGAGCAACTTAGGTTGATTACTGCCATGGATACACCATGTAATCAACACTCACTTCCAAACTGCTTTATACCTCAGTGGTCACTGACTTACACATTTCATCTGTGGGCTCCCCTTCCTATCTTAGACACTGTCTTCAACCTTTCATCTGAGTTGCAATGCAGGGCAGTTGGACACAAGCAGTGGTTGTGACACCACAGGCTGACTCACCAGCTGAGCACAAATGCTGGGTTACCACTCTTGTGAAATGTCTATAGAACTGGGCTCTGTTCCTGGATCATCTATGGTAATGGTGCAACTTCCCAGAAATTAGCAATTTAATTTGTCATGTAATCTGTCAATATAACTGAAAGAAACATTTTTCACCAAAAGGCTTGTGCAATTGTTGAAGCATAAATATAAGAAAAAAGTAAAAAAAAAACCCAACCAAATCCAGTAAAGTTTAATTTAACAAGGGAATTTTAATAGAAATTGCTCCCAACAACTTACATCATCAACAGAGGTGCCAGACAGTGCAATGACTGACTAACTTGAGGGAGAGGAAAAACTAGGATCAAAATTAAAAGTTTAGACTTTAGGTAGGTGAAAAGGGTTTCCTTTTTTTGAACAATTGTGTGATCTTGCAATGATACGTTGAAGAGGAATTAGTATCACTGCTACACTTGCAAAAGGAACACTCATTGTCATGTTTGCAGGACCAAGAACACACTGAAATAGTACTGCACCTCCTATACCATTCCTAGTTTCACAAGGTTATATCCTGCAGGACGTGGGAGAATGAATCCAAAGAACAGAATGTACAGTAAAAAAGCAGAATTATGCCAAAAAGGTCTCCTTGTGTCTCCTAATAAAGTAGAGGTAAACCACACCAATAAGTAACACTATAGTAAATGCTAGTGCTACTAAAAAATCAGATTTTTCATAGGCTGTACCAGCATATAAAGAAACATTTGTTTCCTACCCAGCATATTTAGAATTGAGAAATGTGAATCTTGAAATTAAGGTGTCCTGAGAAAGGGCAGGTGGATGACAGAGCTATCCCAGCATCAGTGCAGGGACTTGTGCAGTGTTTAACACTTCCAAAAGAGCTACATGAGCATTAATACTTCTAGAATTCTCTACACCAAGCCCACCTGAGCTAATGCACTTCTCCCAGAAGCTGAGGATTTAATTAAAAGCTGAAATGTACCCAGTAACTTAATTAAAATAGCAAGCAATACCAAGTGATTCAATAATGTATGTGTATAATTCTGTTTAGCCCAATGAAAATGCCAGAAAGATAATAAAGAACTGCAATGAATAATGAAAGGGTCTATACTAACATACAGTACTTGTACGCTGTATTAATTCTAACAGTTCTCCTGGATCCTGAATGTATTTTGACTTCATCACATGATGGATATGATACCAGGTTTGACTTTTAGTGTATTTCCTGAGTTGTATTATTTATGCCTTGTGTTTCAGTAGCTTTCTAGAGGTTGCACCATATTGATCTACAGTCTGACAACAGCTAGTCTTGCTGGCCAAATCACTGGAGAGAAGCAGCTCTATTTCTTTTAAACCTAAATAAAATGTATTTTATGCCTTCATTCCCTGTTTACACCTTATGTCCAGGGTCTCCTAGATTATGTTCTGCTCCATGTGAGTCTTCTATTCCTGTAGCTTCTTGCAATCTCTGTCAAGAGTAATTCTTCTAATCACAGGAAAATAGAGTTCCATTCAGAAGCCCTATTTATACCATAAAGAAAAACAAATGCTTAGAGCAATGTACACTTCCACTCTGCCCTTTTGTTTTGGTGTGGACTTATACAACATTCCCTGCTCCTGGCTTGTTCAGAATATGGCAGGACCACATACACCACTTGTGCATATACTTGCAAAACTTTCAGCAACTCAGGAGTGTTTAACAGCTGTGAACACCTCTCTGAGTGACCACGGCCATTTCAGTACATGTAAAGATACTTTTGTGAAAACAGATGCACACTGATCTTTATGCCATTTCCTTAGAATGTCCATCCAATTTCCCTAGAACACCCACAGCAAGCTAGTAGAGAACCAAGTAGTCTCAAGTCTCAGTACCTACCTTCTTATACCTGAATTATGTAATTTAGGACCACAGGTGGCACTTTCCTTTAGCTAATATTTTATTTATTTATTTTGTAGGGAAGAAATACTCTAGTTTCTGGAAAGAATCCTGACTTTTCAAGCAAATTATGACAATTCCTTTCAAGATCCTTTTTCTTCTTCCAGTTCTGATGCAGCAATTGTTATGTTCTTTCCTCCCTTCTTCCTGTGAAAAATTTAGACTTTTCACCAACAAAATTCACCAGGTATCATTCCTCCCTACCTAAGCCTTACTTCATGGTCAGTTGAACTAGCTTTTCCTTCAGGATTTGTCAGATTATTATGACATATTTTTGGGCCTTCTGTGTCTGCTTCAAATACCAACCACGCTAGTAAAATCAGCGCTTCTGTGCATAGCTATTTGTTAACATATGGACAAACACGTTTGATTCACTCTAAGGGGGATGTATAATTTCTTTTGAGAACAGACTGCTGCAGCCTCTGGCTGACCAGCAGAAGCTTTTTGTGTGCACAGTCCTGCTGAAGCTGTAACAAATGCCTGTGACACTCTAGATAAATAAGAACACTGTAAAGAAAAGAATTTTGATTAGAAAAGGTAGAACACTTTAACCTTCAAAAATCTTCCTTTAACATCTGGCAGGTAGATGGCTATTATCTTCATTTTTCTGATAAGAAAAAAACAACTCAGAGACTGAGCAAATTACTTCCCTAAAGGTACTGAAAGAGATGGAATTAGAAATAAGGCAGTCCCAGACAGATTTTTATGTTGAAGTTCACTAGGCCATATTCACCTGTGCATACAAGACAATTTAAAACTACATCATCTTTTACTTTATGCATACAATTTGTTCCTTTGTAACCACAGTATGGATATGTAGGTCAGAAGAAACCTACTGTGGCACACCAACAAAATGCTTATTTTTTACCTCATACTGTAGTTTCCATGTGAAAACTCCCTGAAGGTTATTTACTGAAGGACTTACCACATCACTAGAATCAAAATGAAACTGCTTTTTGGATTTTTTTTAAAAGAAACATGCTAACTTGTTTATTTAAGGACTTGAGAGAATGAAGATCCATTTCAATTACTGATTGGGACTATAGGAAGGTAAACGTCTCAGTATACATTACTAAATCAACATTGCCAAACCTTAGGTAGCAAGAAAGTGAAATGGTGGAAGAAATCAAAATGAGCACATGCTGTAAGAAACCCACATTAATTGAACAAGCTGGGGGAATATACTGGAGCCTCTTCAAAAGGTATTTCATGATTCCTAATTATAAGCAGAGCATGAACTCCATTTACACTTTTAAAGCTGTGGACAGCTTTTCTAAAACCTAGACGCTAAAGCACTTTTCTGGGTCCTACCCTTGGAGCCCATGATGCACCAATTAGTCAACTATTTTTAACTGTTTAATTTCCAGTATTTTCAGAATACGTATTACTCCAGAAGACTGACATTAGTTAACAGCTCCTATTCACTGTCAATTAAATTAGAGTCTTGGGATAACATCTTCATAAAGTAAAACAAAACAAAAAAACCCTTGGAGTTCAAATTCCAACTTCAAAAGGTTTTGTTGTGGTGGGTTTTTTTAATACTTGCAACAATATAAGCTAAGATGCTAGGCATTACTGAAATGGCTGGAGCAAAAGAACTACTCTGGGAGCAACTCTCTTAGGAGAACAGACAACAGAAGAGCTGAATATGGTACATCTTCAGGGCTAACAGTAAGACTTGCCAGAATGGTAATACTTAACCAATTACTACGAAGATTGATTGTTTTTTTCCAATACTTCTTACTGAGCTGGTTGACTCATAATCTCCAGAAGCAGAGTGTGTACTTAATTTTAATCAGTGGAAGTACCTCTGTTATCCCAATACATGATGACACCCTGAAGCCGGTTTGGTTTACACCAGATAAACCTTACCCATCTAGAATGTGAATTTACCAGCACCATTACACATTCTCCTCCACACAAACAGGTTCCATGGAAACAGAATCATGATTTAATATTTTACCAAGTTTTAAAAGAAACATTAGCCCAATATTTGGTGGATGACTTTGCACAAAGATGGAGCAGCTTATCTATTCAAGTTTGTCTGTTTCTTCCCGTCTTTCTGAAGATTATTTCTAAATTAACTGAGTAAATCAGATAATTCCAAATTTATTTTGGCACAATCCAAACAAGTGCCTCATCTCCTGTGTTTATGAACCAGCAGCTCTGTTACACAATTTAAGAATGTGCAGCTGTTTAGCTTCCACTTTTTTGATAACTGAATCACAGTGAGACTTGATGCTACAGTTATCTGTAAAATAGGCACAGTCTCTGTTGTGTGGACACATTTCATTTCTACTGGCTAACAGAAGTGGTCAGTGCTTGACAGGAACCTTTCTTTTCTGCCTCCTACCCCTCTGCTTAGCAGAAGCCCAAAACAGAAGTAAAGCAACAATAATACCAAGAAAAGAATTTCAACAGGTTATTACAGATTTATATAGAACTGAACTAAAAACAGGGATGTGGAAAAATAACCACAGTAACTAGGAAGGAAATTTGTACCCTTATAAAGGAGCAGTCTGTGGTGGGCCCCAACAATGTGCTACACCCTCAAGGGCACGTGTTCA
Organism: Acropternis orthonyx; assembly: GCA_035583155.1. NCBI lineage: Eukaryota > Metazoa > Chordata > Aves > Passeriformes > Rhinocryptidae > Acropternis > Acropternis orthonyx. The sequence continues at coordinate 39,563,210 of JAWWEU010000111.1, read as the reverse complement.
GCAGCATGAGGCAGCACTCTGGCTGACAGGCTATGTTAGACTCATTTCCTGGCTCTAAGTCTTATTGCTGGAGAGGCCACTTGTGAGCGAGCATCCCTTCAAATCAAAAAACAGACAAACATCAGGACTTGCCAACACCAAATTAAAACTGCAAACCACCACGTCTTGCCTTCACCATGCCTGGGGTTAGTGCTCACTGCACAGCCTCCCCCAAGAGCAGCAGCAAGTACACAACTGTTAAGTCAATCTGCATTCTGGGAAATTGCAACTTGTTACAGCTCAACCTAGGCCACTAAAACTCCAGGAAGATCTTTCCTGTCCACACAGGCAACAAATACAGCTAATGACTGTTTGACTGGAAGGCACCACAACTGAGCAATTATATTTTAAATGTGATCAAACTGGAAGGTTTCAACATCTTCCCATCCTATTAAACATCTAATCTGGCCAAAGAACATGGAAAAAACCTAAGATTCCTGTCTGGGAAGCACATAAATAAAGGGGCAACCTCTCTCAACGGCACTGCTACTAGAAGATACAGCTAGACTTACTTTCCAGGGCCCATCTTCTGCCCACTGACTGCTAAGAAGTTCTGGACAGGTGGAGTCTGAAGTACAGACAGGCCCATTAGGATGTGGCCTATGGACAGCAAACCATTCTGCACAAAAGCTGCTGCAGAGCCGGCACACTATACTAATTTTTCTTTAATTGCTGACTAGAAGGGGATCTAACATGACAGATGCCAAAATTCCTTTACTGATCATCTAGAGTATCTTTCTATCTCCCATGCAATACCAACAAAAAGACCACTGCAGACTTCTGTGTGTTGGCTTTACACAGCAAGTGAGCCAAGAATCACTTTTTGCTGCAAAATACTAAAACTCTGCAATATACATGTGGTCAAGTAATTACGACCAGGCCTAGAAATGTATAGTGTAATTTGCAAATAATCAACTGCCTTTTTCTAAAATACATTTCCATACTCTGTGTTATATAGCTACTTTCACTCACAAATTCCCTGCCCCTAATTTTGAAGCAAGTTTGTGGTAACCACCCAGTTATCACACCATTGAGACAACAACTTAAATTTTCAGATCGAGGTTCACAGGCAATTGATTTTGGACTGCTTATAAAAATGCTGTAACGGACTGTAACTTGAAGAATACAATTCCTGCAATTCTTTGATAATAAAACTGCTGTCCAAATCGAATATTAAATAAACACATTATTTCAGCACAATCATTATCCATCATAAGACACTAAACTAATGAACGGTCCTTCCACCCCAAACTAGAGAACACTGTATGGAGAACATTCCTACTGTATTGTCACCTAGAAACATTTCACAGGAAGCTGATTTTGTTCTAGTAGTGTTGATTTAAAGGTTATCCAGTCAGAGGCACAAAATGAGAATTCATTTAAAAATCTCTTTTTCACTGAAGCTTGCAAAGTGCATCAGCAATTAACAATTCCTATCACTTCTCCCCGTTTGCTGTGAAAAGGTTCAGAACTCGTCTTACAAATTGCTCTTTTGAAGATCAAAGGGAAGCTGAATTTGTCTGTGTGTGCTCTGGATGAGTTTGTAATTTACTGGAACTTTCAGAGGAGGCTTGGCAGCACACTCGTTTGACAGCCCCAGGGCACAGGATTCAGGGGAGCTCTGTGACTCTTCCCTTCTGAGTTCCTTCCTTAGCTTTAATTGGCACCTCATTAGAAATTAATGAAAATGACATCCTCTGTTCTTCCTGCTCCGGGCGTAGTATGCTACAAAAAGGCCCATCACAATTCAGAACACATTCAATTTATATAGCAATGGCTCTTAAGCATTATTTATGAGATGTGAATTTCTTGTCAGCAGTTAATAACTTGAACACAGCGGAAGAAGAATGAAAAAAAATCTTGAGAGTATGCATGTATGAAAACAAACAAATCTTTCTACATCTGAAAAATGTTGTGTTTGAATTGCTGGAACTCCCTTCTCAGTACTGAATTGTTTTCTTCCCAGCAAAACCCTGCAGCACTGTCATATCTGTCTAAAATTCCATATAGTGTCAGGGGAATGAGTGCTGCAGCATCACCTCTCTCTGGACAGGTGTTACAGGAGACCATAGAGCCAATACAGATCTCTCAAAGATCTCTGAATTGGTGTAAAGGAGCAGCCCACTCTCTGTCCCCTGTTCAAAAAGTTGTGCCCCACTGGGCAAGTCCCAGTTATCCGGATCAATAATTTGCAGGTATGTTTACATTAAAACATTGTCTAGTATGTACATATTTTTCTTTCCACTATGTCTCACTAAAAATCTCACTGGAAGAGTCACCAGGACACATAATTAGAAAAGGAGATGATTTCCAGTACTTTTAACATTAGGACAAGATGTGTAACAGTAAACAAAACTGTTATTCTGTGGCATTAATCTCGATTTTAACAAGAGGGTTTCAGACACAGCTTTGGAACAACATTTCTATGTGGTAAATCCTTTTTCCTTATATCCAAGCAAACACACACATTCGTTGTTCTGAAGATGATGTCTGTCTTTTCATTGATCCTGACTATCTGAATTTCTTTTAATGTTTAAAGTTGAGAGCTTTTTCCCATTGCTTCATCAGTTAATGGTTAAGATGCCAAGAATTTAATAGCAATGGTTCAAAGTGCAGATCAAACAGTGTTCTACTTTGACCACTACTTTCGAAGAATGTATGTGCTTACTTTACACCAGCTGATTATATCTCACCACCTCCAGCTGAACATGCATCATTACCTGTGCTTCACGTTATAATAAAAAAGGATAACCCAGTCACATATGGATTTAGGAAATATTTTAAACAAATGAGAATTTAACATATTTATTCTGTTTCATTTCCCACTACCTCCTCCCCAGGGCTTTTGATCTGGATTGTCATTCATGACCTAAAGCAATCTCATCTTAGAGATAGCAGGGCAAGTTGCTGAGAATGGTTTCTAAGGCAGCATCTTTAAAAATGACAAGAGCCACGTGCTGATGAGTATTGGTAGAGCAGCTCAGGTGATTTGAAGGTGAGATAACCTGTGTTGCTCAGTGGCAGAGTTTTGTTTGCTTCTTATTAATATGACTATTACAAGTAAGTAGCACAGTGTATGCTTACATTCACATCACATGAGAGCATTTCATTACAGAAAACACACACTTACTGAATACAGTGTTAATGAAACATTACAACTGCACGGACAAACCAAAGATGTCTAGATTTTTCAGCCCTGTTGTAAGCACGGAAATAGACTCCTGCCTTCTACTTCTCTCATTGAATGTGTGGAATAGAAATGTTTGTAATACAACCTTTAAACTATATAGGACGTAATATACGAATGCAAATTTTCATTTTGTCACTTGCTGCTGAGGAACCCAGATTTTTTTTTTTCATATTAATGTTCTATTAAGACACTTTATGAATTTTAACAGAAATATTTCCATAAAGCTATATATAACCAGTAGAAACAATTAAAAGAATAATTCCTACATTTATATTGCAATAGCATGGAATTATGGAACCACTTCAAGAAAACCTGAGAGGAACCAACTAGATATATCTATAACCCAGTTTACGGGGGGGGGGGGGGGGGCGGGAAAGGCAGGTCTTTTTTTATAATTGTAATAA
>JAWWEU010000111.1:39492226-39559567 GCA_035583155.1 Acropternis orthonyx | reverse complement strand
CCCCCCCCCCCCCCCCCCCCACGCAGGGCTTAGTTGAGAATGGTAAGAACATTTTTGATCAAGAGAAGGACTTCTAAAAAGTTGCTTTCAACTTTGTTGCTGTTATATAGCTCCAATATTGCAGAATGCAGGGAAGATTAATGTTATAGCATAATGGCTAAGCAATCTCTTCTCCAGTCTTCCCAAACTTCTTTTAACTGTCTTGCTCCCAATATTAGGGAGGATTTTCTATATCAATCAGGTACCTGTGAGCAGCTTCAGTCATTTTAAACATGACAAGAGCAGACCAAGGGCAGAAACTCCTGCCTCTATCATGCTGAGCAGAAAGAGCCATACCAAACTGTGTCATTGATAGCTCTGAATCTCTTCAGTTTGATAAAAATGTTACCAGATACTTCAAAATATCCTGACACATGATTTCCATAACAAGAATTTCAACATTACAGCTTTTGATGTCATGTTTGATGGCTTCACAGATAACATATGCTAGGCAGTGCTCCAGTATCTGAAACAAGGCCTACGTCATGTCCAAAGGAGCACAACACAAACAGCAATCTCTACAGGCTGAAGACAGACAGATGCTGAAGAACAGAACAAAGCATAACATGAAATCTTTGCAGCTTTCTATCGCTTCTCTTCACTCAGTATTTGGTATTTGGTATAGGATTCAATAACTGGGTCTTTGTAACTAACTTAGCCAATTCTTCCTCTCCACACTGATGCTCCTCAGGACATGCCCTCTACCCAGAAAATGTTTTTAACGTAATATTCTGTATTTCACAGGTGCAATGTGAATTGCACCTATTGTCTATGCAAATCCTCCTTGGGACATTATCCCCCTTTGGAAATTATCCCCCTGCTGAGACATAGTGAAGTAACCAAAACAAACTTCTCCAAATGTATCAATACAGGCATTGTCAGAGAGCAAAATGCAAGCTTTCAATACATCATAATATGAAAAAATAATCAGCAGGTAAAACTACCACATGCATAATCACTGGGTCTAATGAGCACATTCAAACCAGTTATAAACACAACTTCTCCATGAAGGAGAGAACATCTCTGGAATCTAGTCACATTAATTATTGTTTCAGAAAGATTATTTGCATTTAATATGAAACCCCAAATTAGCTTCTGCATAGGAATATCCTGACATGCCTGACACCTGAACAGTGTCATCAACTTTGGAAAAGCCAGGTTAGATGATTTTAAGTGTATGGTCAACAAGTCTTCCCCCACCAAGAACTAACAAGAATGAAAGCATTTGCAGTTAGAAGTTTTTTTGGTTTTAAGTTTTTAATAATAATATAACATGCAGAATGCAGAGGCTGACCTATGTTCCTTTACACCCTGTAAAAACTTTCACATCTTTGTATATTTCCTGATGTACTTTGTGTTTCTTCTCCTGTCAACTGGGTTTGATGCTCTCCCATCTTACAGGGACTTCTGAAGCTAAATTCATTAATATCTGAGATCTCTTGAGACAAGGCAGTACATCAAGGCCAAAATTTTAAAGGGGAAATTAGACAGCAACTAATTATAACTTTTTGCTACCAGTGCAAGCTACAGGTTCTGTTTAAAGTATCTTTGAAAGATAAAAAATGCAAGCGTTCTCTGTATTTCCACCTCTGATATGGATCTGAGCACGGTTGCATTAGAAAGCCAGATGCTACTGACAAGCAGTACTCACCACAGCGACATGATCCCAGTTCCTGCTGTACTAGTTCCAGTTTTGTTTGGCACTGGAAGCATCGACGTCTACTCTTCTGTTTGGATCGACTGGTTTCTTCAGGCCTGTCATTACTGTCATCCAGTAGCCGTGGCCGTTTCACAGGAGAAGCCTCACTCTCCGACTGTGAATCTGTTGTATTCACAACAAATATTTTAGGAAAAATATTAGAACTTCCTTGCTGAGGCATCCCTTTGGGCAGATTGAAGGTACATTGCTTTCAGCTGGAGCCATCACCAAGCAGTGTGATACTTCCCGTTCTATTGCAATACACACGTTTTCTTAACAACCAAAATGAGCATCAAGTAAAGGAAAAATTATCTTTGTTTCCTATAAGAACCCCTCCTGCTGTCAATACTGAATATAAAATGAAGTGATTAGCTTCCTTCCAGCTGTGGCTGGATCATATAGAGATAGATACATGTAGAGCACACACCATCCTAAAACAACTGCAGGCTTCATCCGTCATCTTGTTTAGTTTCTCCTGCATGCCTTCTTTGTTCTCCCCACACAAACTAACTAAGAAAGGCTGCTGATAAAAACAACAGAACACAAGTTTGACCTATTTCCTCCCTGGGCAGGAGGGAGATTTCTAAGGCACAGCACAGCACGTAAATTATGATTCTTACGACTGAAGGCAGTACATGAAAACACCATACTGTGCTTCCCTCTCTTTCCACGTGGCTAACAATTTAAATGTAAAATCGTATAAACCAACAATACAAACCTAAACAAAATAAGCACGGTATTTTGTATAAATTCCAAATGCTCAGCCATTTTTAAAGAATTAGTCAGAATACTATTTGCATCAATAACTTTATAAATTCCATCTTTTAAGAAAATAGCGTATCCAAAGCCTTAAGAAGTTAGAAGTTCAGGATAGTCTTACTTCAGGTAGTGCAGTGCCTTCTTTTGAGGTTTTTTTTTGGTTGTTTTTTTCCCCCCCCCTTTTTTATGAGGGAGAGTATCTTGACCAGGGTTCTAGAGTAGCACATGAAATGTACATTACTGACTGGAATGTGGGATGCTCAAGCCTTGTTTCTGTGGCATGTCAAAGCCAGCAGATTTCAGTGGATCTGCTGCTCTGCAATCCAAGTCAGGACAGGCTAGAAAAGACATTTTCCCTTCCCAAAACTTGTGCACAGCAGAATTACTGCTGTATTTCTTTGTAACAGGAACTGCAAACAAATTTAATCCCAACTGTACTAACATTTAAATTATTTGTTGTAGAGCTGCAAGGAGCTGCTGAAAGCCATTACTGTAATCAGTCAGAATTCCAGGGCATGATGGTGATCAAGGAAAAAAAATTAGTTCAGTTAAATCCATTTTGAAAGGACATTAATCCAACAAATAACAGGGTAAGTGTATCTTTTTTTGGCTGGATGGTAACCTGTTGAACATGTTTGCACCATTATTTTAAGATTCCATTGCTTATGTCTACCTGTCTACTTTGCGTAGCTGTCTTGGATTACGCAGGAACAGGTACCAGCTGTGGCCAAACCACTGTCCATATCCCTGTTATGTCAGCTATCTTACCTGATCCACTGCTTATCATGAAGACTTTGCTTAAGCAAACACTTAAAGAAGTCAGACTCAAAGTACCTGCTTGCTTCTCCCTCCAGGTATGCTCTGTTAACTTTCCCTGGATCCTCACAAGCAATATAGATTAACCCACGTTTCTTACATGTGTTTCAGCCCTTGCACCATGGTGTTTTTCCAGTTGTTGGACTCTCCGGTGTTACAGCCATTACAAATACACAACTTGCCTCACTGGGGTCTACTTTACTTCTCTCATATTGCTCTTAAGATATGCTGAAAATGTGCCTGGCTTTACAATAAGTACAAAGACTCTTTATCTCATATTTTATAGTAGAGTGAGATGCTCTCTGCACAGTATACAGGTGAAAAGTTTTTATTAAGCTGCAATGATTTCATCTGATGTGTACCTCAAGAAAGACGGCCTTTTGAGCAGTGTCATAGAGTAAAACTTACACACGTATTAGGCCTAAACTGACATTCAGTACATAACATACTCCACCTTTGCATGCTTGGCTGTGCAGGAGCCTTGACAAGGAAAAGAAAGCAGTGCATAATGAATTAATACAGTTATGGAACAACTAGTCCTGTCTTAAATCTCTGCAGAAGATGATCCAAGGGAAAGATCCTCTGCACAGACTGCCTGGCACTCTGAACAGAGATCCCAACTCATGCTGCAAGCCCAGCAGTCCTGTCACACAGACACTTGTTTGCAGCGTGCCTAGAAGACCAGGGTAGCCTTAAGTGAAGGATGCCCCCTTCAACAGGCAGTTTGTGTACTGCAACCTGGTTGACTCAGTGTTCAGTAAAAACCTGTTCCAGCCCACCTTGTTGCCAAGGATGGTGAACTACATGATTTGTGGTTTATTCATTACTCAGAGAAACAGATACACTGCTATTTTGGAACAGTCACCACAGTTCCCACACATCTTTGCTTCTGGAAACATACACCATTCTGGTAGTTCTCAGGTGCAGATCTGGTGTTCTGAATTAAAGCGATGGAAACTATACTGGTCTGCTTATAATATAATCCAAATAAGGGATTTGTGGTATGAATCAACTAGTGTCTAATCGGTTAATGAAACCATATGCCTTAATGAGAAAAATAGTCATCCCAAGACAGGCTAGTAGTCCCATAAATTAAAATATTTAATTATACACTTCCCATTAATTGGTAATGACTAACTGAATATTAGCATAAGTTGGTTAATATCACAGAAATGAAAACTTAGGTATCTCATATTTTAAAATGTGTGTCTTTCTGCCATAAATTAAAACATTTTTAACACTGAGGTAAATGTAACCTGAGTTTCCTGGACTGCACCGTGCCTTGAACACATGAGCCCATGCTCATCTTCATTACAAACCAGACCAACAGCACAGGTGCTTACATCTTCTCATGGGCAAGTACAAGGAATGAGGAGAAGGAACAGATCAGAAATTTGAACCTTTTAGATTCAGTCCTGTTCTTCCAGATCTCGTTGCCTTCCACAATAGTGACACAAGCAATACAAGACACAAAGTAAATCTTCCAGCACCTGGAATCTCTCTATATTAAAGTTCAGAGATCTGATAGCAAAAGGAAATTGTCACACACAGCTTTACAACCTGGAATGCAGCAGGAAAAAACACCTATGAACAGGCTGAAGTGCTGCAACTGGAATCGAGTAAATTCCCAGTGTGAACATTTGAAAAATCAAAAAAGCTACAGAGAAGAGGATTCTCTTAGCCAGTGACTGACAGTGGCTTTCCTCAGAAGGATGGTTTGTACAGCCAGAATTGCTTTTTCCTTTGCTTTTAAAAAACATTTTTCCCACTCAATCTGCATTTTAGCATTACACCTAAACCAAAAAATACCCAGTATGAGAGGAAAAAAGAATGCTCTCCTTTTACCTGCAGATGTCAAAAGTCGTAACACTTCTCTGAAAAGTGAAGAAAAACAATAAGGATGAGAGATACCCAAAATTTCACAAAGGAACTGCTCAGAAGAGTAACTGCCATTGACACTCCGATCGCAATTTTAATTCTGAGTTAAAAAAGAAGGATTCTTCTAATCGGTATCTGATGATGGAGATCCTTCTAATTGTGGTGACTCTTTAAAACACCCATTTGAAATGAGAGAACGAAGTAATTCAGCAGAGCAAGACAAACTGGAGGCCTGTCTGGAATCAACAAGCAGAGCAGTGTTCTTAAAACTCTTATGTCATGGACAGAAACTCCTATTTGTTCCTCACTGTCACTGTTCTCACCTTCATCTTCACTGTTCTCCCCTCAAAACTTTTCAAATAAACAGTGTCTGAGCTGAATTCCACTCTCTTATTCTCCTGCCTTGGAGGAATTTGCAGACTACATGCACATCGTATTTACAGTAAGAATCATGGTGACTCTATCATGGGATTTTGGGGGGAGACTGAGATGCTCTCAGCCCAACAGAGATGTGGGCTGAGAAAATATAACTGGGAAGGAGGAAAGATGGAATAGATTGGAAAATAGTAAGAGAAAGAGGATCCCTCCTCTGCTGTTGCTTGCTTCAAGAAGATGAATCTGTTTAATCTCTGGTTTCATGACAGCTTTTAAGGCACTCAGGTTTTTTCTCTTTTCATAAAGAACCCATCACACTGACAGACTGGCATTTATGATCTCAGCTGTCTGTGCAAACATGAGAAAGAGCAATATTTAATGAACCCTCAAATATTACTGCTATCTCCTCTGAAACTATTTTAAAACAAGCTTGAGCTGTTAAAATCTCGGTCCCTAAAGAAACTTACACGGTCACAGACAATAACTATGTAAAAGGGATTAACTACTGTTTGAGCAATAGGTTGTTGCCAATTTCTAGTTGATTTTTTCCCCCTTCATTATTCCATTCTTAGATGAGGGATTACCTAATTCCCTGGCACGTTGACTATGCATTAGAAATTTAATATAGAGGGAATTTACAAACCTTTCCTATCACATTTACTAGAAACATTACTTAAAATCACTTCCTATACTTCAAATGAACCTGAAATTAACACAGTTGCTCTAAAACCATTTGCTTGACTATTAACAAAGAGACAGATATTCAAGATTAACACCTTATGAGCCAAATTTGATAATTGTGACCACCTCAGTCCATCCCTCTTGCTGTAGAGTGCTATGGGAAAAGTTATTCTGAAACTCTGACATTTACACTGAAGTGAACATCTGCTCACAGAGTCATGACTGCATCTCAAAGCTGTGCTCCTCTTATGAAGCACTCATGCTCATAAGAAATTTATTTCTTTTGTGAATTCACCTCAGTTTTTCTTAAAACACTACAGATAGACATATCAAAAAATCTTACATAAACCCTTTGGTAATATTTAACCACACAATCTCTTTTCCAGTATCATCGCAGTGCCCTCAGCATCACCATTTCAACAATTTAATATTTCCCCTCCACAGAGTCTAAAAGCAACTTCACTAAAACTCAATGTCCCTAAACAATGCAGAATAGAGAGAGCACATAGGAATAGTCTCTACAGAACTCACATCCCATCACTTGCTCCTTTGCCTCAGGAGGCCCTCCATGAAATCACACTGGAGACCATAAATAACCCCCACAAGTTGCATTATGTAAGTTATTATTTCTCATCCATCACCACCAACCATGCAACAGTAGCTGTTTCCAGCTCTAATGAGTGAAAACAACCAATACAAAACCCACACAACTTTTAGCCTACCTCTTTGAGATACATAATGGAAAGAGTTGCTGCAAGACCTTCCAAATGCAAAACATTACTGATGTGCTTCAAACTCTGATAGAAAAATTCACCTTCCACCCTTTGATACAGAGATTAACAAAAAACGATTCCATTACAGAAAATTAATTGAAATGCTGGGGTTTATTTAATGAACAATAAAAAACAGAAAATAAAAAGAAAAAAAATAAGGAATTTAGCTTGTATTGCTTTGAGTGTAAGCACGGCTTCATTTCTCCAAAATGAGAGCTGGCACAAATAACGTGTTTCTAGGAAACAGGATTTGGAGATACCTAATTAATTTATCTACCTACCTACCTGAGCGAATGACTATAAATGTAGGCATATGATTTCAAGAAAACAGAAAAGTGTGGGAGCATAACCATATATATAATTTTGATAACATTCCACCTGCACATAAGAAAACACTTTTTTACTGTAGGGGAGACCTGATACTGGCACAGGTTGCCCAGGTGGGTTTGTGGAGGCTCCATCCTCAAAGGTACTCACAATCTGACTTTACATGGCCCCCAACCTGCTCTAAGTGATTCTGCTCTGAGCAAGGAGGTTCAACCAGTCTCCAGAGGTCACTTCCACCCTCAGCCTTTCTGTAATTCTGAGATTCATGGATACAAAAAGGAAACAAAAAAATTATATACTAATTCCTTCCCATCTTTCACATTCTTGGTTTTCCTCTAAACCTGTATTGTCAGCATCATCATCTGTCAAAAAGGAAGTATACTATACTGCAGTGTTACCTAATGAGGCTATTAACTACCATCTCTAATGAAACAGAAGAGACTAACCTAGTGCATGCTGAAAACTGTATGACAAACAGTGAACTACACAGGCTCCTGCATGCATTTTAGCTAAGATATAATTAGAAAAAGTGTGAAAATGCTTATTATCCTTTCTTGTCAATAAAATTCCTAAGTGTTAAATTAAGGGAAAAGCTAATTAGTTTTCATCTCATATTTAGGCTCCTATACTACACCTGTTTTATAGTTACGATTTTGCATTACTCCCCCCACACTCTCTGATATCAGCATGTCTTTTGTTAATAGAAATGTTCATTTATTCCTCAAGTATTTTTACTCTTATACAAAATTGATTCAAACAAGCACGTATTTAAATATATTCAGCTTCCTGTACTGTACAGTTCCTTTGGTGGATTAACTTAGGGCATTTCAATTAGTAAACACATTTCCAAAGGCAATGGCCACTTCTGTTGCTGCTGACTGAAAGAAGGATTTTGTTTGTTTAGGTAACTGGGTGAATGGAGCTCCTTTCCTGAATTACACCAATGGGCAGAAGAGCCCACAACAGATGAGCTTGTGAAGAGAGAACAGGTTGGACAGTCCTGCAGAGCACCCAGCCTGCTGTTCATCTCATGCTCCAAGGGTAAACACCTGAAGAACATGTTTAAAAACAGCTGCTCACAGCAAAATCATACACAGACCATCCTGCTGGTATCTGTAGACACAAGACTGAATTCCTGTGGTCTTGATTACTGGGGGCAACTGATGCAGGGTAGAAGCTTGATGATCTTCTAAGGATGTTAAGGGAAGCTGGTTTAGGCTGTCAGTGTACTTTTTTAATAGTTGACAAACAGTATCTCAGGCCCTTCATATATTCAGACTATTAAAAAGAATGAACCTTGAAAAGGCCAGAAGAGGAAAATGGGCCAGAAGAAGAAAAAAGGCCAAAACATTTGACTTAATGGTTTTCAAAAAACATATTTTACAGTATTTTAGCAGCACAGGGTTAGGGTTGGGAGAGGCACAAAGGCAAATTCTGGTGACAGCTAAAGTTGAACAACAAATGACATTGTAAGTGGCTTGAAAAATCAGAGCAGGATTATTAAGTGAAGAGATAATGCACATATACAGATAGCTAACTAGAAGAATGGACACAAAAAGGAAGAAAAAAGTCGTAACATGGCAATATACATGATAAAAAACTTATGAAGGCAAATCATAAACATCCTGGCCGTTCCACAGCACCTGAAGACTACGTAGTAGTATGTGCATATTTACATATATGAATATGTATGTAGAAATACATACATAAGCTCACACTGGTTCTGATAAAATGGGAAATTCAAAAGCATTCAGCATTGCTAGTTTTGGTTTTGTTGACTTTAATGAGAGCCCTCTTATGCTTTGTGAAATTCTCTAATATTCAATTAACAAGAATAGATAATGCTATAAATACCGCATATTTGTTAGTCAGCTCCAGAGTGCATGAATAAGCGGTGCTGCTCTGCTTCCAAATCCTAGTGGTATACTCCAGCTATGTCCTCATCAATCAGATGGTATATAGTATTCAGCAAGGTAATTCTTCAAACTAATAGCCTAAAACCAGTTCTATATAGAAAATACTTGCTCTGTTATTTTTCATTCACACACAGAGTTTTCCTTAGTAGACCCTTCCCCCCACTGGTGTAATGAGGGTTTTCCAAGGCTAAGAAATAGATTCAGAAGAGGAATTGTAAAGAACCCTTGCTTGCTAGCAGTGAAAAAAACCCGTATTTTCAATATTTATCTTTCAAAAAAACTGATTTGTCATTAACTGCAGAACCTCAGCGATGCCATTAGCAACAGAAATCTTGCAATGAGAGACCACAGTTCCAAGGACTGTAACTGATTAATGTCAAGGAAAAGAAAACCTAAGAGCTCCTGTATTTTGATAAAATGTTACTGAATGCATTGTGAGTAGGTTCAGAAATGTACAGCTAATCTATCTTCAAGGTACACTTGGTTTTGATTTCATTATTTTAAATAAAACTTAAAAATCAACTCATATTTTGTGTTACTTTTTCTAGCCATTTTTGTTGAAGGAAAAACAGTGAGCCCTGGCACAGAAGACAATTCCTGTACACCTGCTTGCTTTCTACATGCCATCAGAAGTCAGGCTGGATTTTTTTAGTAAGCAGTTCTTACTATTTGGAAAGGAGATGTTTGGGAAACTTCTACACTCACCTGAACCAAAGACAGATCTACACAAAGGGAGAAGCAGAGCAGACCAATGAAACTGAGAGGATGCAACAGTACATACACTGTCTTGTGTCTTACATCCAGCTCTTTCTCAACCCTCTTTTGCCCCAAGATGTTGGTCTCATTAGTTATTTCCTGAGTTTATGTTATGGGAAATTTTTTGGAACACGAATACGAAAAGAAGTAACTTGTAGGGTCACTAAACCGTCAGGCAAACACATTCCTCACTCTGTAGGAAGATACACTTTCTCCCATGTATGCTCAACAGACTAAAGAATACTTCCGAGAGACTCTAGAATTACCTTCGTATATTTTAAGGTCCTTATGACAGTTATCATCTAAATGAAAATACTGAAAACTTGTTCTTCAAAATAGTCTGGTGCTCACTGAAATAATTAAGTCAGAATAGAGACCTTCACCATGAGTCAGATGACACCTTTGAGGCATTGCCCTCACATCAAAAAGTACATTATGAACAGGGTCATGGATTAGCTCACTGCAGGTTACATGTGTTTTAAATAGTGAAAAAAATATTTAAAGAGTAAATGTAAGTGGCTATTTGTTTCAACTATATTTCAGAACAGTTATTTAATGCTGAACTTCTTAAAAAGTCTCATTTGATAAATTATCCCAACAAGGAAGCTGCCTGATCTGTACAGATCAGATCAGGGTGCTGACTGCTGAGGTGAAATCAATTCAGTTCTTCAGCCTGACAGGAGTCAGGTTTTTAAAGTTGATCTCAGCTATTCTTTGTGCCATTCTCCATACTGTCTTGCTGGACAAACCCAATCAAAATTAAAGCAAACCCTAAGCTACCCCAATCCTGTTCCAATAGGCTGTAGGTCGGCAATGCAGGACATACAACCCTGATTTCTCTGCCCTTCAAATTAATGGAGATGTGACTTATTTAAAGCTATTCCAGCAGTCCATGGCCATGAAACAAAGAATTCAGAGCTGCTGGAAGCATAATGCCAAGTAAGCTCAATAGATGTATATTCTTTGATAGTAACTATGTATCTTCTGTTACTAACTGATCAGAGAAATCCTGATAGTTTGGAAAACTAAATGTGGCATGAAACCACTAAAAAATATTCAAGGTAAAGTTGCTTCATTTTAACCAAAATAAAGGACAAAATATTTACTCTTCTGTTTCAATGAATTTGAGGACAAATCCTTTGTTACAATTCTCTATGACTTTAATAAAAAGATGGTGGTATCTGAATTTTAGAACACAATGATCTTGAAAATGTACAGTTCTGTATTTGGCAACAATTTCATCAACCAGACTTAAAAAAAGGTCATAGAGAAAATGTAGTGAGGAAGCGTTAATGGCATCAGCACATATTTTTTTCAAGAGAGAGTCTCTTTTACCAAAGCACAGGTCACTTATCCCACACTAATGTCCCCAGAGAACCCTGCTGCATGAACGGTTCTCCCAGCTCTTCGCTTTGCATTGACCGAACCAACTCTCCCACCTTTCCATGGATCTCTCTCCTGGCTCCTCTCTGCAGTGCTTTGAGGCACTAAATGTCAGCCTGTACTTTTAGAGCCTGCCAGTCTCAGTTCTCATTAAGTACTATGAATGGTATTGAGGTTAGACTAAATACCTTTAATCACTCAGATAAGAATTGTTTTCTGTTATGATCACTGAGAAAAAATTAGGTTGGAAGGGATTTCTGGGGGTCACCTAGTCCAGCCACCTGCTTGATGCAGAGTAAACATCAAGATTTTAGATATATCTTCAAAACATTGTCTATAAGAATCTGTAATTTATCTATACAGCAGATGAAAAAAGGCTTTCACAGCCACGTCACATTTCTCATGCCCATGGCCACTTCAACTATTTACCTTTCTCACTTCATGAACAATGCAAAGAAAAGGTACACCTGCAAACCAGTAAATATGAAAGCTAATTTCAAAGAAATGCTACAAAAAGTTTCCATTCATCTCAGTTTAGCACAAGCAGATGTAAGTACTCCTGTCCTAATACCACATGACAGAAAAATAATCTATTTATTTTATCCTGGCTGTACTGAATAGACAAGGATAGCAGTCACTGTTTTGACTTGTTGTCAATGCTGCTGCACACCTTTTCATTTCCAAATGCTGTAATTTTTCCGCTACTCAGAAAAAAATTATGTTCAAAATTAAACAGCATGAGTGATTAATGTACAAACTATGAAGATGCTTGCAAAACTTCTCTTTAGATCAAAGCAAGTACTGATTAAATTTCAAGGCATTTTTTTCACTACAATTTAGTAAAGAGATGATTTAGATGTCTAGCACAGAAATGTGCTAGACTGTGATAAATAAAAATCAAGGAAGACTTTAAAAAAAACCCCACAATTATTGTGTGCTAACAAGCTCTTCTAAACCTTGTCAGAAACAACTGAAGTTTTTAAAATTCAGAGGTAAGGATCATCACAGCTATAGCTGACTTTTAACTTTTGATATAGTAACCCCAAATCCATCCCTCTGGATTCTCCAAGGACACTGGTTATAACTCATTTAGTCTACAATGCTTGGGATGAATTCAATTTAAAAGAAAGTTCAGGTGAACCATACCCACTATTTTTAATGAATGAGGTTGACTTTTTAAAGTCGAAGAACGTGATAGTGAAAATAAATCATACAATTAGAGCAAGTTCTTAATTTTGTTTACAGGTATGACTATTATGATCTTTACCATTAGGTGGATTTTAATTTACAATAATCATAACACTTTGAGAAGGCTCTTAGATAATCAGTAGGAGAGGAAACCAATCTGTCCACCCAGAGAGCAGGAAGCACAGAACAGATAATACAGCCTGTCACAGAAATAGGCAATAAGATGAGGTAGTAAAAACCCATCAACATACATCATCTGATCACGGTACAGTGTCATCTCCCAGCCTCTATTACCTCTTGCAGCATCAGTGCAAGGCCCAGACACTTTATCCTGTTTATAATTGCTGATGAGCAGTAATAAGACCTCCATGCCTCAGCTCTTGTCCGTTCCACTTCAGCACCCACCTATTAGGTTGTAACTTTTATTTACAGCCTTGCTTGATGTGCTGTTCTATTAGTACAGCTGGAAACTGAGTGGCAGGGTTGGGGGGGGTGGGGAGAAAGAGTGTCCCTAATGGGCACTATTATTGCTAGGACTGGGTGATTTATTATGCTGCTCCAAGGCTGTTCTATCATCACTTTCCTGTTGGTGGAAGAGCTCCAAGAAGGTTGGATTCCTAACACAATGCCCTCTAGAAGTCAAACACTAAAGAAAACCTTAATAGTCCCTTGTAACACCTACGAAAAACATACCTCAAAGTTGGTTTAATGCTATAAAGCCCCCATCAATACTTTTCTGTGTATTTTTGGCTCAGGAGCTTAACACTTCAGAGCAATTAAAAAAACATGTATCTGTTAGTAGTGTATGAGGTCCTTTTGTCCTTACTCAACACACAGAGATTGATAAAATCATATCAGTTCAATGATTTTGTGGGTTTGGCTCTGGCTTAAAATCTGTGTGCTTTTATTTCCACAACCTGACCTTCCCGTGCCTCCTAAAAGGCTGTCCTCTGGATTGCACAGGTTCAGCCTCAAAGTATTTAGATTCCTGGCACTGCTACAAGCAAGAACATGTCTTAATATAAGTACATCAATAAACTCGAAACTTCAAAAAGGGCCACAGGCCTGCTTAGCCACTTTACTCCAGCAATGAAAGAATTATTTCCATCTTCTGGACTCAAATTTTAAACTAGAAAACACATAGAGCAAAGAGACAGATACTCAGGTTGTACAATATAAACACTACCATACCAATCTATGACAGATACTCTCATAAAATGTGAGCTACCTGCACACATAACTATACAAAGTATTACAGATGCACATTTCTCATGAACTGCTACAGAGAAATAAAGTACTTAAAACCTCACCGACTTTATGGATATAATGTGTGAATTGATTGTATCATTACCACATTTTGTCTGCCTGTTTCTACCACCGTCTCTACTGCACAATTAAAAACTAACTGAACACACTTACACGGTTCCATCGATTTTTTTACCATGTTTCTTTAAGCTGCAGGAAAATGTTTTAAAATCTGGCTGTTCAGAGTTGTGTAGTAAATCATTATTAAAGTTGTCCAGCAGAAAAACAAGAGTAATACGCCACTTGGTACTGCACTTCCACAACATGGGCACCTGATACAAATGGGATCTGGATGCCCTGCAGACGAAAGTAAGTCTCACAGTATCTGTCATCAATCATCACATTACCTAACCATTAGGAAACAAATCAAAATACATAAGAGGCTATACACTAGGCCATTTTTTTCCCTACAAAATCTTCAGACCACTGGCTCTTAAAAACCTTTGAGGCATCATCCAAAGTAATGATTGCAAGGCTTTATTCATTCTTTTTTATTATAATCCTTGTCCTGTGGGCACACTGGAATAGAAATACTTTTTACCACAGTGATGACTCTGACAAACAGGAGGGAAAAACCCACTACTTGGTATCATAATACTATTTTTTATCAGAACAGCTCCTATAGCATGCAAGTTGACAAGTGCATTAGGTAAAATATTTTTTCTGTAAGAGAACTTTTCCTATGTCTTGGCAGATTTACTGTTTTGATCTTTCTTCAACTGTTACATTCATGGTAATAAAATATGAAAGGTTTGGGTCTTCCTTAATATCCTCCTGATAGGAACTAATTTGTTCTAATTTTCTGTCTCAAATGCTGATTTAGGGAACTTTAGCCAAAAACTGTGCTTGAAGGGGGAACAAAATTACACAGATGAAATCCAACACAACACTCTTCCTTCAAAGCTCTTCCAAGCAGAAGAAATGCAGAATACTTACAGAAAATAGGCTTATACACAATGTGTGCTGTTGACAAATATTGCTTGCATCACTTAAATACCTTCCTAGGAAGGGACACTAAGCTGAAGTGATCATAGTGTGAAAGAATGTGCTGGGTTTGGCTGTGATAGAGTTAATTTCCTTCACAGTAGCTAATATGGGGTTTATGTTTTAGACTTGTGGTTAAAACCATGACAAATGTTCACCTACATGGTATGCTGCTTATGCCTAAAGATGTCACAGCATTTCTGGGTAATATTTTGCAGTCAGTGTTTCCTTGTCAATTCCCATGAAAACATTGGAATTTATTTTAAAAAATGAAAGTTTGCTGAAAATTCAAGATCTGGAGAAAAAAACTTTAACTCCTGGTAAAAGGTTTATTAGCATAAGGGGCTACAAATAAAATATGTAGATTACTGAGTAAGTGATGTAACATTACATGAAATTGAGGTAATAATAAAATCATTAGGTTTAGTTGAGTAAAGAAAATAGTTATGGCATCAAATTAAGGATCTCATTGTTTTCTTGCAAAACACAAAATGAATAACATACAAGCATGAGACCAAACATTAGCACAAACCACAAATAAGAGAACTACTGAGCAAAGTTAGCTGAACCTTTAATTGATATTTTTCAGCATGTCTTGTAGCTACATCTGCCTTATTCTAAGGAGCTTTTACTGTCACCATTTGATGCTCCAAATAGTAAATTTACATGCCTTTTTGATAATTACAAGCATATTTCTTAAGAAATATTCCTACAGTACTCTCTAGTTTATTGTATCTATAGCACCATAGCAAGCTTTTAAATTACTCTGCAATGAAAACCAGAGTTAAACATTACAACAGCTAACATATAACCAAAATACAATTTGGCAATACCATAAGCAAAGCAGGTTAGCTTGCAAGGGATACAGTGGCAAACATTCCATCCTGTTTAGGTACACCTCCACAGCTACACAGAAAACAAAATCCAGTCTTCCTATTCTGGAGAAGTATCTTTTAGCGCCAAACTTCGGAGTGTTCTTTGGCAAACACTACTCACAACATTGCCACAGATTATCATGTATTACTTGAGAAGTTTACACCTGCACCAAGTGCAAGGTAATGCAGCTTTTCTTTAACCTTCCTGCACTGCAGAACAAGCCAATTTGTAACATCACACATTTGCTGCAAGCTAACAACACACAGTTCTGCTAAACAAACAGTAACTTGAAATACTTTTTGGAAGAATGACTTCAGAGGAAATTCTCCTCAAACCCCTTAAAGAATAAGGGCCCTTAATCAAACAGGAATACCGATTCCTTTCTGTACACTCAGTATGGCTCAATTGGTACATAAATGCAGATATAGGCAAAAATTCTTTTGGACAGACTGCTAGAACATTACCACTACTTACACACCCTGCCACTCCACAGGAGGTTATGGCTTCCTACAGTGATGTTGGTGGAAAGCATTGTATGAGCTCTCCTTAATCCACGCAAAACAAAAGCCTGGAAACCTGAGCCACCGCAAATAACTTGGCTGCCTGCCTGAATGAGTGCTCACATGATTCTTCATGACAGATCTGATACAAAAGCAGTGACTTCAGCCCAGCAATGACCTAACTTGCCACTACTAATACTAGCTCTGTGAAGAGATTATCCATCCATACCCTGCATGTAGAAGAAAGGCATCAAATGATCCAAAGCAGGTAAAACCTAGTCTCAATGCAAACATCAGCTGTCTATACTGCATCTTCAGTCAGGGAAAGTAAAGTCAATATACCCCAAACAGTTTTCTACTTGATACCTTGCATTTCAAGGGGAGGATTTGCAGAACACTATCACTGTCATTAGACATAAATCAAACCAATTTCACACATACCTTGTTTTCACAAATTTTAACGGAAAACAGAATGTATTTATGGAATTGTGTATAACAGGATTCTCAGGTGAATTATCTGCCATACCAATCCTTGGATATACATATTTCTGTCAGCAAAGCAACAATATTTATTATCATTTGGCACTTGACAGCTATAGTTACTACCTTTTACTATTAAACTACAACCATACAGCTAAATATCATACAAAACCCAATTCCTTGATCCCCACAAAACACATACCTGAGTCGCAAGATCTTTTGGTTGGTGTGGTTAACGAGGCGTGAGCTGTACCTGTGCATGGCCCACCTGGAAACAGAGAAGATCATATGTCTCAAAATACCCCCTATATTTAGCATTTAAAACCACATCAAGATTATACTTCGGAACATAAAATACTGAGGAGCATTTCTTTTTGGAAAGCGGATTCAGAAGTAGTCTACCACTCAGTATCTCTTTCCCAGACAAATCTGATTATGTCTTGTGCTGAAAAAAACAGAAGAAAACTTGGGACCAAGTTAGACTTTATAAATATTTCCAGCTCCCTTTTTAAGAAAATACACATTGTAATTGCAATGGTAGAAATGTATCTAACTAACCCACAAGTAACACGAGGCACAAAGCGATCCCTTCTCTGATGTCAGCAGGAACCTTGCTACTGACTCCAGTGAGATAATGACTTCCCCTCTTATCTGGTCCTCATTAAGTGCGGCACAAGTACACGTTAACAAACTCTTTCCATGTTCTAGGTTTTTCAGCGCTGGACTCTTGTCCACTCATCTGGTATCTGCTTGGCAGTAAATTGCTTTCTGGCTTTTTCCTTAACATGCATCATCGTTGAGGAGTTCTCCAGAGATCTTGTTAAAATAGCCACCAATTGAGTGTACTCAGTGACTTGCAGTAAAAATAAATAAATAAAAATAAAATCTGTGTAGGGAAGCCAAGAAAAATTGACATTAGCAGTACCAGTGGTAATAACACATCATAGCTTTGGAAACAGGATATTATAAATTGGATGATGCTAGAGAGCCTGAAATTGAGTTAGACCTACTAGAGTTTGGCTATCAAAACACCAATAATCAAGTCTGCACTGAACTGCTGGTGATACAGTAGGACTTTACAGGCAATATGAGAGAGCTTAGTATGACATGATAACCTTAACGTAATTCTTCGTGCCCTGAAAAATACTTTTCCCCTTATATTTTTCTTACTCTTGGCATATTTGGAAAGTAGGACTTCAAAAAAAAAGAAAAAAAAAGACAACAAATAAATTTCTGCAATTGGGAGCAAAATATGTGAGGAAACTACTTTGGCACATTTGTTTTCAATGAAATGCACTTATGAACAGAGTTTTACACTTCCCGTTTTCCAGAGAAGAACCAATACATTTTTTGAGTTCCTTGTTCTCCCCAAAAGTCCCTGTGGCAACATACACCATTTCACAGCTATACAACAGGCAATCTTTCCAGAGGTGGTTGCAAAGGCCAACCAGCCAATTCTTGGCCTGCAGGCAAACACTGAGGCCACTCATTAGGGCCTGGCCTGAGGTTAAATGAAGTATATGGACATGGAGAAACTACTGAATGTGACATAAGAAATTGCTGTTTGTGACAGGCAACAGCAGCTTAAGCAGGTGGCAGATGTTACAGGCAGTGCTGCATTTTGGAGGCTGGTAAGGAGGGAGCTGGTGAGAAATGGCTGGACTCCACAGATAAGTGGAGGGGGGTGGTGGGGATCTCTCTGCAGGGTCAAGTCTGAGAAGAGCCAAACTTGTTTCTGCAGTGAGGAGGACTGGGAGGCCTTGGGTGGATGCCTTTCCTACCCAACAATAAAGCACCTTGAATAGATGGATCAAGCATTCTGGTATCACCAAGGTGGTTCTGCTTCAGGCCTGACAGCACTGGCAAGCAACAACTGCTTCACAACTGGAGATGATCAAGTAAGCTGAAATAACTTTTTATAACATAACCTTTTCTAGATTGGAATATTTTAAAAAAAGAGAGAAAATATTACCTTGTCCTATGTTAGTAATACTATTGTAAAAGGCTCAAAAAATGCCTGGTCTAGGGTTTGGTGCATTTGGGAAAAAAATCACTACTGGAACAGAATCCTTAGCAAGTTTTCTACTGAAACCTTTTGATTATTCAAAAGATTACAGAGCAGATTTGTTAAGTCAGTCTCAACTTTCAAAGACCAAGTATTTGGTTTCAATATGGAATTTCTGTAAACAATATATACAACAGGGTATGGAATTTCAATTAACTGACTTTAGATCACAGCTGCCTCTTAAGATGCAGCAGCGCTTCTGTAAACAATTTTAGTTACGTTCTCCCGATTTTCACTGAATAGACAGTGAGAGGCATCATCACTGTGGACTAACAAATAAGACTAATCCTTGCAATTATTGTACAGTAAATATTTACACTAGCTGATACTTTCAGCATCCAGCTAAACGTAAGAACTTTATTACTCACTCTCTAAAGTACAATAAGTTGGTATGTATTCTGCACTTCCCTGTGTCAGAGTTTTTCTATTATTTATTCTTCCCTCATTAGGTATTGCTTTCATACAGCTTTGATTTGTATAGCACAGCACCAGAGTTCCAACAAAGAATATCTTGGGATTTGCATGCATGTACACTAGTGCCTAATAACCAGCGAAGGCAGCACGTACTTTGCAGCATTTCCTTCTGCTACTCTTTGTTCCACCATTAAAAATGTCATGCATAATTCAGTATTATGGGTTTGACTGTGCAATTCTATGTGGAACACACCATGTTGAATCTTTCTGTATACACAACTGCTAATGCAGGCTATCTTTGTTCTTTGAAACAGGGCAGTATATTTCTCACAGCTTTGATAAAAATTTTGCATGTGAGAAAGAAAAGGGAAGTCGGATAACAATAGAACACCAGTTCTTGGCTATTCACAAGGGCAGGCTTATAACTTCACATGATTCACGATATATATGCATCTTTACTGCCAAAAAGTAAGTTTTTCCAGGGTATTTAACTGTGTTACATTAAACACTTCAGTGCACAGTCAAAGGCCACACATCTGGCTTCTACCATAACGCACAGGGCTGTAAGACTTCTTTTCTCAGCACAAACAAGAGATTAAAATGGAAGAATAGAGATATCTTTCTACTCTATATCCAATTAACAGATTAAACAACAGCTTCTACTCCTGCTTCTTCCAGTGTATGGTTTCTGACATTTGCAACTCTTCTCTCAAGCAAAAGCAGCCACTGACCAGTGATAATGGAATCCCAAGATGATTAAAAATGCACAAATACTAAAAGCTACTGAAGAAATTATAAGAATTGTAAGAATTGTGAGAATCCTCAAGTTTGCAGATCAAACATGGAACTAATAAAGGACAAAACAGGACCCTTTAACTCATCATATATAAAAATACAAAAGGTCGTGTTACTGTAGCTGCTCTAATTTGGGGTTCTGATATCTACAACCTTCTGTAACTTTGTACTCCAAATATATCAAACTGGAAAAACAGGTTCAAAACCAATTTCTCTGCTCGCTGTCTAAAGTAGTAAAATTTTATATATTGCTTATATTTCTGCAGACACATTTGTATTGCTATAATTTACTATTATAGACTATTATAACTTCTATATGTTTAAATTTTTAGAATGCCCTTCTGCATTGTCCACCTCCCTTCCTCAAAGACGTTCACAATTGCCAAGCAGTATCTGTCCTGATAAAATACCCTGAGTCAGGGTAACTTCTTGTCTCCCCTTCCTAAGGTCTTTGTAAAGTGAAGTGACTCTCCTCAGTCTGAACCTTCCATGCAGGAAAAAAGTCAAATACCAGGGTAACCCCCTCTTCTTGCTGTTCGAGGAAGTGCTAAGTTTGAGCCAAGAGTAATACATGTATCGGGTGGACTTGAGCAGCACTTGGAAGCACTCACTAAGCAGAGAAAGAAATGTAGAATGCAGTGAAACCAAGTTTGTACAAGAGTACAAAGTATAAATTACAGTAATACACTGAAACAATATCAGATGCCACAAAACCTGTAAGTTAGATAATGAACAAACATGAAAAAAAGAAGTGAAAGAGCCTGAAGCTCAGTAAGGCTTGATGCCAGTAATGTAAAGATGTGCAGACTCCACTCTGACCTTTTGGTACTGTGATGGTTCCTTCCCAGCTAAAGAACACTGACCCTTGGCATGCAACGGGCTGGAGGAGGGTAATAAGTAAGAGTTGAATTTCCTTGGACAGCAGTGTTTTAGCCAGGACAGGAAAAATTTCATGGCTATTTGCAATACAGGAAAGAACCCATCTTGGGAAACCTGTCCAAACCAGTAATCTAGTTGTGCATTTCCTGAATTGGTAGAGACATAATCTAATTAATCTACACAATTGAGTTTGAAGACAGTCATTGATTACAAACACGAATAGATAAACAAGAAGGAACATAAATCTCTAAACTCAGCCTGCACAGAGAGAATATACAACCTTTAAGGAAAAAAGGCAAAAGAAGTTTACAACACTGCAGAATGGGTAAACTGCATGATAATTTAAGTGATGTCATCACTGAACAGATAAGAGGATTATATCACATAAAAATACATACTTTTAAAAATCTAGTTTTACACATCTGCCTTTATGTACTTTTGTGGATTTTTATCTACATGCAGCTTTTGAAGAAGGAAATGAAACCTGGACTGCTTTGCTGCTCAGTGGATGGCAAATTTAATAACTATAACGAAGTACAGAGAGAGAGGATTCAGATTCCACTTTCTTCCCTGTCTCAACTCCACTACCTGCTTTTCCTCAGTTTCCTCACTTGTAAAATAGACATGATACTCTCCTTCTGTACAGGTGTAAGTTAAAGTGTAAAAATGTGCTTTTGAAACCAGTAGTTAAATTACATTTTTATAAATAATTTTCATGTAACCTCAATACTGTACAGCTCTCTAACCCACATTTTTCTTATGTGACTGTGTTTCTGCTTCACATTCCATGGGGTCCTTTCACTTTAATAAATGAGACTCTAGGACACACTGTCTACTCTGCAGTGTGAAGTGACTATAAATCAGAAGGAACAATTAACAGTGGTACTATTCTGCTAGTCTTCATTATGTTTCAAAATTACCATGTCACAGACATAGAGGAAGTGTTCATTTCATAAATCTATGTGCCAGATCTTTGCGCATGATGTTAGAAAATCCAGAAATGTTCTTTAAATGAAACTGAGACTGTAGGGAGTAGATAGAAACTTCCAGAAAGATCTTCATTCATGAAGAGATGATGAAGAGGGCACTTCTAGACATTGTTTTATTCAAATTTCTAACTGCCTGTATGTTCTGTACTGGCACCTAATACTGATGGCATTTCTCAACAGATAAATAGCCCACAATGCAATATGGTTTTATATTTGAAAGAACTCTTGCAAATTCCCAGAGAAAAAGTGTTTGCATTGATACTAACAGTTATGTATTTTGGGATAAATATTAAAAAAAAACCCCAAAAAACAGGTTCAGTGACAATCCAATAAAAAAACTGAATCAGTTAATTTTAACATTAAAAACAAAAACACTATTTATGAATAGCTTTTAATGAAAACAAAGCTAAAAAAATCCCTGAAGATGTAAAACAGCTTTTACAATTCTCCAAATTAATTAAAAAAAACCCCAAAACCTGAGAAAATAGCTAGTTCTTATTCTGTGGCACAGAAACCCAAAGATGTCTGTAATAGCAATAGCAATGTCAGATACATGTTCTGTATTACAGATGTGTCCCCTCTTGCTCTGATACAAGAAACAAAGTTGACTACATTGAGAAAGAACACATGACAATCTTGTAAGCTGACAAAGAAAACTAGAATTATTCACTGTCACCATCACTCAGCCACAGCTTTCTCAGCTATGTCTGGGAACAAGTTTAATTTAAAACTAAATCACATGTATCTGGTAGGCTAGTTTTGTACTTCAGCTTAATTTATAAGTTACTGCATTCTTTTGAATCAGAGAAAAACACAGAAACTGGTATGAAAATAAATCAGGCTAGCAATAAAGCAAATTGTTTTCTACAACCAATTGTGACAAGCAAGGCAAAAATAGGGTTCTAGCTTGGTCTGTTTATACATTTAATACTTTACAGAATGTATGTATGTACGCATGGAACTTTCAGAGACGAACCAGCAAACAAGGTTCCCCACATACAGAATCAGGAAAAAACTCCAAACAAAATAAACAAAACCCCAAAACATACCAAAACCCCAAACATTAGAGGATGCACAAAACTGACTCCTACTGCAATAAGCAACTGAATTCTCAAAGTCAGGGCATTTACAAAAATATGCAACAAATAGCATCCAAAAACAACGGTCATTTTAAAAACCTCTGTCCTTACTTTAAAGACACAAATTGCAGTGAAGGATATCATAACAATAATTCAAAATACGAAGTATTTTCAGAGCATACATAGGAAAGCTGTTATCTATGACTCTACTCACAAACTCAGGCAAAATGCAAAAACTGAAGTTGTTATAAATTGCCAGAAACCTTTTGAATTGTGTCAGAGAGAAGGCCATTCAACAAGAAAGAAATAAAGAACACACTTGTTTATCCATTTTTCATAAAGTTAGTTTGAAAAAAAAGGCACTTATTTTTATTTTATTCCAAAGACAGAAAAAATACCATTATATTTCTAGTACTATAACCTATGTGACTTTTTACACAGTCATGCTTCAACAAGCAATGAAATTCAGAGTATAAACATCCAATAGGTGCAGTAGAAAAAAACAAATTCTCACCTTTCTTCTTTTATTGATGCCTAGTGCATCTTTGCCTCAGATGTGGTATGCTTAATATACATAAAGTAACTTCACCAAAATAACTTCCTAATTAGAGGTATTTCAAAGCTTCCAGTACATGCAAATACTTGATAAAAGAAACAATCCAAAAGCATTCTTCAAATTTATCTTGCAAAATTAAGTGTTTGAGATACACTAAAAATGTTTTAGCCAGTTAGTTCGATGTGTAATGGTTTGAATTCTGTAGGGTATACAAAAACTAGCCAAAGTTTCAGTCATGAAATAGCTTTGTATTTGGGCATCTAAAATTCAGTACACATAGAGGTAAGGTGTGGTCACCTTCTTTGTGGGCTGAAATCTCCAGTATATTTTCTGACATTCACAGCAATATCTCAGATCTTTGTTTATCTTCTTATAAATTCTTCAATGTAGAAATTAAGAGCATTTAACTGATTTAGAAACATCAGGTATTCCTTCTGTTCTTTTTCAGTTGTGGTTCTTGCTATTCAAGGAGGCCAAGAAAAGTTAAGCACATAATTGAAATAAAATCCTGTCCACCGAAGAGAAAAACTACTGAAATACCAAATGTGATCAAGCTGCCAGAGTCAGTGTTCTTCACACTGACATTTCTCCTGTCACATAATAGCAGTTAGTTTCAAACCTGCACAGTACTAGCTTTAACTCTACTCATATAGTGACAGAAAAATAATGTGACAGCTCCAAAGAAAGCAATGAAGGCCTGAAACTAAGCAAAATTATTCCATGTGCACTGTGACCTTTTCTTTACCAAAATACATAGAACCTTGCTTAACAAGCTAATTTTTTTTTTTTTAAGAGTAGTGGTGGCTGAACGTAGGGACAGAGAGAAGCAAGGGCCACTGTGAAATTCATTTTTTCCTGTCTGCTAAAAATAGTCAAAAACCTTGGCCACCCAATAAGAGAAGGAAATCTTTGACAGAGCAAGCAGCTGATATGGTGACTGATGCTGAAATAACTACCCTTAGGACCTCGTAAATGGAAGGGATGAGATGGAAGGGCAAAATGAGAACAGACGAAACTTATCTGCACATACAGTAGCAGAACAACAAAAGTTACACTGATTTAACCGCCTGTTAAGAAAAAGATCATTAAAATCCATGCAAATCCAGACCTAGTAGAGCTATACCAATATCAATATACTCTTTGGCTGCAGGTTTACTTCAGCTGATGAGATCTGAAGGTTCTGGATAGAAATAAGCAACTCAGTATGGGGTAGGTAGGGGGGAGGAAAGAGAATTTCATAAAATATATTCCCCCAATTGCAACAACATTTTTAAAAAAATCAGTGCTCAGTAATAGTTCATTAAAAAAAACCCCGCATGCAAAGGAGGGGGGGAAAGTGGAAAAAGTACTGAACTTGCATCACTGTCTCTGGGCATAAATCTTTGATACATTTTCACTGATTGTAAATATAAGATTGAGAACTACCTCTCCCCTACTAGGGAGAGAGATACTAATCAGCAAAGCAGTCCTGTGGTAGGCAACTCTTCAGAACTGAGGGTGGTGGGAGATGGAGAGTCCCTACAACCTGATTGCCTATGTAAGATACTCAGGAATGCAAATGCAACTCTCACATAAAATCAAAAACAGTAACAAAAACCCACAGAAATACTTGTGTACTGTGAAACTGAACTCTTGCAAAATACAGTCCAAGGAACTTTTCTCCTGTATTGTTCATTCTGTGCTAAAAAAAGAAATGGCTACTTAAAAGCAAGTACAAAAACTTTCTCTCATACAGAATGTGAATCTCACCCACCTGAGATTTCTATGGTTCTCTTCAGTTGTCATAACATGAATTAATTTAATTGCCTAAATGATTTGCTGTGATTTTGTCCACTCTGTTTACCCTATGGACTTAAGTAGTGTCTCAAATGCCTTGATGTGAGGCTCCCTTCAAAGTCTTCAAAAGAAACAGAGGAGTGTAGAATGCACCATGAGAATCCTTCCTGAGTAGTCCAATTTTTCCACACTTTGATAGGGATTACCACAGTGATCCCATACACTGATTTCTGGTGAATTACCACAATTCTATTCAGAACAAAACATAGCCGTACATCTTCACATGGCAGTGCAAAATATCAGTCTCTGAAGAACACAGCAGTAAGAAGAGCAGTGCTTTACAGAACGTGCTAGAAAATAAACAATATTGCACAGAAAAAGACACACTCAAAATCAAAAAGACATTTAAAATTTGGGCATTCTTCATTACAGGAAAGAACCTTGCGCACTGAGGCCATTATCCATTAGAAAAGCTCCATCTGTGTATAATTATTTCTGATAAATTATATTAAGTTTCATTAAAGAGGTAGTGGGAATGTGAGAGAAGACAGAGCTTAAGCTGTAAATAAATCTTTCCACTGTATTTCACTTAAAAATATCCCAGCAGGAAGTCATAAACTGGGGGGGGGGCGTGTTATATGTAATACTTTCAAATGCACTGCAGGCTGTGCTGCCTAATATCCACCACGTTCAATGTATGCTCACAAGATTGCAGCAATTCAGGATGAAGTACACTGTTTAATTTCTTTCTCATCCCTGTAATCACCTTCCCACTTACCAAGTCCTTCTCAGCCACAACAGAAGCACTTTGCTGTAATACAATTTAATTTCTACCTGAACA
Source organism: Acropternis orthonyx (assembly GCA_035583155.1). Lineage (NCBI taxonomy): Eukaryota > Metazoa > Chordata > Aves > Passeriformes > Rhinocryptidae > Acropternis > Acropternis orthonyx. The sequence continues at coordinate 39,533,438 of JAWWEU010000111.1, read as the reverse complement.
AATTTTCAGAAAACCTGACCCAGTAAGCATTAGAGAAGCACCATGTAACACTAAATAGCAGATCCAGGCCAATGAGCGAGCAGGGGTGCTGAAATCCCCTGCCCTGTGAAGGCCCAAATGTGTTGCTGAAGCATAACGTGTTTCCCTGAATTCCCTCGGAAGTGTTTTACGGCCTTGTTTTTATAGCAGGGTACAGATTTGCCCTTAAGAAGCACTGGACAGAAGGAAGAGAAGAAGGGTGGTCAGCAGCAACTGTGTATGTGAAGGAGAAACAAGAGTTACATGGCAAGTTTAGTCTTGTTATAAGAACTACTATCAGAACATTCGTATTTGAACACTGTTGTATTTCTGACAATATTTTCAAATACAAATAGAAAACATTACCTCAGTTTAAAAATTTTATTTTAGTTAGCCTAATAAGCTACCACAATTCCAAAATGACATTTTATGCTTTGTCCACAGCCAGTCTGCATAAATAAAAACTCTTCATATCTGTAAACAGAATAAATACTTCGGCAATTCAACAAAATCATCCTATGTAAATAATTAGCACAATTGAAAGCAAGCATGTCAAAGATTTTTTAGCCCTAGTGATTTGTCAGCATTGCTATTTCCAGCAGTTGCCTCAACCTTGAAGAACCAGAGTTGCTTTCGCAAATTTCCTACTGAAAAACCAGCATTTTCTTGCAATGGATGTATCTATTTACTGGTCGCAATCTAAAGTAAACTCAGCTCTAGAGAGTTTCTCTCCATAGAGCACTTTCTAAAATAAAGCTACAATTGAAGGAAAATGAAACTACAAATTACACATTGGAGCTTAGGTTGTAGAATGCAGATTTTAAAACTCAGTATATTAGATACAGGATGAACTCATGTAGAGGTTTCGAATAATTTAAAAGACAACTTCATCTCACTGTGTTTGCTAATTTTTACCATCCTAATTTACCTTCAGGGACAATTTTTGCCTGACAGTTCCATATAAAAGAAAGATGGGTCACGAAAGAATAGATGAATTACCACAAGAAATAATTTTATGCCAGCAGCAGCTTAGACAAGCATGCATTACAGCCAGTGTTATGTGCACATGCAGTAATGAAAACGCAACGTTTTTTAAAGTCAAATTTCACAAGATACTGATGTTTATGCTACTACATATATATATATATATATATATATATATATATATGAATTTACCAGTAATGTAAGGACTTTCTCAAAATTAGATTTTATACCACAGTGCAAATGGCTGTAAAATCAGTCAAAACCCTGTGATTAGTTTGTTCTTTGGTTAAAGCCATCAACGTCTATTTTGTGAACAGCTTCTAACCTTTCCCTTCACCCCAAAAGCCAAGCCATTTACTTCCAAAGGGAGTCAGTGGAACCTAAACCTGAGAACAAAGCAAAATGTTTATGCCTCCTTAGCTTTGAGTTGGTACTCATTCACTTACATTCCTCTTTGCTCGGTGAAGTTACATTCAGTTCTGTCAAAAGTTGCTGGTTGGAGTTAGCGGCCTGCGTGGTTAGAGAGGTATTGCTGTTGTCACTGTTCGTTTCCCCAGAGAACAAATCTGACTGGCTGTTGCTTGTGCTGGGAGTAGAGTCATCATCTGGCTGTTTCTTCTGGAAATCTATCAAAACCAAGATTTCATGTCATCCCACTTGGTCAACCTAATCATTAAATTTTATGCAAAAAACACAACCCAGCATAACAAAAATAACCCCAAAACACTGCCAGAGGTATCATCATTCTGATCATTTGTGTATCTCATACAACACAAAGAGTAGCATTCAAGTTTTTACATCAGATTTAAAATATCTTGGAAGTTATTTGCTGAAGAACAAAACATTTTCAGAAATACACAAAGGTCTTGTTTCCCCAGCTACTAAAGAGCATCCAAAACTAACTGGAGCACATGGTGTCATTTTTAAAAGCATTCACACAAAGCACATACAGAAGCATAAAAGAGCAGACATCCAACGAGGAAAGAACCAAAGCACGTAACCCAGTACTATGAAAATGTTACACTTCTCACTGCCACTATATAAAATCCCATCAGTAACAGCTTCAGCAAAGCAGTTTATATAGCTACAGTTCCAGGTTAGCATGGGGAGTTGGTGAGGGATTGCCTTTGCATCATTGGTTTAACGGGGATTTGGTGGGGGAATGTTGGGGGAGGGGGGCTTGGGGGTGGTGTTGGGGTGTTTCCTCCTTCCTTCACTTACTCCAACATTGGTATTAAAAGCTGTTCATTGATCTGTAAGCATAGAATTAGGTATGGAAAGCAAATCACTAAAATACATTAAATCTATATACAAGGATTTGGCTTCGAAGTCAGCAAATGCCAAGTTACAGCTGTCCCCAAACTGCGCCCCCATAGTCCAAATTCCATGTCTTTGACAGATGCCACCCTCAGGCTTCCCTTGCCTCCAAAGCAGGTTCAGGTTTTATGGGAAATATTTTCAAGTGCAAATCACCCACTGAACGATTTTTTCCAAACCCACAGTAATGATACCAGATTGATCATAGCACAAGTCTCAGTTCCTACCACCTACACTACCGGATTTCAGTCTGGCACACTCTGCCTCTGGGGAGCACCCCTCCCAGCCAAGTGGACTTTGGTTTAACATCCAGTTTTCTCCCAGTGCAAAGGTGCTTCTTCCGTGCAAAGAAACAGCTGCAGATGAAGTGAATCACCTCTTGCTATTCCTAAATACATTGTTTTCAATATGACATACATAGGCAGAATTTATTCAATACCCAAATAAATAGGTAAATCAGTATTTGTTTGCTCATTATTATGTCATGACAGAGAGAAAAACAGAGCAGTCTATAAATATTTGCAGATGATGATGTGTTAGAAACACAGGTTGCCAACATGACTCACTTGGATTGGGAAGCACTACAGTCAAACACTCCCTAAATGCTGATTTAGGATTTAAGTTATTTGTCAGAAAAATTAAGCCATAATTTCTGCTGTGGCAGAGTCAGCCAGAAGTCCAGATTGGAGAGGAACAACCTCAAAGCCAGGGAGGAGCAGAAGAAGGAAGAGGAGGAAGAAGAAGGAGTTGGCAGACAGGAAATCACTCACCTACACAATACAGCTCTGAAAAATGAGTGGGGATGCTTTATGTCAGGGACAAGTTACTGGACCCAGGAAGATGTCCTAGTCAGGCCCTCACTAGTTACCAACAAAATTTCACCCAGATTTGGCTCCCAGGTATTATTCATGTGTTTGTGCAATCAAGAAAGCTTCCAGCATTTGGGATTCTGCAGCAGTCACAGTTAGGCAGCTGCAGCAATTGTAAGAGTCCAGAGCTGTCACACAACAGCAAATCCACCATGGCAGTGAAATGCTCTTTGCCTCCATGAACCCAGGACCTCATGTTCAGAACTAACATTTACTCACACTGCAAATCAATTAAGTTTCAAAAAAGCCTTAGACTGCTCAGTTGTGTGGAACCCCAGAACATCTTCCATCCCCCTTTTAACCACATTTTCAGGACACACAAGAAGAGTCCTTGAGCAAACTGTTGAGACTGATGATCCCAAATGCCCAAAACACACAAACTGTGACTGAAGCTGCACCACTCACAGTACAGCAAATCACTGACAGCTGCTTTAATAATGAGGTGTCAACAGCAACACAGTACCTGTTCAGTAATAGAGGTTATATGAGCTGCATTATATTTGTGCTGTGTATTGTGGATGGCATTTGGCTTCTGTCAACCAGGACTCTCCTTAACACAAATTACTTGCAGATCACCTTGCTCTCCCTGCAAGCTCAATAGAAGTTGGCAACATTTACAGGAGAGCTGTGCCTGAATAAATTCAGTTAAGCCTTAACTGCTTAGCAAATAAAGAAAAACAAAAATACACACATGATACAGGCAAAACCCTGGCAAGTTTTGAAAGGTAAACTTTATTCTGATTAAAATCAGAATGTAATTCTGTTGACAGAACAACAACCTCTCCTAATAATATCAACATCGAAAAACCAGAACAGAGTTGGCAAGACATTAATCAACATTTCCAGAAGTTCCTATTTAACTCTAGAGGCATGCAAAACACTTTAATTTAAATAATTCTTTTCCTTCATTTTTACTGAGACTTCCACTACTCAAGCGAAATCTCTGCCAAAATGCACAATCCAGACCAAAAATCCATCAAATTCCCATCGCCCTTTCCCAGTTCATGACATGCATCCTTGCAACTTCTGACAGAAAGCTCAACTGGTACACAGGTCTAGTGGAATCAAACTTTCCCCATTTGTCAGAAAAGATGCTTTCTCTTTTTTCTTAGCACTGTCTCCTTTTTTCAAGTGCCTTCAGGTTTTTTTTTCCTTTTGGTTTTGTGGGGTTTTTTTGGGTGTTTTTTTTTTTGTTGTTGTTCTGGTAGTTCTTTTTTTTTTAAAAAGTGCAAGGTAACCTGTTGTTAGTTCTATGGTGGAGTCAGCAGCAAAATAAGATACAAAAATCATCCATTTCCTGTAGGGGGTAATAGCAGGAGGAAAGATCTATCAATAAAATGCACGAAATGCATTCAATAAACTACTACTGTGTATGAGAGAAGCTGCTAGCAGTAAGTAGCAACACTGTCAGTCTTCCAACTCCATAATATTTTTGCTTTGTTGAGTTTAAGGGTCACACCCAGCATCTCAACAAGCTGAGCAGGAACAGAAAATCTTATGCAATATGTCAATAGCTTTATTTTTGTTTTGTTACTTAAGATTTCTTCGTAAGTGAAACAATGACTATGTGCATATACAGACATTCTACAAATATTTCATATTCTATATATACAATGAATTGAAATAGTTTAGACTAAAAGAAAGGCAAGAAGCTGCATTTGTTTCCAGATTTCACATGGGAAGTTCTTTTTCAGGATAATCTTTTCCCATTTGTAGCAATAAATAACATTGATAATGAAGACCATTGCCTTCATAGCTTCTGATTCTAAGCCATAAAACCAGAGCTGCCACACGAGATCCACAGCACTAAAACTTGCCAGTTCATTTGCCCAGTTACTGTTATCAGTTTAGGGAGATCAATCAGAAAGAGCCCGTATTCTCAGCATGTTTATTTCACCCATTACCTCAAGATCCAACAAATATCTAGAACATCCATCCATCACCTAAAACACCTGCAAAAAATCACACCATCTCAATTCCAGTATTCAGCTTACTTTAGCCAATGTCCAACAAAATACCTAAGGAAATCCTGAGTCCTCAACTTCTGCTTAACTCGAAGGGGTCTGTGACTAAGCAAGGAATGACTCTTCAGCTTCTGGTAACTTCCGTGATTGCAATCAGTTGAAACGAGGTAAAGGCGAATATAAACAGTATCAGCAAGTCCTAAAGCACCTTCTTCTGAAAAAACAGGCATGACAAAGCACTACATGAAATTAATACCAAGTCAGAGCATTTCCTCATTTGCACTCATGCTATAATATAAGAAATCATAGCATATCTGAAACTCCCGAAGACTTAAATGTAAGCCCTCCTTTTGGGTTACTGTAAGGGTCTAAGTTACAAACACTTCCTATTCCCTGACCTATAACAGATGTTTTCATTAATAAGAAATGGGCTCATTCAAATAAATTATGGAAGAAGTGTCAGAGTAAACAGCATGCTAAGAGGAGAAAATTAGAGTCTTTGAAGTAATTATTTTGACTGATAGGCAGTATTACACCACTTCTTTATTCTTTGGTCCTACACTTCCCATAACTTAGCATTGTGAACTAGCAAAATGGTTATTTGGAGAGTGCTTGCTTCTTACACTGCAATAAATGTGTAATCTGCACATTTTTTATTACCAGAGCATCTTGCTTCTTATACAGAGCATAAATTAATGTGTTATACTAACATCAAATGTCTATTAGTCCATTAGCAACCCAACGTACACAATGCTCCACCTTACTCTAGTCTACTCAGAAAACAGTTCCACAATTAAAAGAAACTGCATTTTGAGAGTACTCTATGGGAAGTAACACGAATTTAATGACATTGAAACTGCTAGTGTGAAATCTTTAAGCTATTGCACTACTTTATTTTTTTTCTTCATGTGTCTGGAAAATTGTTCATATGTGACCATGGAAGAGTACTGAAAGTCCTAAAGATTTTATTTATTTACTGAGAACTCTTCACTGATTTCTCTGGTTCATGGCTTACTGAAGGCATTTCAAGTGTCATTCATATATAACCACTTTTTGCATAATAAATTAAGGTGAAATGGATAAAACCTTCACTTTCAGTAGATAGTTGAATGCAATCTAGAGCTCCAATAATGGACTGGCAATAAAACTCCTCTTGGGAAGAGACGTTTTAGGCTTTTTCTTTTTAAATAACACACAGAGAGAAAGATGCATTAGCCCACTTGCAGAATGAACACAGACATCCTGCTATTAGAGGAATGCACTGCAGAATGTGCACGAGCATTTCCATTAGAAGATGACAAACAAAGTCATAAAAAGGAATCAGAGGTATGTACTAATTTTACTGAATTATATTTATAAATATATAAATAACATATATTAGACTAGAGAGTACAAAATAACAATTGCAGTATATTCTTATAGGAGCTATCAGCAGATCTCATCACTTTCACAGTAAAGCACAAAATACAGAGAGAATTAACAAACAGCAAAAATATTAGAAAGGTGATATTTTGTAAGACTGAAATTTATTTAGAATTCTGAGCATATGTGGTATGGGAAAGCCATTCAGCACCTAGGGGTGTTATTCAAAAATACAACTTTTCCCCCCCCCCCAGCTTTCCCCAGTACTTCATGAAGAAAAGCTGAAGTGAGTTCTTTATGCTAAGTTATCCTTTATGATTGCTATAATTTTTAAAATGGCAACGCATGATTAATAAGAGTTTCAAGTAGTACTGAGCTTTTCATGTTGCATATACTGAGTTTTTAATTTACATTTTATTTTCTTTCCAAATAAAAAACAAAGTACTATACAAAGGGCAAAATAAACACACGGTATCTGCAAGGTTGGTAAACAGACAGTGAGAAAATGTACCTGCAATTGCATGTATTTATCACTCCAGAATTAGGATCAAGTTATGGAAGACCACCTTATTTGTAAAATTACTGGGATTTGTCAATATTTTGGGATTTTAGTTTGGTGTTTTGTTGTGGGGGTCTCCTCAGGAAGCCTACTGACATTGAATTTTGAGCTGTTTTTCTCTCCAAGAAAACCCACTCCTTGTTGCTTAAAGATGACATTTCATAATCAACCTTCTTTCTCTTAGCTTGATAAACTGATTCATACCCAAAACTACACAGGAAGCTCTAGATCTGACTACCAGATTTTACCTATTATTTAGCAAGAAAATTCATGAATAACTAATAAACAAAGACGAGAAAGACAACAAGCATAACATTGTTACAGACGACCTTCAACTTAAGATCCAGGTCATTAATATATATGCAGACACCTTTTTAAGAAAGGAAAATGCAGTTTTGTATAAAAGATTCTACAGTAACCATATTAACCAGGCTTTTAACTCATTACACGATGGACAGTTTGCCATTTTTACAGCATATGATCCCACCATTTCCAAAGAAGTTGTGAAATCCTAAATTGATGAAAAAGGAAATTCATTATTATCTAGAAAGTATCCCCTGACAGCAGCTTCCCCAAAGAACAAACACTCCTTGCTCTGCCTGATGAGAACAATTTGCTTACTGTATCTGTTTCAGTACAGACCAGGAACAAGGTCACTGAAAACTTCTGTACCCTTGTGTCACATTCCTCACTGTTACTTGAAGTGGAGCTTACATTATTTCAAGTAAAATTTCATTATTCCATAAAACTCACCAACATAAAAAAAGAATAAATATTATTGACTGTCATCACAGGGTCCAAAGTGCTGAAGCTATGAGGAGTAAACTTCTATATTAACAATCCCTTTTAAACTTCCTGCAACATAATCCATCGGGTACTCAGTGAGCATTCATACTTTAATTCACTACAGAGCTATACAGTGAGAAAGCAGTACATGGAGGTAATATTACACTGCAAAACCTAAAATCAGTGAGGGGCCAGCTATACAGCACCTGCATCTGGTAAAACTAGGAAATGAAGACAATTTAATACTCAACTCAATGAGACTGTATGGCTTCCTGAATCTGTATCAAACAATACTGGTAACAGTCTAATGCAAAATGAAAGCATGAAATTTAAATAACTGTGGAAGACAAATTGACCACTCCATCATGACTGTAAGAAATAGTTTATTATTCATGATAAATGGAACAGATATTTATTAGGAAGGACATATACCACAACAGACTACTAGTAAGACAACAACTGAGTGGGCAGCTTGCTATGGACTCTTGCAGGCTGACACTGCAAAGATAGCAATGACAACAATTTTACCAACCCTAAGAAACAAGACAAGAAACTCCAACACTTAACCACCAGAAAAAGTAAAATGCTGCAGCCATTTGAAGGATCCACTTGGCACTTAAGAAGAACAAACATTTAACACATTGTGAGAGTAATATAACAGTAGTGGTATAACAGATTTAAATATAGGAGAATTTTAAAAAAGTATCTGGGGAAAACATCTAAGCAGCTGTGACCTACAGAATTTATTCTCAGAGACTCCTTTGAAAATGTATGACATGGCATTTTACAAGAGACGATAATTCTAGAAAATACTTAAAAGTGCAAACTTAAAATTGTCTAAGAGCAGCACAGATCTACCAAAAATAGAGCTCTGTTATTCCCCTAAACTTTTGTATCTTTGTCATTCGAATTCTTTCCGTACTAGTAACCCATTATGAAACTAAACATATTAGCAAATTTCCAAATGCAAGCTAAATTCAGAGTGATTATCATCAAAACCTCTGCTCCAAAAGGGGATTAGAAGAAACTGATCAATGAACCCATAAACCAATCATGCTGAAACAGCAGTGAGCCCTACAAACTAAACTAAGAAAGTGAACTTCTCAAGGTGTGTTTGTAATAAATGAGAGACCTTGAAAATGGTTAACTGATAGAAATGGAATTTAATTACCACTCATATTATTCTGAACACTTCATTCACGAGGCATGCAGGAACTATTATTTTAATACAATAAATGTTTCAATTAGCTTTTCTTGCACTGGAGCTATCTTTCAAGTTGCCTTATCATGCCCTTTCCAATACCTAGAGAGAATCCTCCAATTTCAAAACAGATGTCTATTATTTTTTAATTAATTCCTCCAATCTAATTTATGTGGTTTTAATTAAAGTGAACATTTGCCTCATTTTCTTCAATAATAGTCACATTTATGGTTCAAGCATTTCCAAATATTTGAATACACCATAAATCTTCAGGATTTTCACAAGGGATATAATGCCTCTACAACAGTACATTAGACCTTTCTAGAAATAACCCACTGAACAGTTCCCCCTCCCTTATCTCCAGTTAAGGCACCTTAATAACTACCAACAGCTAAACAGTCAGAACATCCCTCAGAATCACTCATTCATCAGATTCTTTCCCTCAGTCTCCTTTGAACTGCTCAGAGGCAGAGCTAAAGACTGTTCTGGAAGACAAGGGAGAGCAGGCACTCTCATTTCCTGGCCTCACTTCCCCAGAGCCAACCAAACCCTTTGAAATCTGTGTCTGTGAGGGAGATTTAGTACTGTATGATTATTTCAGTTGTACCACCAAACCAATAAATGGTGAAGTTGAAGGGGTGATGATCTTCCCACACTACTCAACCTTATTGCAATCTGATGCTTCTTTGTGTAATAAACATTTGCCTTTCAACTGCAGTAACTAGAGAAAAGCATGGAGAGGACACTCCAAGTCTGAGAGTCCTCGGTTGTTGAGGCAACAACTTTGAAGTGGTTGGAGTTTGTATGAGCAATTTGTGACTTCAATAATCTGCAACAGTATGAAAAAACCTAAGGTCATTTTAATCACACAAATGAGAAGGCTCACTGAATTCTCATCTGATACCCTTGCACCTTAGCTTCAAGTTCCACATTTTACTAACTTTCCAAAGGAGTCCAGAAGCTTAAGAGACTAGCTGTTTTCTCTCCCGTACCATCCCTTCCATCCTATTCTATAATCACATAGAAATGCAGGAGAGCAGTGTTCAACCTGCCAACAAAAAAGAAAAATAAAAAAGAAAAATAACGGGAGTTCAAGGACCAAGGAAAGGAAAGTTGTTCTAAGTTTATGAATGAAAAATCTCGAATACTGCAAACTATCGTATTACATTGAATTTTGACTGTGGAATACCATGGCTCAGAAACCAAGTCCAAACTTAAGCATACCATGCTTATTTTCAGCAAACTTTAAATATTTATTTCTTTTTCAGTCCTTTAGGAACAAAAACATGAACATGTGCAGACATCAAGTAAGTGCCTACATAAAATAAACATTGCTTAGGCTTGTGAGCAACAAAACATACTGGAGTTTTGAGTTCATAAAAACTTCTTTATTTCTTATTAAATTTGTCTTCTAGAAGACCGCATTAAAAATATTGAATTCAAGTCAATGCCAACATCCATTTTCATTATTAGCCAATTTGTCCCAAAGAAAATAGCTGGAGCGCATCTTAGCCTTTGAAATTGGTATAAAATTGCTGCAAAAACACGTCATCTATTGAGTTAATATCTGAAAATCATGGATTTTTAAAATGTTTTCTTACACATGCTGACTATTTCAATACTGATGCTTCTTTTAATGCAAAAAAAAACCCCAGAAAAGTGTAGAAAAGGAATGGAAAAACTGCTCTCCTCAGATTGATGCATCCCTGTTCCCCCAGTGGAAACAACAGATAAATACACCCCTCCTCAATTAATTTATTTTTATATAGCAAACACATGTGAACTTTAAGTATCTCTTATGATGATGAAATGACCCTTCTGCGTGTCAATGCTGGAGGATCATTGCTGAAACTATGTCTTTATTTCCATATTAAGACAAAGTGCAATAAGAAAGAGGCACGAAAAGGAAATAATCCTTCTGCCACTCATATCCATTATTTATCATTTGATGCAATCTGACTTCTTGTGTTTCCACCTGCAAGTTAATGTAGATGCAAAAAGTAGCCTTTTACCACTGGTGTTTCCAGAGCTCTGGCTGCAAATGGTTATTTGGCATAACAGACATGGAATCCTTTAAAATGGGAGTCTTCAGTAGCAAAGCATAAAACTGCAAGTCAAAGCAGTGATGGGCTGATGTTAAACAATACATTAATTAAATGCTGGTAATGTTGAGATCCTGCACATAAAAGCAGCTTTTGTAGCCAATCCTCCATGTTCAAAGTTTTGTTTCTATGAGTTTAACAGCACCATGCTCCTGGAATTAGGCCTCCTATTCATGGAAGGGCCCCAGCTGTTACACTTTTCATCTAGAGCATTAGAGATTTACAAGGTTTCACGGGTTCTTCTATTAAAGACATACAAAAAAAAAGTAAAAACTGTTTTGAGTGTTCAAGCCTAGACAGGAGGGGATAAGAGCAGTTTTCACTGTAAAATGCTTACTAAACAGAAAGGAAAACAAGGATGAAAAATGTTATTTCTCACACATTCAGCTAGTTTGAGACACTTTTGGAAGTGTAATGGTCATGAAAAGCAAGGAAATAAAATATGCCTTCAAGAAGCATTTGAAAGCATTTCAAGCATTCTTTGTTATGCCGAAACAGAGCTAGAAATAACAATTCTACAGCCTCTCTGGGGGCTCACATGCCGTTGGCAGATAGAATGAACCCAACCCTGAAAAGCTTACGGAAAACAAATCTTAGAAATTATCTGTTTCTTGGCATTAATACCCTACAAAATGAATAGTTAACAACAGCCTTTCTCCTCCAGTTAGGGTGTCTAACTGTGTTTCAAGTACAAGTAATTACAGACATTACTTTGGAAACTAACTGAGGACTGGCATGTAAAATTCAGATCAAACAGCTAAATATGAATAAACTAAAAGATAAATTAAATTTTCAGAAAGAGTCAAATGATTGCTAGGAGCTATTAGCTGTTTCGTGCATGCTATTCTGATTACCTGCTTGAAGCACCAACATTCATAGAGCCTATCCTTACAGCCCAGTAAAAATGGCAAAAGGCAGCCAATCCCAGCAGCAAGACGGAAGGGTAGGAGAAAACTTTAATTAACTGACAAACTCAGAATAAAGTGGGTCAAGCAGCCCAACCCTCCCCCATCATACTCAAAGAGCTACAGTGGCAGAAAAACATACATGCAACTCAATTATCTTTTAAAAAAGTTCTACAAGCTCTTCAGTAGCAGTCTGAGAGGCATTCCCCCCACCAGAAGTTTTCAGCTCAGTGTGGACAGAGCAGACTAAACTATGTAACGTTTACCACCAGAGGGAGGTGTTCTATTAGGTTGCATTTTCCAAAAACTTCCCTGCACAATGATTTCTATTCTAATCACCTTCAGTAGGGAAAAACCTTCCTTCATTCTGTAAAGACACTTGGAAGAGTCTCTTGTTATGTGTATCCACTTTAGACTAATTACAACTATGGCAAATCTGATCATCTATTTAACAGAAGCAACTCAAACAATCTACAAAACCCCTGCCTTTGATCCTCTTTCTGATTCATAACACAAAGACAACAGAAACGCTGATCTTTTATATGACTGGGGACCACTACAGAATTCTTTCAAAAACAGAAAAAGAAAAAAAAAAAGAAATGTGAATTGGCACCACCTTGCTATCCCCCACAGAAACAGTTCAGCACATTATAAAATTTGAAATATAAGATTTAAGATAAATAGGAGAAAAAGAGGGATAGTTGCAGAAACAAGACATGTAATTTCATCTTTGGCAAACTGTGCTAAATAAATCTGTGGGAAAAACCAGTAATGACATTTCCTAAGAGACAAAGGAGTGGTATCAACCCTGTCTGACTGCAAGCATTTAATTTTGGCACAACTTTAGGCAGACAGAAACAGACATGTCTGAAAAAAGATTCAGAGTGTCTATATGAAGAAATAAACTACTGCCATATACAGTGGCTAAGCTGCTCCCTTGAAATAGTTGCTTCTATTGACTACAGTGGGCAACTCAGCTATACATGAAAAAAAATTATCTCCCAACCCAGCCATCTTGCTTTGCAATGGTTTCACCTATTCTGCATAAGTAATAAAATCAAATCCCTTGTGTTTGGGGAAAAACAACAAAAACCAACCACCCACTCACCCACCCCCAAAAAAAAAAAAAAAAAAAAACAAAAAAAAAGGTGTGTTTCCTACAGAGCTGAACAGTTAATACCTGTGAGACTCAAATCAACAGCAAATAGAAATGCAGATGAAACACAGAGAATTAGGTTTTCCTGTGTGTATCACATCAAATACAGGGTACACCAACTCCAGCATTCCAGAGAAGAAACCAGTCACCCATTGCATGGGCTATTTCTAATTAAAGTCTGCCAGTTCTTCAATACATGAATGTTAGATGGTAACTTGTACCAGGAGAATCTGCAACACTAAATCTGATCTTGCTGGAGAAACAGAAATATATCTAAGACAAAAAAAGTGAGCAAATTTTTCCTATTAAATGGATTTCGCTTGGAAACAATGACAGTAAATCTAACATATAATACTCTCTGGCTGACTTTCCACTGTTCTTCCTCATCTAAAATGCTGTAGGGTAACATTTCAGTGCTGCCTAATTGTACATGAAAATATCTCTGAGGCAAACAACTTCAGAAGTTACTCTTCTGAAGGATAGATTTTATTCTCATCATCATATCGTAGGACCATAGTGACAGATATAACACCAGATACATTTTTATGTCTATATATAAAATAAACTTCAACAAAAGAAATACATTTAGCATAGGTAAAAATCGAAGAAAAAGGAATTTTTTTTTTCTACACGGGACAGGAACAATGGAACCATTAATTTTATTCATACCATGGGCTTGAATTATCTCTAGAAACACTACTTACACAGACACAAAAAAGATGTTTTATATGTTTATTTAAATAAAAACTGGATTGCACTAGATATTCCAGAAGTCAACTTCAGGGAACACTTGTCTTTCTATTAGTTGTCCAAGGTTTCTGTAAACATTAATACATTAAGATTCACAGCCAATAAGAGTGGCAGCTCAACTGAAAACAGAAGTAAATTGAAGAGATTTCAGGTGATTACAACAACCCACAGCCTAACATTTGAATTTTTCTTCTCCTAGAACTAAATTCCAAGCTGGAGCATGTTTTTTCCAAGACTTTTAATTAAGACATTAATTTGTAGACCAGCATGCTAACTGCACTGATATTCCATAGGAACTCAAAGTCTGAATCTTACATCTTGTTCAATAAAGTCAAGTCATCTGCAAATCTCCTACACTTGATTTCACAAACTCAAGAGAGCTGCTGGTTATGCCCTATCTTCTTCCTGCCAAATTCAGCAATGATTAAGAACACATTAGCACTACAAACACTCTGATATGAAGCCCATATAGTCAATTCCATTAACATACTCCCTTGTTAATTAATTTGTGACCTTTGCAACACACTCTGGGACTTCAATCTACAATCTCCTCCAGTTGCCAGTTCAGAACAACTCAGTCTTGACTGCAACACTGGTCTAGCTTCCCGCTTATTCCTTTGTTTCCAAGTTCCCCAGGCTATATTAGAATGTGTCAGCGGCATCTGGGATAAACAGTGTGATTACAGAAGCTCAACTTTCAATTACAAGATTTCAGGACCTCATATTTAATTTAAGGAAGAACACTCATTTTTATGTTTTGCAGACATTTACACTAACAGCTGCGCTATCTGCTTTGCCTAGTCTGTCCTGAGTTGAATTCTGCTGTATTAAATTACCAAGAAACAGAGTTCTGTTTGTGATGCTACTTGATTTAGTAGATTCAAATTTTCACTTTTAAAAGAATTTTTTAAAAACAGAGACACACAAAAAAAAAATCAGTAGCCCAAAAGAGTGGCAGAGGTGACAGATGAAATCCAGGCTTCTGTAATATGTTCAGCTGGATTATTTCAAGTTGTTTTACACTGAACTGTGCACCACTTAGAGTGAAAAATATCCCATGCTATATGACTGAAGGTTAAGTTTCCATTTACTGTTGAGCAATCTTTTCAGTACTATCAAACACGCTTTCAGTGTTGCTGGCTATATATTCATAACCACTTTGTAAGGGTATCCAACTGCCTTTAAAGGTAGGGAAAAGCTGTGTTTGGAGGAAAATTAAGCCACTTGCCCAATTTCATGCTGGAGATGCATGACAAAGTCAGGAAGCCTACATCCATTTTGAACTTAGGAAGGGCTTTTTGGTGAGTATTTTTACAAATTTTGAGAACAGTTTGCCCTATTTGCTTGGTCTGGCACCTTGGTCACTGCTGATGATGGGGTGATGGCTAGTCATAGCTTTGGCTGGCCCTGTACAGACACTCTTTTATTGAATTTCATGAATTATTTAAGCATTGCTCACTTGTGCACAGGAAACAGTTTGGAGAGAGCAAGCAACACAGTAGTAAGAATGGAGCTGAGGAAAGAATAACAGAAATCAACATAGAAAGAATATAGTTAGGAGTAATCTGTGTGAAGAACTCAATGCCATAAAATCAAGTAATGTGAAAATTCTGAAATTAGTCACTTTGCTTGCAAATTGTAAGGTTTGCCACTTATACCTTGCTTAATTATCTTAACCCTTCTAGACAAACAAACATGTTTTTAAAAATTACTTCTGAAAGAGAGCTCACCCAGTCCTTCTGAAAAGAAACAGCACTTATAATAGCTTTATAAACATTACACAATACTTATGTAGCCTGTTATTTTGCAAACAGAAAAGTGACTAGCATAAGTTCAAATAAAGTAATGCCATGGCTGACATCATTAGCTTTTCAGTCCCTGACTTCTGCTCTTTTTCTCCAGAGGCCTCTGATGTAGCTCATTATAATGTATGGAGAAATCACCACTGTCTGATTCTAGAACTTCTCTTATTCTTGCTCATCAAACCTGAAATCTCTTCTCTTCTCCACGCTCCCTCAAGAAACATAGTTTCAGAAACATGAATCTTATGTTCTCTAGTCAATTTAAAGATGATTCACTCAGCCAGTATTTCCTATCAAACTTGCTTTACAAGAAAACTACACGATGATATTGATTTGCAATGCCATGAGAATCACTGCATCAGTCTGAAAAACTGCAGCAGTCCCTTATGTTGGAGACATGGCACTAATCTCTAGTATTTTCTGAATAGCTTTCACATAAAAATTATGTAGCAGAAAAGTAATGACTTTCTTTGAAAGTGTTACAGTCACAAAGACTGCTAGGAATAGGCTTGTCTGTCAAATTCATTGCAATGCTGGATTCTCAAGCTTTCTGTTTAATTCATGTTAAAGATTGAGGCAGACATTGGCCAGTGGAGAGTGGTAATTGTACATGCCCCTGAATGATGTGTTGCCAGTTTCCAAATATGAGACTCATGTTTATGAGTTTCTGCATTAGCTGCCTTCCAGAGTTCTTTCAGTGCTGTGAAAGGTATTTTATTTTAGCGATACATGTCTTCTTTTCAACACTTATTTTTAGGGAGCAGTATTGGATGTTATACTGACGGATTCCTCCCGCAATTTTTTCCCCTCCTTTTTAACAATGTCCCCAAGCAAATGAAATCTTAAAGACATTACACAAAAGGGAAATTGAGACTGTTGTTGGCTATATTTGCACTGTCTTCTCACTTGAGCATAATTCTACTTCCTTTTTCTTTAGTCATTGTCTTACTTCTGTTATTAAGCACAAGGAAAAGGAAACATGGCTAGAAGCTAGTAAGAACAACTTTATTTTAACCTGCTGAATTAGCAAAACATTCTAACACCAGGCAAGTGCAAAGCAGTTCCAATGCAACTGAATACTGTAAAAAGCAAAGCATGCCAACAGTATCATGTTCAGGAACATCTGGAAGCTCAGGAAGGGTAGAGAGCTATCATCCTGCTGCTATTCTCAACTCATTTTCATAGTTTCTTTAGGGAAACAAATCTTAGCCTGCTACTCAAGTGCTGAGAAATTAAGAGTTTCCATTATCTTCTTTACCTGTTTCAATGACAGCGCACTGAGAAGCTTTCATCAAATCTCATATGGTGAAGAACAGAAAGCTGCAGCTTTTCACCTGGATGCTTGATTAGTCTTAAAATATCTTATAAGATAACTAAGACATGTTTTAAAAAATAGAATTTGGTAGCACAGCCTCTTTGTGTTAATACAAAATTACTGTCTATTTGAAGTTCAAAAGAAAACTGATCCAAAACTGTCAAGCTACAACCACTCTGCAGATTTTTGTCTTGCTTTCAAAGTTTTACAGTTTTTCACATGACGAGAAGACAAACTCTCTATTGCGTGTTATGTCATGGATCTATCATTGATGCCTACAAGCACCTCAGGACCTACACTTGCTCAGTTTTCCAGGAGTCAGAAGTGGAAAGTCCGTAGCTGGGAATTTCTGCATTTTTTAAACAGAGGTTACATGACTTTTTTAGGCAAAAAAACCAACACTGAGCTGCAACTAAAAGGTTTCTGGAAATAGTGTCTAAGCCAAAGAACTAGAACTCACATCAGAAAAGTAAAGAACACTAGAATATATGTGTATCCAATTAAGAATAATGGCTATTTCTTTCCAGAGTATATAACAGTAACTTACACAGTTTGTTTAAAAACACACCAGACAGATGAGTAATTGATTAGAAATTTGTAGTTGAAAATGAAAAAGCAGCCAATACAACAGCTTCCCGTATTTTATCCAACTAAAACTGCATGTGCAACCAAAATATATTTATTTGAGATTCTATTCAGCAACTAAATATAATGAAAGAAAAGAGAATAAATAGAGAGCGATTGGCTATACCATGAGGGAAAAGATGCGCTTTAGGTATCCACGCATTTTAAAGTATTTTTATCAGAAAATAAAAATCAGAATGGGCCTCAGAATGAGACACTACAGTAACAGCATGCCATTTATGTACTGTTTTTATTTAAAAAAATTAGTTGTCATCTTTAAGAAAGTACTCAGTCCTAGGTTAATTGAGATACAAAATTATTAGACAAATAAATATATAGGCCAAGTACTCACTAAACTATTTTAAAAACTAATTTAGTTTGCTCACTTTTATAACAAAATATATCAATAAATCTATCTTATATTTAATGATGTTTATGTATGTGTGCTGCTCTCCTAAAAATGATTTGGCAAGAAAATTTTTTGTAAGGGGAAATCCAGTACGTCCATTATCATTTATGTTGTCCCTGCAGTGACTTTGAGCAGGCTGGGACCCATTTTCTTGTCCAAACCCTACCACATAGTCCCCCTTTTCAAATGCAAATGGTGCATGAGAACACAACTATTTAATTCATCTATTTAATCCTCTTAATACTTTAAATATGCCAGAATTTGGTCACAAAAAAGAAAGCTTTTCTCTTGTGGCACAGTATTACCTTTATCTACTGCATTTTAGTATCTATTTTTCATGCTCGTTCACACTAATTAGGGCTTTACTGAGCAAGAAGGTAACTATTACTGTGTTCTCTAGCCAGCATAACATTGCTGCTCCTAATCAACATGTTGTAAAAAGACATGACAAAGAAAATGACAAAAAAACCTCCTGAAAACTCCAAATCAGCAAGCTATTTTAATCAAGTACCATGACAGGCAGTTATTATCAGAGACTGATACACAGTACACTGTCAAACCATACTCTTGGTAAATACATGAGCTAGAATTACAAGAGATGCTATGCTGCCCTTTTTAAAATACAAGCCCATACTCAAATACAAAACTTGAATTTTCTCAGAAGTGAAAAGAAGCAGTGAAGAAGTGCAAAAGAGTGGCCACTTGCATTTGGCTTCAGGAACTTCTACTACTTGAATTACTCTTGCTGATTTCATGATATTTTACTTTTACTGATTAAGAAACTTTCCCTTCTGGTATCTTATATTGGTTGCATGGTCTGCACTAAGAGCAGTCTTTTTTATAAATATTACAAGAGCAGACAGCTGTGAAGAATGTTTTTCTCAAAACCTCACTTTGATTTTCTGTGGCTTCACCCAATGTTACATAAATTGATTTAGTTACAGAATTCCACCAGAATTTTAATCCTTTATATGTTCATTGATACTTTACATCAGATTTTTCCAACTGGAGAGCAACTTAACTACTCAGAATATCTTTCGATGTTTACCTTTAACACAGTCATAAAATATTCACAGCACTTGGTGAGTTACTGTCTAACTAAAAAGCAGGAAAGGGGCAAAAAAGCAATCTGGGAAACACACAAGTATTCTGATTCTACTGATAAAATTCTCAGAACCAGCAAGTTACTGATCGTGTCTGACATATGATGTCAGTACTTTAGGTACCTGGATAATTAGTGAGTGCACATATCTATATATCTCCATTTTTAAAGTAAAAATATGAAAGACCCTAAATGGCTATAAACCTAATAGTCCTCACAAACCTGTGTTCTACCATCTCCCATGTAAAGAAATCTAAATTGCTTTTGAAAACGTGACATTTTGATTCCTAACAGACTATCTGATTGCACTTAAAAGAGCTCTGCTTTCACTTCCAGTGAACTTTATCAATGGGAAACAATAGTTACTGCTGTTGTCCATTACTCCTGGCTAGAAGAATTTTTCCCATCTCAGTGGAAAACAGTCCTGGTTTTGACTGTGTGTATGTATTCTAAGCATACACTGAAACACAGCTGTGGATACACGTAGGCACATCTGCTCAAAATCCAGAGGGTGTTGTGGGATTAAATAGATCTTTACTTTTCATATGGATTCCAAAACTGTAGGGATCATATTCAAAATGCCCAGCTTTAAAAGTGGTCTGCTAAAGATAGCACTGACATTGTGGTCGACAGATCTCTGGACTAAGAGAATAGCGGTTTTTTTACTATAAAAATCAGGTAGGTGAAGTGGAGGAAGCAAATTGTACAGCAAAATTTTCAATGAGCTCCCTCAGGAACAATGAAGCTCTAAGATCTCACTTCGTTCCTCTACATATGCAAAGAATGTTTTTTTATCCCTTCTATCATGTCACATACTTATATACCCTTTCACCTGCCCGGTCCCATCCCTTCCACAAAACCTTTCAAACAACCAACCAACAGAGCTTGCACAGGATTTCACTCCTGACAAAAGAACAAGGGAACTGCCTGCGTGAAAATATCATACTTTTTCAGCACTGTCAGAAAATGATCAAAATATACAGTGACACATGGAAAAGAAGCCTGCATAAAATGTTACGCAAACATACCTTAGAGCTGATTTAATTTTAACTAATGCTGGACAAAATGGAGAAATAGGCACTCCAAGGATTTTGAGGGGCAATAATAAACCACGAAAAAGTTTATGCAGTACTGGTTTACAAGAAAATTTAAAGCACAAAACAGGAAAGTTGAACATTAGGATTTTAAAAGGTGTTTTTTGTATTTTGTTTTTGGCAATTGGTTTGTTTTTGATTTTTCATAATCATCAACTTTTTATGAGCAACAATGCAATGATTACTAAAGAGCAGAAAGGAACTCAAAATATTCAAGTCAGATGACGAATGTTATTTTATACCACTACCTTCAAGTAACCTTGAAACTATTACAAATAAAAGATATCTGGTGACAAAGCTGATTGTATAATTACACCAGAATTAGATTCATATAACTATTTGTACACAGCACAGAAATGCTGGGTAAAAAGAATTACTGAATAGGGATAAAACACAGAACACTAATTTCTATGAGAGAAGGTAGTGAAGATTTTAATTGTTAAAAATTGTTTATTTCGCTGTGGAAATGAGAATCCTACTGCCAGCAGGCTTGGCATGAGAGGTAAGCGTCTGATCATTCAATTGCTCCCTTAGCTGGCTGCTTGACAGCCAACACTGAAAAACCCTCAAAAGCCCAATTCAATGATACTCCGTAAGAAGTACAAAACCTGAAGATTCTAAAGAGAACATTACTGGGTGAAAAATTTATGGTCCTGCAGAGCATAAGACAGTGAAAGATGAATGGATAGAAGAACTTGCAGTCATTTTTTGAAGACTGTGTCACCAGGCATAGAGGGTACCTACTTGTATCAAAGCACCTAGAAGCTATTCTGCTCTCCACCACCGGTGTTCTCAGTGATGTTGCACAAGTCACCAGTTTCTTTCAACTTTTTCCATATGCTGGTCATGTCAAATTAGCTTGTAAACTCATCAACACAATGATTTGTTCTAAAAATTCACCTACAAAGGATGCTCAGGAATGTAAAATTAAAATGAACAGAAGTCTGAAGTCACTGAGCATAAGGCTAAGTATAGTAAAGCCTCACAGAAACTTCTCTGAGATACTAGATCTTTAAATTCAACTTCATACCTCCAGTCAACACACTTCAATATTCCCATATCTTGCGCTGGCCTTCTACACATGTTCACCAGTAGATTTCCAAAGCAGTATTTTAGTAAAGTCCTGGATATACAAAATTACTGCTTTATTCCTTACTTATTTCCTATTGCTTTTACTGCTTCAAGTAGTATAAAGGAATTTTCACCCAAGAAAAGAGTCTTTGTCTTAAGAACTACAATCAGAATTTCCTATTGTGAAAAAACACACCATATTAATATGCAGCAAACTAGCTGCAGCCCACCAAATTAAGCTAGTACTCCTTCTGCATTTTAGTGCATCTCTTGAAAAGCCTTAAACCAGTAATCCATCTATACACTGACTTTCATAGACAAATCATTAATCTTCCCCGCACTGTTTATCTCAGCTAGGATAATGTCTGATCTAATTCTAACAGATTTTCATTTCAGAACCAATTGTAAATCTCAGCATGGGATTATATACAACTTCAACAAGACAGTCTCATGGAAGAATCTGCTGACATACACTTGTTTATAGATTTGCCGTATTTTCCTTATGGAGGTCAGAGCTCAAGGACAAAGGTTAGTTGAAAAAAAGAAAATTTAAAAAGGAGTGACACTTTCTTCCTGCTAATCATATTGATATGACTATATATGAAATATGACTTAACTGCTCATGGCATTTCTATTTACCTTTAAAAATTTCAAGGCAAACCGTGTTCTCTGTTTATGGGTGCTTTTCTCTGCATCTACTGAGCTGCAGCAATTAATGCAAAGCAAGAAAGCAGCTCTGTAAACCTGCTGACAGCCGTTTAATGGGAGAGGTGGCAAGCGGTGGACATGTCCTGGCAGTGTGCTTAATAGATACACAAACACCCACAGTCATCAGCCTAAAGTGATACTGGCAGAAAATTAACTGAGATGCAAAGCTCATTTAACAAAGAGACCCCACAGCAATCTGGACAATATAAGGCTGTGTAAAGGTTGGGAGAGGGAAAACAAGAAGGTGCATTTTTTCAAGGGGATGGCAGTCTTTAATTTCACAAGTCATTTTATTTAACCTTGTTGCTTCAGTGCACAAACCGTTGCCTCTGCTTTGCAAAGCAAATGCTTTTGTACAGATCTGGAAGTTCCCTGGATAGAGCATGTCACAAGACTTCCTTCAGCTGAAAGGAGATTTTCATGTTAATAACACTGCCACCGTATCATGTTTTCTCCAGACACTTCAGAACGTGGCTGTAATAGAAATTATATTCTTTCTCTCACATTGTGACTGTTTCAAAAAGCAAACCTCAGCCACTGTGAGACCTACTGCAATTACTGACAGAAAAGCAAACCAGTATATTCGCTCATGCCAACTACTGGCACTGGGAAATATAGAGAGAGACCTGCAAACAATGATTAAAAAAACTCCAAAACAGACATGAAAAAAACCAAACACTACAAAATTTTACCACACACTTAAATATGAAAAAAACCCCAATTCTTTCTCTATTCATACTGCAGTAATACCCACCAGTCCAAACAAGGCAGGGTACTGTTCTGCTGTACAAGGAGAGCTGTAAACAAAAGAGAACATGCAAAGGCAAGGTTGCACAAAGTATATCTAGGATATTATAGAATACTTCAAATATTGTCATGAAATCACAAATTCAAAATCTTCTGTAACATTCCTGTTGGATTCCATCTTTGTGGTGACTAAAAGATCAAACTACACTGTTTTATGATCTAGCATAAAGGGTAATAATCCTCTTAACCAATTTTCTGTGGCACTGAGAGAATGCTTCTTATTGAAGAGTAATGACGTTTCAAGTTCATGAATCCCTTGCAATAACTAAAATAAGGAAAATGTCACGATGCCTGTTTTCTGGGATCTGACATTTCCCAACACAGGACACACAAACATGAAGTGACCTGTAAATCCACTACTCTCTTCCTCCAGACCTTCTCTTTAAGCTATGTGTACATCAAAAACTAGAAAGAAGTCTACAAGTCCCCAGATATTATAATGGTATAATTAGACAACATTCCCTGAAGTTTTAGAATTTTGCAGCTAATCTTCCCTTCTTATGTAAAATTAAGGAAAGAAAAAAAAGGCAGGATGTAATGCTGTAGTAACAAAAAAAGTTTTTAGTCTTAGCAAAAATAAATCTCCCTTCATTTTTTGAAAGTAGTTTTTCTAATATAGTTCATCTAATCCCTAATTGAGGATGATATTATTCCTCAAACTGGAAAAAAAAAAAAGGTAAACCTATCCTACCTTATTATCTGCATGAGCCAGAATCTGAAATTTTGTCCAATGCAAAAATACCCCAAGTACTTTCCAACCAAATTGTATCCAAAACAAGATGAGCGTATCATTTAAAAATGTCATCTTGAAGAGATAAACCTGCCACAGTTCAGAAAACATTTCCTCCAACAGCTGCAGCAGTTTAAGCAGCTCTCCCAGCATGTTCCTCACCGACCGTGCTACCCCAGCGTGATGAACCACACCGGAATGCTGATCTGAATTGGGGAAAAAATAGAACACCTCCTCTCAGCCCCAAGATCCTCATATACCAGAACAAGCACATTTTTGTTGTCTTTTTTTTTTTTTTTGACTCTGGTCAGCATCACATAGTTATGAGCCCAGTTTACACAACAGAACTGGGAGGGCAACACTGAGGAGGAAACAAACAATAGGGAGTCCTTGAAAATATATCAATTGCAGAAGAAATGTACTTGAAACCCTGGCTTTAGTTTCATGTATCTGTAGAGTAAGCAGTGATAAATTTTCAGAGCAGTTGTGTTCTTGTTATCTGAAACTGACTGCAAAATCCAGTACTTTACTTACCTTTGTTTCAGCAGTTTTGTGGTAAATTTCTTACATTATACCCTCAACCTATAGTGGCATTAGATATTTAAATATCCATGAACAGTGCCACACTTGGAGATAGTATGTCAACACCTTTGACCTTTCCCACTTCCCTCCATGCCAGCTCAATCAACTTCCTAACAGCAAAACTTTAGAATATCTTTGTCTTTTGGTATCACAATCTCAAATAAGACTTTTAATATACTTTTTTATTTAGAAGTAACTCTGTAAACCATAAGCAAGTACTGCCGTCTCTCTGACACAGTTCAGTATTTGCAACAAACATACTAAAGGCAGCCGCATGGTCCCTTCTTCCATATTTTTTAAACTAGAAGACAAATTTCCTTTCTTTGTAACCATGCATGTCTTTACTAAAGGTATACTGGGAGACACCATTTTTAGAAACATTTAAAGGAGGCAACATTCTATCTAAAAGAATAAAAAAATTATAAATTAAACCCTTCTGCTCTAGAGGCAAATCAGCTGCCAATGAGTAAAAAGTAAGTCTACCTTTGCTATCAGTTACTAAATGATTGTGCATTTGTACTCTAGAGAATCTTTTTGCTACTTTTCTTAGCAAAAGTCCTGGATACCTCCCACTCCAGACAAGATTCTGAATGCAATGCAACTCACTGTCATTGCCATGATATTCCTGAACTTCTCTTGGCAATAATAATGGGAATTCATAAATTCATTTTTTATGAATTTTGTATTTTTTCAGCTTTCACTACTGCATTACTTTGGTTGGAAGGTACTTCTAAGCATTGCCTTGTCAAAAATATGTAAGAACAAGTTATTAGCACTGACTCCTTTTTTCTAGGATGCAGGGACGACAAAATCAAAATATCTCTAGTTATTCCTAAATTGACTGTCAGACACTTTGACAATATATCCCTCGTTTGTAATTAACTTGTAATTAGTTTATTAGTTTCCAGTACCCACCCCTTCTGATCCATGTATAATTGTTCCCACCCCCCCTTGTGGTCTCAAAGCTATTTGTGAGGTGGTAAATATACTGAAATACAGAACTCATCCAGGTGTTTGCATTTTGATGGGTTATCTTACCCCTAGCTCAGTCTGCTGTTTGGCCAAAACAGCCACACCAGCAGAGGGAAATACCAAATGAGGCTTTCTAATTTGGTTTACCTACACCAGTTCATATTGCTGCTGAAACTCTATAATGTGAGTTAAATTTGTACTAGCTCGACTTCAATCATCTAAACATAGAAAGCTTAATCATGTACAGCTCCAAATAAAACTTCCAAACACTGAGTCTGGAACCAGTTACTGGAAGAGGCTGCAAGAGTGGTCCAAATATAGATGAACTTAACAAAATAAAAACAAAGCTGAGAAATCTACAGTGCAAACTTGATAGATTAAGCACTTCTTTGAGGCACAATTATTGTCTGACAGGTAAGAATAGGGAAAGCAATACATAAAATCTAACAAAACAATCTATACCACTGCATGTCTAATTCTATGTGACCTATAAGATGATGTTCAAAATTAAAACAAAATCAGGGAAAAAAAAAAATTAAAGTGCAAAAGATCCTAGAGAAAACAGCTACTAAATCAGTAGACAGCATAAGCCTTCTAAAGGGGATTTAAAGAAAAAGTAGTAGCCCGGAACATTACATGATGTCTCTAGGGGATGGTTTTATCTTAGATATAAAAAAAATTGAACACATCACAGTGTCACTTCACTGTCTGCTGAGAAACCTGTATCCTGCCGTCTGCTCAACCCAAGGAAAAACACTAGGAGAAATTTCAGCAGTGAGCTCCACAGCTCCTGAGAGGTTATGTGATTTTCTGCTCTTCCTTTCTGGTTAGGCAATTCACAAAGACGTGGAATTTTGTTTTCCTCCTATTGCTTCTGCATTGTCAGAAGATGGTAGAAAAAGCTTTAAGAAGAAATATATATTCCAGAATTTATCTTGAATGCCTGTATGCATGAAGTGAAGAGAGGCAGTAAAGTGTTTTCAAAAACAGGAACATTGATATAGTGGAACTAAGCAGATCAAGCTTTCAGACTGTATTTTTAAAGCACTGAATACATGGCTGGCTGAGCACACTAATAAACTACTTCAAACACCAGCTGAAGGAGCTCGATAATGGAAAGACAGCCTAACTAAATAAAAGCCAAGCAGTAAAACCAGCTTGTTTGTCCATTAGTCCTATTTGCTTGCCCACAAAACCCACAATAAAATCTTCACTATTTGCCCTATATTGAATTTATCATATTGAAAACTAATATATACAAACTTGTGTAAGTGGAACTTCAGACCTCTTTTACATACAAGGCACGTGACTTAGGTTTATTTCTCAGAAGTACCCTATTGTTTTAGTTGCTTTAGAAAGTGTTACTCACTGTTCTAAAAATAAAGTCATAATAATTTAACTATTCTGAATCTGGATAAAACATATTTCTTTAGGTTTAGGAGCACTATAGCAAACATCTGCTTTTTATTTTCCTTATATCCAGAACAGTGGAAATGACTTCCTTATTCTTTCCATGTCCACATGAGTTATAAACAACAGATGTCATCCTCATTTAATTGTCAGCCTGGGATACCCAAGCACATTCTCACTAGTTATGGTGTGGTACTTCAGTTACCAGAACTATTTTATTTATCTGAGCTCAACACAGATTCCTGTGTTACGTGATGGAAGTCAGAATGGAAAGATCCAAAATGTGTGTCCCAGGTAACAATGCAAAAATCAACAGATACGATCAACAAAAAGAATTTTTAAACAATTACGGCAGAGTAGTGGAAATGAAGAGATGTAACGCTGTGAAGTTTACAGCAGAACTCAAGATATACATCTCAGTTCCTTAACTCTAAAGTCATTCCACTTCTCTAAAAACTCCTGTACTGTCCAAGTCTTGAGGAGACATATGGGAAGCAAGAGAATTAGCAGCTAGCAGTGAAAACAACAGAATAATCTCTTGAAAATATGCATATTCATTACCATACTAGCATAAAGTCCAGTGCTGGCTGTCACCCAACTTGTAAATTTTGTTTCCTGGAAAAAAACTTTGGGATATAAAATATAAAGGACACATTTTCTTTAGCAATGATAGGAAATACAGAATTTGTTAATTTTCAGAGTTGGTGAAACATATTGGCTACCAGCATAACGTGAAATTAAAAATTCAATAAGGGCTTACAAGCTTTTGTTAAACCCCCAAATATTTATCACATTAGTAGGAGGAAGCCTAGTGACAGATGAGAAAGCTGACATTTCCTAAATGGAATCAAGAATTTACAGGACCACAACAGAGGTATCAAAGCACAGAAACCTGCTTTGGCAGACTGTTGCAAAACCAACAGATTTAAAATAGAGATTTTAAAATATTAAATTGTTTCATGTGTTATTCCAAGCTGGGATACAAATACTTTCTCAACACATACAAGGCTGTGTTTTGGAAGAGACACCACTCCACAGAGATGGATTGTGAAACATCATCTAGAACTAACAAATACTACTGTGTGCAACAGCAGTTATATAGGACGTTGCTTCTGTCATTTGCACACTGGACATAAGCAAGTATTTTCCCCACTGCATGATGAAAAAGACATTCAAATAAACACTAGCAACTGTTTTACCAAGGATGGTTGTTCATTGTTTTAGAAGGCACAGATGCAGCTGCTTTCTCACTCATTTCTGTTACTATGACATTAAGGTACAGTAGAGGAAACTTTCAATAACAAGTGAGAAACAATCAATAGCAATTTACCTTAAGGGGCTGACAAACAGCATAAGCAATGCTTCATTCTTACAGAAACCCCTAAAAATGGCAGACCTTGGAGCACTTAAATGTCTTCTACTAAGGAAAAACAAAATGCAAACACACCTGAGAATTTGTTTCTATCACTTTCCACAGTAAGAGAATTCAAAATAAAGGACTGACAGGCGTTATCTGAGGTTCTTGATAAATATTTTTCCTCTTTAAATATTTTAAGTCCAATAAATTCAAGGTGATTTTGTACTAAAATTCTGCTCAGTCAGAAGGCAAAACAGGTAACTGAACAAATACACCACTGAGGTCCAGTTTAAGAAGGTAATATGGTCTTTCCCACTCGCACATACTTTGAACCCACAGAAACACTTCCTATGCCTCCTTCAGGAAGGAGGTGATTTTATTATGCCTAATACAATCATCAGCTCATCTGGGAAATGGTCAACAGCATGTCAGCTCTCCTCTAGAATCAGACAAGGCTAACACTTCACACCACCCACAACCAGTGGTTATCTAGCGACACAGCCACCCTGCACTGCCTGAAGTACATTCCGGTACATAATGCACAGGAGCCAGAATTTAATATTTCTAAAGCTATGTATCAAGGCAGCAAAAGATTATTACTTGTGCCACTCATCACTGTTGTGGTGGGGGTTGGGCAAGAGGCAATAGCAATAAAATTATGTTTCTGTAAATGTATGTAGTAATTGACAACCTTAAATGAAGGATACTTTTATTTTGTTCACCTTAAACCAGGAACATGCTTTTCCTTCTTGCATCTTCGGTGTTTCTGAACCAAATAGTGATGACACTGAATTAATTTGGCATTAGTTTTCTGTATCACACTGCCAGTTCACTCCTAATCTGACCAAAACCACTAGGTTAAAACAGTTCCTACGAATTATTTGATGCTTTAACCAAGTACACAGGCTTCGTTTTTATTACTCTTTTACCACTCCTAAATCTTTGATATAGACAAACAGAAAATGCATGCTTAGTTCCTAATAAAACATTATTTTCTTCATTACAAAGTGCTTAAAACTACACAGACAGTATAAAAAAAAAAAAAAAAAGAAGCATAACTGAAACCTAAAATCACATTTATGCCAAGGACAGCTTCTGTACGTGCCAGTTTTTTTTATAGTTCACTTGCATGTGTTTGCACCATGAATAGCTCTGGTTCAATAACAGATAAGATAAACTATGCTCACAGCACATATATATTATATATATGTATACACACAGATGTATGTAACACTATGACAGGTTTTCATTTAATTCTAGGTACACAGATGTGAACCCTATTTTGATTATAACACTTCCAAAGAGACTTTGTAGCTAAAACATTGATTTCCCCTTCAATACATGTCAACTTGAGAGCACTTTTCAACTAACATGTTGAACCCTGAAGCAACTCTGATTTTCAAGTGTTCTTGTATAAGAGTTAGCGCTCCCCTTCTCAAGAGGGTGCATGACTTCATTCTGGACATTTTTCAAATTAGCTAACATTGAGATGCTACAGCTTCTCATAATGAGGAACTGCCATTTATTCTGTTAGCATATGGTGCAACCTTTCTGCTGTCCACTGAGGAATACAAGAGCTTCCAAGGGATGGTACCACTTCCTAATTATTTACAGCCTCTAAAATTAACACCTTCATCACCACATTTTGTATATGGACAAAATTCTTCTGAATTCCATTTGTTGTTGATTTCTTCCTGAGAATCTCTAGTTAGCCCTGTGACCTCAAACACAACTCCCCAAAAAAAAAAAAAAAATAATAATTTAAAGGCAAATTACCAGGATTTTTAAAAACTGTGCAGCTTATTATTCAGCTATCCAAGGATAAACAATCCAGGATAAACTGTAATCTTCTAACCAATGCAAATCAGTCAAGAAATGAGAAAAAGGCAACTCAGTAGACACCTCAGAGGCATCATTTGCAATGAAGTCCTCTTTCAACTCAGTTATGAAGTTACATGTCACCCCTTCAAGGCACTGCACTGAAGACAAGTAAATGTACTTTGGGAATTAGTTCGATTAAATCTCTGGGTTTGCATTTAATTTAGAGAGGGCATTCTCTTAATTGCAAGAGCCTTTCCATGCTTTGCATGAAAGAGAAACAATTAGAACAATCTGAAACAAAACGAGTGTAAAATTTCTCCACCATCCCACATGACACTGCAGCAGGTGGCAGAGACATGTAACAGATGGTCAATTTAACTTACATTCTCAGTTATTAAACATTACCTGAAGGTCCATTAAAATCTTTTCTACTGGAAACCCTGTATAAATTAAAATTACTTTGTATCCACAATGATGAAGATTAACTTGACCTTTCTCTAGGGCATGATACATTCCTGCTCAAAGCCATTCAAATGCAAATCTAAAATGATTTTAGCTGTTCTTCTAGTACCAAATTTTAGAGTTACATCTTTTGTAGGAGACTAGGAGAGTGTCAGTCATCTACCCTACTGCTCCATTATGACAAACACCACAGAGTTAATGGGTACTAGAAAAAAACCCACACTGACAGATTAAGGTACTATTAAACAGTGATGAGAATGCAGGAATTGACAATACTGGTCACCATAAGGAGGAGACAAAAATGTTGAAGTACTATTCCATACAGTTGCTATCTGTGCCTTTTGTATGCAATTTACATAACAACTTTTGCCTATTATAAAATTGTTTCAATAGCTTCTGGAAATGAAATACGTAACACTGGGACACTGTTTATAATTCTCCACCTGGAAAAATAAAACAGTGAGAACTTGGTCAAATACTGATTTTACCCAAAGTAATTGTTTGCCATATGACAAGCTACATATTCTTCACTATGAGTATTGCAATAATTGTATGTAAATTAAGATGATTTCTCAAATCCATCATTATAGGTAGTCTAATTACTTTATTTAATGTATTCCAATCCTTGTAAACAGGATAGAGGATGAAAAGTTGTTTGTTATTATCAAAACCTCAAGTAAAACTACTCCTGCTTCAAATGCATTTGGAGGGTATGAAGTAAAATTCTCCTGATTCCTATCATGTGACATTTAATACCTGGACTGTCAAGAAGCAATAAACTTTTCATGAACCAGGAACTACACTTGTATCTGACTGAGTTCTAAGACCCAGAAAGCTAGGTGAAAAGGAATATTGCTATGCAGCATCACATGAAGACTCAAAGACATATTCAGCTAGTAATACCATCATACATTCAGATATACAACCGTGTCAAAGCAAACAGAACTCTGAAAAACAGTCCAAGGAAGCCATAAATATTCCTTGAAACAACCTGAACAATTAAGGATCTAATTACATTCTTTTTCCTTCTTCACAAATACTTATTTTGAAATAGCAAGGCTACATACGTAGACTACTTGCTCATCCTGCTCCTTCCCTGACAATCACATTCCTTCTAATATGGGCAAGGGGCATAACCTGAAACACAGGAGGCTCCATATGAATATCAAGAAACACTTTTTCCATGAGTGACTGAGCACTGGCACAGGTTGCGGAGTCCCCATCCTTAGAGCTATTCAATACCACCTGGACATGGTCCTGGGCAATCCTTCTTGAGCAAAGGGGTTGAATCACATGGCCTCCAGAGGTCCCTTCTGACCTCAACCACTCTGCGATACTCTGACATATACAGCAGTCTCACCAGCGATGAAGAACCCCTCCCAATGTAAAGCAGTTCTCATTAACTGCAGACAGAGTTACCTGCCAGTACTAAGACTTTATTCCTGATGATACTGTTTGAGAAAAGAAAGACAAGATTCAGACAGCACATGGAACACCAAATATACAGCATCCATGAAAATCACAGGAGACAACTATTTATATACCCACACCCACAAGTAAATATGATCTCTAAGAAACGGCTGCTGTAAGGAAAGCTGCAACCTAGCTAATGGTGATGATCTAGCCTGAACTACATTCATCTTTGTCATTCCCTGGATGCTCTACAGCAATGCTGATAGCCCAAACCCTCAGGGAACTACAACCAGTGCTGAATATAGCACTTATCATCACACTGTAAGTAGTACACGGAACCTGTCCAAACATCTATCCTGGCTTCTCAGAGAGGAATTTCAGGTGAGATGTCAGATCTTATCTTTGTGAAACCCAGTTATCTGCCAACACGGTACTAGAAGGCATCTGAAGAGAACCATGCAGTGTATCAACACACCACAAACTGCCTAAAGCAAGGGTGAAGCTCACCTGCATGGCACAGACTCTTCCCCACAGTGAATCTGTGTAATGGACTCCTACAGAAACTAAAACCACTGCAAACACTATCAGTATCTTCTCTAATATACTCTGGTGATCTAGCTTTCACTAACATAAATACAGAGCAGAGAATGAAATAACATGTTTAGTAAAAACACTACAGGATTTATCAGGGAGGGAGGGAAGCAGGCAGGCAGGCAGCAAGCAAGGAAAGAAGGAGGCAAGGAAAGAAGGAGGCAAGGAAAGAAGGAGGCAAGGAAAGAAGGAGGCAAGGAAAGAAGAAAGGAAGCACCACCCATAGCAGATGTTAATCAGATTGCTTGCTTAATTTCAGGCATTACAATAGGGAGAGCTATATATGAAACAAAGATCCACACCAAGAAGATAAATTCATTAGAAAACACCACACATTTGAGCCAATATAATCAGTATTTCAGGACACTGTGAAAATGCTGTATTGGAGGCAGACAAGTAGCTAGGCTGAACACAATACCCTCTAGAAGATCGTACAATGCCACGGAGAATTAAGAGAATGTCTGTGCTCTTCCTGGGTTAAACATTAGCATGAAGGGCCACCAGCGGCTTCAAAGCATTACTCTGTAGATATTTAAATACAAACAGACACAGTTTAAACACACTGGGCATAAGTATTAGCAATTCTTACAATATTCCACAATAAATATGACTTTAGTATTGACAGAGGATACATCTGGATTTTTCTTAAAGACACCATGTAATATTTTTTAATTTCTCTCATGAATTTTAACACGTTCCCCTTTTGTTTACATTCTCCTTTTAAAACATAATTTTATGGGGATTTTTTGTTTCACATCCATTACACTGAAAACTAACTCTTTTTTGTTTTGTAATACTGACATAAACTTAAAGTACATGGAGTATAAGTGTAAGATTTGAAGCCTTTCTCCAAAGCATATTATCATGCATGTTTACATTTTGTGACAAAACGGATTCTGGCCTGTACTCTACATTCAATACTAGGGTATGGAAACTGATAAAGCAAATGTACATAAAAAAATTTCTGGTCTTCAAAATAAACAAACACATTTGTTGTCTCCTCTTTATACGGAAAATATTGCATAGATGTAATTACACAGAATCACAGAATATGCTGAGTTGGAAGGGACCCACAGACCCAAGATGGATCCCTGTGGAACCCCACCAGTGACAAGTTGCCAGTCTGATGTTCCCCCATTAACTGTTACCTTCTGTGCTCGACCCAATTGCTCACCCACCCCACGATGTCTTTATCCAGCTGTGTGCTGAACATTTTGTCCAAAAGGATCCTGTGAGACAGTATCGAAAGCTTTATCCTTCTTTGTATTTTCTTATCTAAAAGCTAAGAAGCTTTCTAAATTGAGAAAAATCTGGTTAATGGAATCTCTGCAGTAGTCAATAGCTTCCACTATGGCCCTGACACAGGACAGAGCATCAACAGACCTAATATTATTTTAGAGATGTCTCCAGCATTATGGTGCTGTCATCTTCGCTCTTCTATTTTCACCTCTCACTCTCTCATTCATTTACTGTCAAGCACAATGTAGCTGATCAATTCTTATTTCACTAACAGCAAGGAAGAGATTTTCTGAAACATTTCAGGCCATGCTGAACACATTTTCCCTTCCCTTTTTAAACAACTGCATGATGTCCTAACAAGTTTGATGAGCTTTTTCTCAGGGGAAAAAAACCCCAACGATGCATAGAATACATATAAAGTAGGGAATGCCATCTTGCAGAAGTCCATCCAGAATTCCAGTTAGAGGTGAATTATAAACACAATGTGTTTTTCTGTCAAGTGTTTAATTCATGTTGTTAGAAAAAAGAAAGCAGATAAAAAGATATCTTACTGATAAATCATTCTACTTACTTCAAAGCACAATGATAGGTAACATGAATAAAATGTTCCAGTACTTACTCCTAGAAAGGAGTGTATCTTCAATCAAGGAATGAAACTTCAATGAGGAATACTTCCCCTTCCTACCGAAATTCGTATAGTTGTTGCTTATTTCTACGGAAACAGCCAAAAGAGGAGTGAAAAGTGTCTGAGAAAGTTGCATAATTATAAAAGACACTAATATAAATAAATTAATGTGTGTGTGTGCGTGCGCGCACACACACACACACACACTCTTCCTTCTCTCTCCTAAGTCAACCACAACAGTCTAATATAAATTGAAAACCAGAAAAAAAAAATCTATTTTATCAAATTATGATAAATGAAGTCTTCGGAAATAAGTTGCTCTCAGAGTTAAAAACCATGTTATGCCCTAAGAAGAAAACCAAAGAACAGTTTCAACAGTTTGCCAACTCTAGTTTTTCCAGAAACTATTACACCCTACATGGTTTCACGGGACAAACGTGCCTTTTACAGCCTCAGGCAGAGCACCCTTGCCCAGTGCCACCTAGACTGAGTCCTGCACTTCCTCTTCTCTGACAATTCCTTGCTTTGGTGAATGCAAGAAAATCTGAAAACTTACTAGAGAAACTTCTGTTCAGAAAGGAAATAAAGGAACAATTCTTTTTAAAGCAGCTTACTCTTAACAAATCCAAAACATGCTATATATGGGGCCATCTGATCAAGAAAAAATAAAAACTGATGTGTACATTCTTATATACTTCAGGAACATTAGCTGAACACTTTTGCTCACAACATTTCAGGTTTTACCTCATGAGTAAAAAACTTGCATCTGTTACAGAAAAAGCAGAGTTCTCTGCCTTGATTTAACCTGCACTTACTTGTTCCTCTCTGTGAGAGCAGAAGTTAAAAAGGAAAGGAGAAAATTTTACATCCATTCATAAAGAGGCAGTTCTTCGTAAGGTGGTATTTCAAACCAAACATGTATTTGTTATCAAAACTCGTCTCACTCCCCTGCATCATGCAAGAAACTCCCCTTAAAAGCCCACATCAGTTTCACCTCGAGAAGAGGAACCAGAATTCATTCTTTCAAAAAGAAATCTCCTTTTTTTCCCCATGCAGTCTGTTCAGTTATGTAATTCCCTTTTCCATGCCATTATTCAGGATCACAGTCTCAGATAAGATCAATGGTCATTGAACTATGCCAATGAAAAGAACAGTCTGTAAGCACGGTGACTCCTTTGACTGAGCTCAAGTGAAGCACCTGTCCCCTCTCCCTCTTTCACTGTTAAAGAAATCTACTCTGTGTCCCTGAATCCCAAAAGTAAACATAATTCAGTTATTTATGTTCCACAGCAGACAAGAGCTAGGTAAAAATTTTTTATATGAATGTATTCTGCTAAAAATGCAAATGTATTTTTGATTCATTAGTTACTTAAATATACTGATTTTTAAAACATAAGATAAAAATAAAACTAAAAATTCAACTCAAAATGCAACATCTGGAATTTTACTATGCATGGAAATTTTTGAACAGAGAATTTCAAGAAATGCAGGACTCTTTCCACCACAAGAACCCTGTTTGTGTCTTCCTCCTACCACTGGCCTCTCCCTCCACAGCACACTGCCAATCTCCCAGCTGCCACACTTGAGCTCAAGACTGTGAATCATCGCTTTTATTCATACAGTACACAGCTCTATTTCTGACTGAAGGGCACAGAAATTACAAAGCAAACCACCTAAACAGTAGAAAATCCACACTATGAAATTCCATAAAAACTATTGCCAAACAAAATGGAAATTAGCACCCAGGTTTTATTCTTGTTAATGAAGATAACCTAGAAGATTTATTATTGTGACTAGAGCACTAGGGAGTAAGGAATTTGTTCAGGCTTCCTAATAACTTCTCATCACCAATGGTATCACCTGGTACCACCAACTCATGCAGGCTCAATTGTTTTTATATTTACTAATTACTGAATGGCTTTGCTGGGTTCCAAGAGAGTAGTGTGACTTTCCAACCCAGCTGCCAACCCCACATGAGTGAATATGGCACTACTGTTTAATGCTTTCAAGAAATTTGACAGGAGTGAGTGGAGTGAAATACTGGCAGACTGTAAATAAACAGCAACTTAAATTTTTTGTTAAGATGTTTAAATTGAATCCTAAGATTCAATATAAGTTCTCAAACTTTTATCTTTAATTTACACAATTCTCTCATCTCTTTAGCCCTGTGGACAGAGCTCTGCATATTCACTTCTCTGGAAGCTATACATGTGATTCCCCCAGACTACATTGGGCAGACAGATAACAAGCTAGTAAACAAAAATAAAAATTAAATATTAAAAATTTTCCAAAGATAGCACAGTTTGTCTACAGATTCTCTTCCAGTTAGCTACTACACCTTTCACAATTTGTCTGTCAGGACCTACTAACTTGACCTTCCCCTCAGTTTTTGATCATGGAAGAGTCCAGTATCACACATATCATATTGCCAGGTTAGAGTTAAGATTTTCAGCTCCTTTGGAAAAGTAATAAGTTTACATAATAGAAAAAAAAATATTTACTCATAGCCCAGTACATTTCAAGTATGAACATATCTGAAAGTCTTCATCAGAAACTAAAACAGTTTTGAAATCTCATTTTAAGAGTTCAAAGATAAGGCCCAATCAATTTAAACACCAGACAGCACAGATGTAGAAAAATCTTTCAAAAATGCAGTTCACATTTACCAGTTATAACTACATGGAAGATGATGACACCAGGAAGCATTATCACAAATGACTTACCGTGTTAACAAAGTAAAAAAACTGTTAAGGTTTCACTTATTTTCTCAGTGAAAAACACCAAGAAGCATGCTGCTTAAGACGTTAATGCACACCTGCCTCTCAGAGAACCTTCATAATATTGGTTTTACAATTCTTGAACACTGTGGGGTTGATTTCAAGAATTTAAAGACGTTATCAGAGAACTGCTGATTTGTAAGGAACACTTACAACTGATACAAAGACAGGCAATGTACCGCACCCTAGGGATTAAAACTGCTTCTCAGAAAGCTATCAGAGATATAGATGCTTTCCTGTAGCCTCTTTGTACTGCATTCTGTAAGGTACTACCACACTGACAGATGTGTCATCATCTGAATTAAACCAGAAAACAAAGAAGTGGAGGGACAGGGACATGACAAAGAGCTGTCCAGTATGAGGGAACTGCTTCCAGCAGACACCTATAGACCTGGCAGGACAAACTATTGCCATCTGGAATACAGAGATCCCAAGCTCAGTCCCTCGTTAAATGAAATTTTTTCTGTTCAAATAGATTCCCCATTTTCTTTTGTGCATTTCTGTAGATCAAACTGAAGAATATGAATTTTAATACAAACCTTAAACAATACAAACCTCAGCTGGGATTAATGATGAGTATCTTCCAAGGCAGGAGCGGTAGCCTATGAGGCCAAGTTAGAGAAAGCTAAGTTACACTGACAGCATTGGAAGAATTCTTGAAAAAAGACAACTCCAAAGTAAGGTACATGCCTCAGATTCTTCACATTTATGGGATGTCAAGCTATACCTGACATTCTGTGAAATTCCCACTTCTCAGAAGAATGGAGGATTATTAAAAGGAACAATAAAAAAAATAAAAATCAGTTTTACCCCTGACTTAAAACTCACAGTCATCTTTTGTGCTTTACTGGTAAGCAAACATATTCATAGATATTCTGTTTTTATTTTATAACTTCTACAGAGCAAAAATATGGTGTTTGACACCATGTTTTTTTGTATTTGCAGAGTAATATTCAGATTTTAAGTATCTGTATTTCAGTTCCTCTTGGTATTCATTTGGCAGACATCAGCGAAACGAGCGTTTTCTCTTTGTCCTTTGAAAAGATGAAGCAATTCCATGAACTTATTTGCCTTTTATCCTCAAAGCAATTTCCATAGTGCACATCGCATGTCAAAAAAGTGTATCAAAAATCCTGTATCATCTGCAGATGGACTAGGTGATCAGACTGGTTTTACTTCACTAGTCCATGGCTCCAGTAAACAAAAGCTTTCTTCTTCATGTCATTACAGCAAGAGTCAGTCCCACCAGATGAGGCACACAACGTGGACTTTTGAAAGTTTCCAATTACCACTTTCATGATCTAAATTTCAGCAATATCAGCCCGAAAAAGAAGCTAACTCTAACCTTAACTTTCCTGTATCTACCTACCCCTCTGTCCAGTGCATGACTCTACTTTAACCAGCAGTTTGCACCAATTAAAAAAAGTTTTAGGCACAAAACTATTAAAACCAATGTAAAAAAAAGTTCATTTTATAGCTCAGCCAGTTGAATACAATTTGAAGATATTAACTTTAACCAGAAATATTAAAATAATACACCTTATGCGATTCTGTTGTCACTCTACAAGAGAGCAAGTAAATGACAAGACACTAGAAAAACTCCCAGAAAAACACCATTGTCCCATAGAACAAACTGAAGAAAGTTTTCCTTTTCCTTAGCTGCCACATGCTGGACATCCCACCAGGGCAAAAAACCCAAATCAAATACAAAACAGTAAGAGCAAATCACCACTTGACTAATGAATATAACACATTCTGAAATGTTCAACTTAAAAACTAACAGAAAATTGAGTGCTTCTTCCTAGGGCTGTTAATTGGTGAATTATTTGCCATTTACCTTTTGTTGTTGTTGTAAAGGTGTTGAGTGGTTTCCTTGCAAATATCACCCCTCTTGGCAGAAGTCTGTGCTCCACCACTTGTCAAATACCAGCTCACCTACATTTATGCCTAAGCTTTGTCTGAAAGACTGTAAGTCTTCAAGTACAATGGTTAAATTATAACCAAAACAAAGAACTTCCCTCAACCTCCCCAATCTCTTACCAGTTATGCTGAGTGCTCCAGTTCTATCTCTATCATTCTATCTCTTTTCTAAAGTTAAAAGCAAATGCTTCATCTGGAGTATTCTAAAATTTTGATATAGTATTCAATAGAAACTGGATTATACAGCAAGTTTATCTTCCACAGGCAAACAGAAATTCCTTATCAGTAACTTCTAGTTAGGATTGACCTGAGCTGAATCAGAGCAAAAATCTACAGTGAAAGCATTTGCAAAATGCCAGCTCCAAACCTGCACCCAGTTTTGCAAAAAAGGCTCTTTTCAAAGCAAACAAAAACAAACCCAGCCACCAGGGTTGACATTCAATTTCAAACAGCTTTCCCACCTCTCCATATATCGCAAGAAATTCACATCAACAAATATTGTCACATGCTCACTAAAGGCAAAACTCTCTGAAGAGTTATTATCCTTTACAGTACTGGCATGGATGGACACAGGTCTCTCTTCTGCAGTTTCCTCTTTCTCACTGCAATTTCAACTCATCCTTACTGCCTGCATGCTCCTGATGCCCTGTGCACTCCAAAAGTACTTCTTTATACATGAAAGCAAATCTAAATCATGCATTGATTTTACATTATCATCTTTCTAGTAGAATTCTACTCAAGCAAGGTATTTAAACAATTAATTTTAATATTCCATCAATAAGATTTTTTTCCTTTATGTTTCAATCTGAAGACAAGAACAAATCCAGTAATAGAATGCTAACGTTAATTTAAGAGGAGATGAAATACAACTTAATAACACTGCAGCAGGATAACGTACAGTAGGTCACGGAGGCATAAAATTTTCAACAAATTCATTCTTGTACCACTGTATATTCCTGCTAATAGGCCAGGGCACAACTGAAAAATTGTTAATACCTTGCTGCACAAACTTACATAGCAGGTAAAAAAAAAAAAAGCTATCTTTTATAGTCTCAATTTCCCTAATCAGCAGTAAAACTGGGGAAAGAGGCAGGAAGCCTCCTTCTTGCTCTCCCTTGAGCAAAGGGCGAAAAACGAGTTGCAGTTAACCATGAAATGCAACTCCATATTAAGCCTCTATTTAATAAGTGCTACTAAATACTACCGCAAAAAGGTTTTAGTGAAAAAAGTTGTACTTAGAGAGCCAGAACAGCACAGGTCAAAACTAATTTGCTGCTAACTTCACTCAACCACATGCCAAGTAGAACCTGCAAGTACAGTCAAAACTCAGGAAACTTTCTCTTCATAACCGAATGAATTAGTGTTTTGTAAAGGTGCCTGTGTCCTTACTAGAATACAGTGCTTTTCTGAATGCAATATAAGGCACACTATAAAAGGGGAAAAGAGTTTTCTAATACAAAGGGATGGTGGTGGGTAGGAGAAGTCACTGTTTTGGACACAGTAAATGCCATGCCAACCTACCTTCTGTGCCCACCCCACCCCATTTCAGAGAATGGGGAACCAAAGAGGGCAGAAGATGATCAAAACATATGCCAAGCTGAATGCTAAAGGGCTTCCAGAGACAGTCTAAAAGTTGAGCCTTCCTTTTGACTAAGCAAAAAGGAAGGCTGGGTAGAAACCAGCAAACACTAAGCAGCTGGACTCTCATTTGAATACCTTAGTAAGTCTAACTATGGAACAAGCTGCCATAACAGTATAGAAGGTTTTTATTTTCTGAAGTCTCCTAAAAGAAGATACAATCTCAAGTCCTACTGACAACGTCATCTTCAGGAGTCAAAAGTGAATGAGCTCTAAGTTTTCCTTGTAGGTTATGGCACAGCTAATTTCTGAGGCTCAGATGTATGTATGGAGTCACAACTGACTATTCATTCTCTCTGCAGGGAGTTATTGCAGCTTGCTGTGTGAAAGAGAAAACAGTTTCAAATTAAAAACAAAACTATTACTTCTGTTCTCCTGTAAACAGACATCCTGTATTTTGCTACAGTACCTGCAGAAAAGGCTCCAATAAATATCTTAGAATTCCTTCCATCAAGACATGGTCAGCAGTACACAGAGCTGCTCACGATGTCAGATGTTTATGCAGTACTAACTCACAGTAAATATCTTATAAATCAAGAGAAAAATAGCTTTCATTCTGTCAAGAAAGAGCTCAAGTAGGAACAAATACATGAAATCTGACCTTTACATCAAAAAAGCTTGCTTGGTTACTACCAAGAAAAACAGGTTCTTCTACAAAAGCTTTCAGCACTCTGCATTTCTAAATCTACTTGATGAATATTCCTATATATTTTTCCCCAACTAAAGTATATCAGGATCCTTTCAATGAAAAAAGAAAAATAAAATAAAAT
>JAWWEU010000111.1:39461200-39491609 GCA_035583155.1 Acropternis orthonyx | reverse complement strand
GGGGGAGAAAGGGGGGAGAAAGGGGGGAGAAAGGGGGGAGAAAGGGGGGAGAAAGGGGGGAGAAAGGGGGGAGAAAGGGGGGAGAAAGAGAAAAAGATGAAAAAGAAAAAAAGACTTAAATTCACTGGAGACCTACTGTTATTCAAAGTCACCAGATATACTGATTTGGATAATATTGTCAGCCATCTTGATTTTGGATGACAAGACACTGTTTTTTACAATTCAGTTGTGCATAGATTCAAGAGCTCATCTAGCAAAAATTCATACTGGAATGCATCCAGTTACCTCCAACTAGCTGCAGTCACATTTCAGCTATGATTTTCATGTGTTGATTATCAAAACAAGTGACTGTTGCGTCTATCTTAAATCCTTACAGTTACAACCTTGGTGTTATTTTAACTCTTTAAAAATAATAATTATGGACACTAACAGAAATGGTGCAGAATGAATACTAACATTTGAGTTATTTCTAAACATTAACTTACCTTTCTCAACTGAGTAGATGTCAACACCCATTACATGCTCCTGCATTTCTAGGATTATTTACATCTATCACAATTCTCTCTAGAAACTAGTGAGTCTAAAGGAAAAAAAAAAAAATAGGAGCCAGCATTGTCATAATGTAGTTTTGAAATTGCTGCTGAAAGCATTTCAGCAGTCAGCAGTTCTGCTGAGGACTTGAAGCTGTGTGCAGACTTTGCTGAGGCACAGAAAATGTCACGGTGAAAGACTGCATTCACCTACGCTGGGATCAGCTTTCTATTTCTTCACATATTGCAGGGCAGGACATGTCAACAGAGGTGAACAAAAGCTTGTCTATTAGAAGCAGTAATGCTACACTAAACATCGCTAGAACACAATGGTAAATAGCACCATATATTTCCTTTTCGGCCTAGAAATGAGCCAGACTGGTATTTACCTTCCCAGACACCCCCTAAAGTGTTTAAAGTTTTTTCCCTACTCTGAAGGAAAACACAAGACAGAAGGCAAAACCCCACCATCTTTTCTTAAAAGAGCGAAGTCTGTAACTTACACAACTACCAACTCAGAAATGAGGCTTATTACTGATTTAGCTCATTGCAAACAACTTCCAGTGAATACCAAGACCACTTTGAGCAATCTTAAAGTATTTGAGATGCACAAATTTACTTTTGGTAATTTCTAATGCTTACAAGCCCCAAAGACATGTATTGTCTGTTCATAATTTGCTCTCCAATTTATATGGGACCTTTCCCACAGAGCTGGGCAAAAATGCCCCAATGCCAAGATACAAAAGCTCCTATTATTTAAGAGCTGAAATCAAATAAAAATGCCACACATTTGCTGAAGTACTAATGTATATAAATGTACATAAATACACAATAAAAGTTTAGAAAGCTCCAAGGTTTCCTCCTTATACATTTAAGTTAATTAACCCTGCACCTCATGAAATTTATGCATTCACTTGTTCAAGTAATAAACAGCTATGGTGTAGGTAACATTAGTAGTTAAAAATATACAAACCAGAGCCTGCACCTGCCTGATGAGAAGCCTTAATGCAGAGGAGAGAGAAAAATCCTGTGTTATGCTCTGAAGGTTCTTACTGGAGCTACTTTTGATGCAGCAAGAAAAGAGCAATCTCAGAAAACGGACTCTATAGAAGACTACAGCTAGATTGCTTGTTCAGCTTCAGCACTTCTGATCACAATCGAGACAAGAGTGTTTGGGTCCAGCTCATGACCTGCCTGCAGCCCCACAGCTCAGAATCAACACTCCTGATTCACAGTTTCCAAATGCTTTGGCCAGTAGTAGTCACAGTTTTACATAACTGAATTTATTTATACCAGAAGGATGGCGCTGGCATTACAGGACAGAAAAATCCTGCATTAAGCTTGAAAAGTCAAGCACTCTGAAATAAGGAAGGATGTGATCAAATCAATTTTGTACACTTGTGATCTGACCTCTGTATTTAATTTTAAATTATTTTCATAATGCATGCACTGTCACCAAACTTCTCTTTTAGACGACTCTTAGCTTGCTTACTAGATAGAATGAAAGATGTTCAAAATGTGCAAGTGGAATCTTACAGAAAGTAAAGCTCCTTTCTGCTAGACTCTTGACTTTGTTTTAACTCCAAGGAAAATTTCAAAGAGAAGCCAAAGAGAACTAAATTCTACCCACTTTCTATGCCTCAGAATTCCAACGTGACATTTTTGAAGTTCCTCCTCATATTTATTTTCAGGATGTTCAAATAGGTGTTCTTGGGTTCCCACTAGGAGAAGAACTAAATCCCCCCGCAGTTCCACTGAGGCTGGGAGATGTGTACTTTCAAAGTTTAAAGCATCAAAAAATTATATGCCTTGGGGGAGGGAGATTAAGAAAGGACTACAGTTCCAAGGCTTCTCGAAGTTGATATCCAATATATAATCCAAATATCCTATTGACATTTGTGCTTTAGATTCTAATCTATGTATAGATAAACAAGAAGATCACCACCCTGACTCACAGAAATGTCAAGATGGCAAATTACTTATTTTCTTGAAGCATTAGGGGGCTAATAAGTTCT
This sequence comes from Acropternis orthonyx, assembly GCA_035583155.1. Classification (NCBI taxonomy): domain Eukaryota; kingdom Metazoa; phylum Chordata; class Aves; order Passeriformes; family Rhinocryptidae; genus Acropternis; species Acropternis orthonyx. The sequence goes on along the minus strand of JAWWEU010000111.1, from coordinate 39,489,064 downwards.
TCAGAGAAATTCTATAAAGAAAATAATTACTCTCTATTCAGGTCAAATATGCAAATGTTGTAGTAACAAGATATAGGGCATGACATCTTATATTGCTTCCTATTCGGTACAACAAATGAGGGTACAGTTCTGCGTAAACATCCCTATAGTGTTGTAATTAAGAAGACACACCTTAGTATTATTTAATACTGAGGGAGTCAATACATTAGAAATGCCGGTGCCCATGGTGCATGCAGAACCCCCAGTGTCTTCACATCAAGACAGGGTATCTCTTTAAAGGAGACATTTTCAACAAACAGAGCTTAGGTAGATGATATTTAAAGACCTGTTTTAAAACAGATTAGGCCAGTAATCTTATGCTTTCCTGTACTCTTTGATCCTTTTATCATAATTAAAAAACAGTTATAATGGATAAACACAGATTGGATTAATTATTACGGCACCACAACCTGTCTTGTCATTTCCTAAATCTGCAGTGTCAGATTCAGTCAATAGTCTATGCTTTCTGCAAAGGAAAAGAACAAAATCTTACACATTCAGTTATGAGAGATGCAGTTCTTTCAGATAACTTTTCAAGAAAGGCCTTATCAATTGTCCTGCAGGCTTAGAGATCTCCAGTATAAGATTACTCACACTACCCTGCCCCCATAATGGAAATTCATCTACCAGCAATTAAGGATAAAAATATTCCTGCTGAAAACTATTTTACCCTACTACTATTCTTCCTAATAGTTAAGGGATATTTAATCACTTTTATATTTATTTGTGATATTTAATAACTTATTTAATAAGGGATATTTAATGTGATAACAAAGACAAAAAATTATCAAGGGGTACTTTTTTCCCCTCTAAAGTTTGCAAATTAGTCCAACAGTTTAAATGTTAACTTTCAAGAATTCCATCTCATTCAACATAAAATCCTAACTTCTGTACCCCTGAAGATGAGAGTCACTATCCTTTCATTGTCCATTTAATTAATACTACATGTAAACTCATTCACAGACACTGGTTGGTTTTTCACAAAGCGCAAAGTTATATTGACTAAACATGCATGAGCAGTTTGCCCTCTGGTGACTAATTCTGTGAGAACATACAAGATTTGCAATATATATATGAAGAAAAGTATGAATAATGAATGACTGGAAGGTTTGTAGGCTCCATAAGAAACAGCATTGTAAGTTCTTTTAAAAAAAACTGTCACACATTAATTGCAATAGAGAAACGTGATTTCATTTAAATTAGAAGGAAAAACAAACTGAACTGAAGATAAAGTGTCAAGAAGATGAAAAACAGAAATACAACTGTAGAATAGCCACATACAGAAGAGAACTGAAATTCCAGAATTTTGCCTAAGACTTAGAAAGGTTAAGACAAAATAAAGAAACAAAACGTCCCTAGCTGCATGCATTCCTCATGGGTATAAAAGGCAAGTCCAAAATCAGCTTGTCCAAAATCAGGAGGGAAGTACTGCCATCTCTCAGCCACTGATGAGGAACGGAAGTGAGAGACAAAAAAAGCAACTTGTCTAAAATCACAAAGAAATGCTCATTGACTGTGAAAAGGAAATCAAATCTTAGGATCCTAGACAGTTGTGTAGCTGCTAGATCCCATTCTTTTCATATAGAATGGATAAACAACTGAAAAGTCATCAGTTACGTTTTGTTCTATTATCCAGATCCCATTTGTCCTGCACACCTGCTTCCCTAACAGCTTTAATCACCTTAGTGAACAGCTATACTTTCCTTACATTGAGCTCCTGAGTGAAAAAGGTTTCACAAGGGAGGTCTTTCTCAGTCTTGCCTTGCTTGTATATGCAGGGATTGCTAAAATGTTGTCTGAGTCAATCACCACAATTGTTCACCTAAATTCTTGCTCACTTGGCTAAGGGTTGTTGTTGGACAGTAACTACTTTCATTTGGAGATGCTCAAGCATGTAGAAGTTAACAGGGATCAGAGAGGAAAGGAAATGCTGGGGCTGGAATGCAGTAATTGCAAGGTAGAATTAACTTCCAAAATCACTGTTGTGTCTTGCTCGAATTCACCAGAAGTTCAGTTAGTGTAAGGACTAGCAGAATGCTGGATAATTTCTTCAATGATCACAAACATAGAGGTACACTTTCCCAGTTACCTCAGAATGGTAAAGTAACTTCCTCTTGGTCACCTAGCATATAACCTTAGTACTCTTGTTCAATAAGTATTCCTTCCAGATTCCTTCTTTGTGACATGTCTTTTGGAACCAGCCATTTTACCACCTGGCACTCCTCCTGCTCCACCTCAGACTCCTGTGCAGCAGTACAAGGGGAAAGAGAAAGGTCAGCTGCTAGTTCTGTACCATTTTCATGTGGCGCTAGCAATTAGAATCCTAGAACACATGCAGTCAGCTTGACAGATATCCTTGTGCATTCCTAAATACTCCACATGCAGTAGTGCCTAACACATCTCCACTGCCAAACTACATTTTATTTGCAAGATGAAACATGAATCTACATATTACTTTTTAAAGGAGTAAGTTGAATGTTTCTAAAATGTGCTCACCGATACTGACCTCTCTTCTCAGTCAAAAAGAGTTAAACATCGTCTTTCATTCCCCAAAGGCCGCTGGTCCCACACAGAGGTGCCATGTTTTATTTAAAACATGCTCTCTCCCAGTAACCACTTGTTCTAATTGGCAAGGCAAGGCCGGGTCCCCAAAGCACATAGCTCGTTAGATTCAGTTTGGATTACAAAAACACGATGAAACAAACTGCAACGAAATGTACAAATTAACAGCTCAGGAGTGCACGACACAGACATGGAATTAGATTGTAATATGGAACAAACTCCACAGGGAGGCTAAGGAACAAATCACTGGTGTCTCTATAAACTATACAGGGGTTCCAAACGAGCAAATACACAAACCAGAGCACAGACTTTTCTATAAATCAAGCAAATTGCCAAATCAGAAAAAAAACCAACCACATTCCTTCTCCTATCTTATGCACACATTCATAGGAGAACAGTTACAAGAAAGTTTAATAAATTAAACCTGTGGGTTGCACACCCTCAATAGGTAACTCTGCTTTCATGCTGGCAATGTGCAAACATCATGGCAATTAACTCATATGTCTAACCATTTTTTTTACGTCAACAGAGAACCTGTACACAGGAGACTAAATTACAGATGGTGTTTCAATGAGTCATTTGGAAAGGTTAGGAGTTAGAAGGTGAACAAGATATTAACAAAACAGAAAACTGGCTTTACCACAAAGAACAAAACACTCAAAAACAGAGCTATGAAAAACTAAATATAATGCAAGTTTGAGGGGAAAAAAAAGGACTGAGCTCTTTTCTTTGCTTGTAGATCAATCTGTACAATGGGACTGGCAACTCTCTGAGATAAGAAATAAGGAAACACATGGAAAGTATTGGTGATGTCTTGTCAAGACAGCGAAAAAAATTAAATTAAGACTATTTGGCAGTCTTTTTGGGTAGCCAGTACTGATAAGGGATCATATTTTTATCTTAGTATAATTTGTAGTTTTAACAAATGACCCCCAGACTACTAGATTGAATTTCCCAAGGCACAATCCAACAGCTGCTAACATCCTACAGGGTAGTTTGCTGATAGGATTGACTGTAAAATGATATAGTTATTAATTAAGAGGCATTCAATTTTACTAGACTGTGTTGGTGAAAAGACACAAATGTGATGGCATAATGACCTAATAACCAGAAAGAGGAAAACTAAAACACAGCACTTGAGAGACAGCTGTGAAAGAAATTCTCTTTCTTCTGCTAGCAGTTGCAAAGAAACTTTCTGTGTCTGTCCTCCCTCAGTGCTTGCCCCTTCCCACTACTTTTTATGGGGGAAGCTTAAGGAGAATGAAAAAGGAAAAAATAATTTAGCAAACCAAAACAGCAGCTGAGCCACTGGCCCTGTTGACACCCTTCATTGCATGGTTTTACACAGCCAGGTCCCGGGCAGATGAAGGTTGTATCTTCTACAAAAACCATCTTTAACACCAAAGATGCAAAGCCAAATTACATCAGTATTGACACAATGAAACATAGGAGCCCTGTTCTCCACAGCTTCCATGCCCTGACAGTATAGACAGTAACAAAAAAGTGCACCCCTGAAGTAATGTTTTACTAACTTCATTCAACATGTGATCTCTATCTGTTATAGCAAGGCTAGAAAGCTTCCTTCTCTCACAAATTTTCAATTCTCCTTTATATATTGAGACCTAGGATGGTGTAGTATAAATATGCTGCATGATGTGGTTGATGTTTACTTTTGACAGAAGTAAAATTACTAGTCCTAAACTTAGATCATACAACTGCATTTGAATAAATTCACTTTCTATGAATTTGTATTTCTCCTCTAAAACTTTAAGCCAGCTTGGAGGAAATGGAGTCAAGTAAGAACTTATAAATGCCTTCCCAGTCCTTCCACAAAATACTGCCCTGTGCTAATAAATCAAATACAGCTGTTACTCAGATCTTTACATTTTTTTAAAGCCATAGAACAATGAATACTAACAGAGTAAAAAGAATCACTGGGGTCAGTAGTGCAAATCAAGCTTCTAAATAGCTGATGGTCAACTGAAGTAGTTAATCCAATTTTTTCTTAATTCCATTGCCTGGTGACTCTCCTTCTCAAGCTTAGCACACATTTCATCTTTCAAGCTTACTAATTATGCTAAGACATCTTTTTCCTACCAGCCTTTCCCTTTTAGAAATTCTTTGGGTATAAAGTGAAAAAAATTGAATGTATGCCAAACAAAATCTATGGTTATCTCTGAAATGTTACAGTTTTCTATTAGTAGTGCTCTAAAAATTAGAAGTATTTTCATTGCCACTGCAGCCAGCTATGTAATTTTCCAAAGAAATATTTAGCTGCAAGCCTGAGAAGATGAAGCTTGACTGCTTTCAAGCTCTAGCCAGTGAGTGCTGTTTGATGTAGCGAACACTCCATGTACTTCAAAATACAAAGACCGACATGAATACAGCAACGAATTCTAGCCTAATGAAGCAACATATTGAGGCACTGGTTTCCATTAGGAGCCATCAAAGGGAATACCATACTGAAAAAAGAAACTAGTTCTTAGTGATAGTTTTGAACTTCTGAAAATGTTTGCTGCTTTTTCTAACAAAGTACTAAAACTTGTGGGTTCACATCAGAAATTACAAGCATATGAAAAAAATGCAAACCTAGCAGATTTTTAATCGTTCATTTAGGACTGAAAAACTTCCTGAACAGAAGGGCTGAATCACAGAATCACAGAATATGCTGAGTTTGAAGGGACCCACCAGGATCATCGAGTCCAACTACTGGCCCTGCACAGAACCACCCCCAAGAATCACATCATGTGCCTGAGAGCATCATCCAAATGTCCCTTGAACTCTGTCAGGCTTGGTGGCATAATTTATGATTTATTGTACAATAGGATTCAGCAAAGAAAACAAAATTTGAACTAGTAACATGCAAGATGCACCTGTTGAAAAGGTTTCCAGAAAGCAAGCTGAAAGCTTCACTAAGGCTCAAATTAGCAGACAATTAACTGCAAAATCTATTTAGGCAGGAACACTGATTTTTGCCAGCTCATGCTTATAGTAGGTGTTATTATGGCCAGACACAGCAGTAATAACAGGCAAGCTCTAAATAGCTCCCAAGATTTACGAAAACTGAGAGAAAAGGAAATGGTGTTATTCAATAACTCTGGGCCACATAAAACTCCCAGTTTTGTAAGCTCCAAAAACTGGGACTTATGCATGGTAAAATAAAGGTCTGCTCAACAAAGCAAGAAGGTTAATATGCACAAAAATGCAAAGTAACTTTATAGTCAGACATCTGAGTGAGTTCAGGCAACTATGTGTAGTAGATATTACTCTCTATTTTTAATTTTCCTCCCTTATTAGATCTTTCCAATTCACGAAAATAAAAGGTACTACTGAAGTTACAAAATTTCATAACCAAGCATAGAGCTAAGCATATGTATTAAAAATACATATGCAATTCCAGCGATACTGATTTTCTGCTTGTTAGATGGAGATTACAAATCGGTAATTTTTTACTCATCAAGAAGAAATATGTTTGATTTAAATTTTAAAATAAAACTCAACTAAGAGTTCAGTAAGGGTCCTAAAACTCAGAAAGTTCTTTGGTTATATGGTTGAATTATTTTCTCAATTTCAGTGATGCTGATCTAGCATTTTGCAGAATATGAACGTAAATATTGCACAGCTGGATTAAGAGATGGACACTCACCTCTGGAAGTTTTAATTACACATTTAGACAGAAGGGCTATGGAATTTGATTCACAGATCTATGAATACTCCAGTCATAATTTTATCTTCTTCCAGTTTTCCAAGTACATCTCTCCGCTAAACCTTCCTGCTGCACTTACCTTCAGCTTCACATACTATTGAACAAGCTGAATTCCACTTTCTGCATCCCTCTTTCCAATGCTCATAGGAATGCAACACAAATTAAATCTTCTAGGCTCACAATCAAATGGATTAAAGGTAGACTACATATTTTTGGGGTAATGTAAGTAGAAAGTGCACTTTTACTGTCTTCTATTTGTTCTTACTCTGTAACAGTTTGTTCTGTGACTCTTCCCTAGGTTCCAATTAATAGTGAGTTCTTGAGGCACCAGGTCTTGTTTCCATGAATGAGAATTTCTGCCTCAAAGATCCTACTTTATAAAAGTGGCATTTCAAAAGGTACTCAAACACTGTCCCTACCTGAAGCTGATATTTAAATCTAATGGTAGCAAAGATATGCTAATAAAGAGTACTTTTGAAAATTTTCATTCATCGCTGTAGTGTATTTTAATCATTCCAATTTCACAGGGTACCATATTGAAAGAAGAAAGGTTGCAGCATTAGTGAAAGATGTGGTGTTATTAAAGGAGATACTCTGACTGTAATTTGCATTTTTTCACTTACCAGCTTACATTCTGATAAAAAAAAAACCCAAAACACCACTTTACTGCATCTGTATTCTTGATGCATAAGAAGTCTAAAGCAACTATGTATTAACCATCTGAAGAGCGTATTTCTTTGAAGCACTTCAATAGGCAGGATTACACTTGTACTGTATCTGGAGACTTAGAGGCATGGATAGCACACAGCGCTGAACTGGAGACAGAATGTTGTAAAGCACTTTGCAGAAGTACAATTAACTTGAAATTATTTCAGAGAAGCTCTTGAACATTACAGAGTCTGTTGCTTCTACAGGGTTTAAGTAAAACAAGTCAGGCATTCCTTCTTGGAACAGGTAGATAGGGACAAGAGGAGGCAAAGAGAGCTGAAGGGGATTGCTTTTCTACAGTATTTATCAACCTTTATGTTCAAGCCAGGAACTAGTCTGTGCTAAATGAACAGCAAATTTGTGATTGTACAGAGGAGCTTAGTGAACCTTCTAGATCTAGGTCAAAACACTGGGCTCTTCTAGGCAAAGGGCTGCACGTATCTGTGCAGTATCCAGCTCATTCTTGCCAACGGAACAATTTAACCTCTGTAAGAACTTGTGAACAGTATTCCCATGTTTAATATAAGAAAATGTACAGAAGATAGCCAAAACAAGGAATGTCAGTCTCCCTGCTACATAATCTGGTTGTTTCTGCTATTTGTTTCATCTTTGGGCAAATGGAAGTGAAAATCCAGTGAATTTATTTTGATAATAAATTTAGAAATAAGAAGCATTTGGTTAAATAAGGCAAACTGACAGCTCCTGGCCACTGCCCTCTTCTCATAGTCTTTGCTGATTGATACTATGAATATCAAATTATGACCATTTTTTCCCCAAGGGATGGGAATCTGTCGTTTAGGAGTATTTCCCAATTTAGTGTTCCCACTGCAACTTCAAATTACATGCCGCTTGCTACCCCTCCACCTTCCTCTCCCTCTGTGGGGGGCTGGTGCAGAGAACCAGAGGCACAAAAGGTAAAGATCATGGGCTGAAATAAGAACAATTTACTGGAGACAGCAATGAGGTAAGAAAACACACAGTAACAGCTACAATATCAATAACAAAGCGTACAAGACACGCAAACAATTCACACAGGATTGCTTGGAATCGGCCGCTCCCTCCTGCCACGTTTTCTCAACTGGAAAGAACTCCTCCTCCCTGGAAGACAGTCCATTCCCCCCACCCCTGGAAATGACATGAGGTGGTATGGAATAATCTCTGGGTGCCAGTCATGCTAATCGTGGCTACTGCAAAATCTAACCCCGTCCTCACTGGAACAAGGAAAATGGGGAAGCCAGGAAGGGCAGAAGCAAAGAAGAGCTCATGATCACGTATTTACAAATGTGTACATAGCTCAGGAAGTCTTAAAAACCTAGGATAGGGAACTTACACGAATAAACCATACTGCACTGTAAACACAACAATGTTTTCATCCCTTGCTGACTTGTTGCCCTTCTCCCCTGATATATATAAAAAAGTAATGCTTTAACAAATGTAAGGGTCTTTCCTGCTGTGTGTGTCTCAAATTAATTTTTTAAAAAACAGAAAGACTGGATTCTACCCATTCTCTCTGAAAAAAAACCCAACAAAAAATGTGAAGAGTTACTAACCTTTTTCGTTGTGTGGATTTCTTTTTTCTGAAATAAAAGAGAAAGGAAACGATGGTCAAGAAAAACCATACTTTGAAATTTTCCCTTACATACAAAGAACCTGCTTCAATACATTTGAATTACTTCCCATATTAAAAAAGAGGAACTTTTATCACATCCTTTCTTTGGACTGCCTGAAACAGTGAAAAACATCGTCAACATCTTCCTTGCCTAAAATCTTGCTATCTGTGGTGGTTAAATTTATAGAAACAAGACTATATAATTTTTCTATTTCAATATATGGCTGGAAACCCAGTATAAAAAAAGGTGAAAGAAATCTTCAGTAACATGGGAGAAAAAAAAGGAAAAAATGAAAAAATGTTGCAATGATGACATTGAAAGGTTCTGAGTTTGACTCCAACAGAACTGGTTATTTCAATACTACTTGTTTAAGGAACCATAGTTAAGGTTTAAAAAAGATAAGAGTAAATTTGCCTTTTTCTACAATACCTTGCTTTATTCCAACTAGTAGTAGCTTTTTAAGTTACTCAAACTCTTCCAAAATCTTACTTCATTAAAATAAACAGACTCTAAGGAACATCTTGAAAATTGAAAAATAAACCCTCCACCTCCCACCCTCCCCCACAGTTCCCACTCACACAAAGGTTTAGGTATCATTTTGGAATTTTACAACAGAAAAAAATTAACTTTAGCAAAGGTAATTGCATTTCAGAAGAACTGCAGAATAGAAAACAAGAACTATTCTTCATGTTAAAAAGAAACAGAATTACAAGCAAAAAAAAAAAAATCTAAACCAGCAACACAAAAATAAAAGATGCTTTGCCTCATGCCTGGTCTGCTGTCTGTGAAGTGTTGGGTACTTGCCTAAACTCAGAATATGAGGGATGGGCCATTTTGGTGTCTCCGAATCAGAACCCCCACATTTCTGAGGTACACAAACACAAGTTGTTTACAGTGCTAATATAAACATAACAGTCACACTGAGTCAAATCAAAGACCCAGTAACTTGTTTGTGACTGTGTCAAGAGGGGAAAGAGGACAAGGACAGACTTACACTTTCTTCAGTATATTGTTCCCGATGACCCATGGCTTTGGATAACAGCCAGAGAAACACATACATCATTTTGCTGAACAACCTTTGACAATCTTTATTTCCCACGTGTTTGCTTAATGAAGTGATACTGAACCCAAGATGTATAATCTACAAGTGAAATTTTTTTCTTTTTTTGCTAAAAAATGCTGGAAAAGCTTTGAAGTTTAAAAAAAATGCTAAGCCTTTTAAAATTGTATCTGTTCCCCCAAGACAAATTAAAAATCATGAACTATGACAGGACTTTAATTATAATTAAGTTTACAATACTAAATAATACCAAAAATTAATTCAGAAAGGCAAAGCTAAAAGATGCTAACAGAAAATGGTCAATAACAATTCCTAAGATTTTACAAAAAAAAAGCAATGACCTTACAATAAGAAAATAATATGCAGTAATTAAAATTAGTCTACTGATGAGCTACTGATGATTTAACATTCACAGGCTGCAAGTTAGAAGAAATAGAATGAGGTGGTCTATACCAGCTTTTCATTTTTTATCCATTCTATACATCAGAGGTCATTACAAAATAAATCCTATGAAATTCCAAGTTACAATTCAGACATTCTGAAAGCCACATCATCCATGTAGGAGCTGTGCTGGCAGTGGGGCTCTGTAGTTCAAGGATATACAAAAATTCCATAAACTTCAAGAACAAGGTTTGATGGGTACGTTTACACAAGAGGTTCTTGATTAGCCAATAAATGAAGCACCAAAGCGAGGAAAATCTGATTGCATACACACACCAAAAGGAGAGAAACTCATGCACAAATCCTACAGGAGATTCCAACAATGTGGTTTTGATAATCTAACAAAAACACAAAACCTTTTACTGCACTTACCAGCAAAGCATTTGGAACAGAGGTTCATAGTCTTGCTGGACCTGGGCAAAAAATAAAAAAAAATAGAGCTAAAAAATTTATTATATTTCTAATCAATACAGGGAAGTTTTTGGGGGAATGAAGAAAGGGTACAGAGAGGGTAAGAACTTATATGGCTAAGAATCAAAGATAAGTGGCTAGAAGTGGCTGAATTAGAAACAGAGTCAGGGAAGAGACTTTGTGTGGTAATCTCTTTCCAATTTAAAGAGTTTCCAAAACACGATTTCTACACATTTACCTCATATATGAAAATAAGCTTCCTCTGCCATTCAATGTGTATGTTACACATTCATCATTCAAATCTTTTTATTGCAATATGATGATAGACAGGAAGCGCCAATACATTCCACTTGAATATTAGACTCCCCTTGGCAACAGCTCTGCAGTCCTGACAAATCCTGAATACAATACAGCAATGGAGAGACTAAAGAACTCCGCTTATAAGGACACAGACAGATGTGCTCTTGGAAGTCTAGCTGGAACGGCTCAGTTATTACCTCAAGCTGTTCATTACTACCCTCAGCTGCATCCAGCAGTAATTTAAAATAACTTGGCTCAGTCTGCACTGACATGGACTAGGATAGTTCATATGATCCATCAGGGTGGCTCAGCTTTGAGGGTAGCAAACTTCAGCTGAGAGAAAAACAGCTGGAGAACAACAGCAGTATCTTAAGCCTCCCAAATGTCTCCAAAATTGTCTATGTAATTGTGCCACAAGTGTTCAAACCTCAGAATGTCAGCAGGCTCACAGAAAAAAAAAAAATTAAAAAATTTAAGGCTATAGACCTCTCTAGGGCTACCATGAAAACACTCAGAGCAATATACTACAGAAGAACAAATTTCTCCCAGTTTCGAGAAAGTTCTCTGCTAACTTCACTACATTTCCTTTACAAAGTGACCTGGAAAATATTCTCAAAAGTGTTGAAATATCTCTAGGTAAGAAAACTCAGTTTCTATGCACACCGCCCGATATTTGATTCATTCAGTATTCCTAAATCAGCTCTGCCATTACGTGTAAGTATTAAAGCCATCCTGAAAAGGTCTTAAAGTACCTATTGACAGGTAAAATTGTACCAAAACTGTCCATGCTCACAAAACCTTTTTGCCTCCTCAGGGCAGCCTCTAGCTGGAACACATCATTTGGCCAAATTAACTGCACCTTTATCTTTAGAAATACACATACACAAAAACAACTGAGACTACCAAAACAGTTGTTTTCTATTTGCAGCCTAATGGATGAAATTTTGAGAGGAGATCCATGCCTTAACAATACATAAATTATAAAAAACTGCCTGTTATCTTGAGAGGAAAAAAACCTGACAGTTTTTTTCCAAAGCAATTATATCAGAAATGAATGTACATATCAGAATCATAGGATTTTTTTCTCCCCATAGCGTTTGTACGTGGTTATTTTTAATGACCTTCCAGTAACAAAGTCAATCCAGACTTGGTCAATCATGTCTTAGTATTAGTCATGTCAAAACACTAGAGATGCTTTTCAATTCATGCACATTTGAAAGCTGGCTTACATCAGCTCAAGAATTCTATAAGAACACAGATCACTGCAGATTTGACACATAAGCATTTGCCAGCTATAGCAAGAGCCACAGACACATGAAAGCTAGTTTTAAATGCAAACAGTATGTGCAAAGGAGAAAAGAAAAGGAGAACAGCATTTGGAGCCATACAAATGTATCATCAGATTGGCATATACTCAAAGATTCAGTATCTATACTGACAGTCTGCACAGATTATCTACCTTCAACAGAACTGCAATTACAAACAGCATGGTGAGTCAACACCTACAGCATTAGTGTGCTGCAGTTCAGTACTCACTGCTTATGGGTTAGACCTTCTGGAGCAGCTCAATATGTCAGGCAGGAGCTTCTCTGCAAAGCCATTAAACCCCAGGGGCAGCAAAGAAAAAGAAAGGCAGAGTTCAGCTGGTTCATACTGATGACATTGGAATGGGCAATGACAAATGTTTTCAGTGGTATGATCAACCATCTCAGCTGTTAAATATCAATCCAAAGCTTCATATAATATTTACTTATCAGCACACCAACAATGGAACACACAGATGCAAACACAACATAGAGCATTGTGAAAAAGATAAAAAAGGCTGCCATTTACTTGTAACACACAAAACCCTCGCAGATTTTCTGAAAGGACAGTGCTATTGGACAAGTGACCTTGTGAGCTCAGTAACTTCAGTTCACTGTTACACTTTCAAGGATCACTTTCTCTCCAATCCTTTTAGATGCCTTTTCAGGGCATCCAAGTCAATCTGAGGTTGCTAATACAATGAGAATCTAAACTTTGCGTGGGTTTTTTCCCTTAGTTTCTTTTACAAAGTCACCTATGTGAGTGCAGATACATCATTATTACACTAGAACTAAGAAAAGAGCATTTTTTATTAGAAACAGAGTAACAGCATTGATCAACAATAGCTTCTTTTTGAAAATGCAATATTTAATTAGAGCAAAAGTTTTATAAAGAAAATGCATTATGCAGTTTTCATACAGCAAACTTACTAGGTATTATCTGAGATGTCACTGTCAAGTAAAACATTTTTCAACAACTCTTTGTTACACTGCAAATCTGTTCTCTGTTGCTACGATTTCCTCTTTAAAGCAGGCAAGGGTTCACTCACCAGACTTAAAATTGAGCAAACCCACATATTGCTGTTCTCTCACAAAGCTCATCTTATTAACCTCAACACTGGCTTATATTAACTATTTCTCAGCAACTCCAGAATTCACCAGAAGCTCATACTGCCAGGGAGGAACACAAAAATATAAAATTTCTTTGTTCCTGGTAACCGTCTCAAATATATCATACGTCTGTAATATATGTTATTTCTAGAGATAATTTTATTTGAAACACTCAAGGTTCTAAAATGTCTAACAGTCAGGGTCATGGCACAGCCCTCTATTTCTACTTCATAGGAAAAAGATACTCACAGGTGACTTTTAGGGAAGGAAATACAATTACTATTTCTAGGAACACACAGTAAAATCATGACTGTAATGGTGAACAAGGTACAACAAAGCTGGAATTCAAAGTTAGTCCTGGCAATGAGAATCGTGTGTTTTAGACTGCAAATCATTAGGCTGACACCCAACATTTCTATACCCTTCTGCCACAGCTAGGTTGGGATATTCACCATGCCTCTGAATCAGATATCAAATCACCACGGTTTGTAACTGAACTTATTATAGTAATTTCCAGATTTCCCCCATAAAAGTCAGGTTCACGCTGAACAGTGTCTAACCCAGAATTACTCACAGTATACATTTTATATGTACAATAACCCCAGAAAGCCAGTTTTATACAGATAATTTATAATCTCCACTTGTACATAATTTAAGCTGGTATTCAGAAAGACATTCATATTTATGGATAAATCAAGTCAAATAGAATGGTATTATCTCTAAGGCAGAATATAAAGTTAAACCCTCTTTGAAGGTACTTCCACCTGTCAAAAAGAAACCATTTAACTAAAGGGTGACACTGAATTATTATGCAGATTGGAAACCGCAAGGTGAAGCAAGCTCAGAAGGTCAAGTGGCAGACTAAGTTAGAGGCAGAGGATACTTCAAGCCGGCTGGAACACTGAAGAGGCTACAAAATTATTGTATGCAACAGTTCCACTGGGCTCAGTCTGAAAAAAGTGTGGGTATTAAAACTGCCTCCTCTGCCAAAGAAAAAAAAACACTCCTACAACAACACGGCCATTAAAGTAGTAGCACAGACATGGGGACTTTGCAAGAAGAAGAAACTTACAGAAATGGGAAATCCTGGAAGCTATAACATATTTATACTTTTAGCAGAAAATAAATCACTTGCAAGGATAAAAATAAAATGCACACTTGAGGGTATTGAAACCACCATCCCCTACTTGTGCTGTTGCGCCTACAAATCACCATAGCAAAGGAAACTATTTGAGCATTCAGATAGACATGCACACAGACCACCACCAGGTCCTAACCTCAGTGAGATGGACACCTGTATCTCCAGTTAAAGGTGCATGATGCAAAGTGTGAGCCTGCAAGAGGCATTAAATATTAAAAATCACCTACTTCAAACCCTATACATGTTCCTATCCTATACCACAACAGCGATGTAACTGATTAAGAAAACTGAAGAGATTGCTTCCCTGATTCTATTTTCATATGGTACTTCCAGTACATTCTTACAAAGGTATGGAGTGGCCTTATTCTACTCCACTAAGAGTACTCAATGTTATTTATTCAATTTTACACTCTGTATTACTAACTTTTCCTTTTATTCCTTGCCATTTGACAGTATTCCACTGCAAGGTACCATTCAAATCAATACAAATTCTGGTCTGTCTTCACTGAAAGTTTGGTTTTCCTTTCTTCTCTCCCAGTAAATGACTATCAATACAAAACCACATCCAGAGAATGCAGATGAATTTTAGACATAAATCTCAAAGACTATTAGATGTACAGTAGTTGAACAAAACACAATCAAAACAGACTATCTCAATCTGAAGAACAAGTTACATGTGGAAATCTTGTGCAGTCAAAGAGAGTTAAAAAGAAGCATACCAAAATTCCAATGCTCTCTAGATAGTCTCCAAAAACAACCTTCTGCCAAGAAACTTAAGATAGGCACACCTAATAAATAATGAAGGTTTTGTAACAAAAGCCTCTGTTTCCCAGCAGATGGTCAGGTGCTTCATAGCTTCCACATCCCACCTTTAAGATGAAAAAAACAAACAAACAAAAAAACACCTAAATCACAAATGCTAAAAACTGCTAGCTTTACTCTACACAAATGACAAAGGGCAATACAAAATGCTCAGTTTCACTTTTATTAGCATGCTGCCTACATTTTTAAAAGTAATTGTGAACTAGTATTATTAGTGTAGACACTCACCAAAGACAAGAATCATGCAGCAGCGCCAGAGTAAAAATAAGCTAAGATTCCAGTATGGGTATATATTCTCAGTGCTTGAAAAACAACACTGGAATAATCATAATTCTTGAAAATAATTCTTGTTCATCTGTCTTCTGACGATGGAAGAATAAAGTTTTTGGAGAAAAAGTGCTTTCATATAGCATTCGTGCATTAAGACATTTAATTCTGAAGACATTTAAGCCACAGATGCTAATCAGGTGTGACTACAAAATCCCCAGTTCTGCATTTTTATCAGAAACAAGGTTTTCCAGCATATCCAGTAATGATTTGTTACGATTCAAAAGTTCCTATGACTTGGTAGCAAGAAAACATATCTACATCAGTGGAAGTGTAATTGCATCAGTGATTAAATGCATCATGTTAAATGTGTCTTGGTACCCTTCCAGTGCAGAAATTATAGTGGGATCATAGTGTTGCTACACTACAAATGTAGCTTAGCCCCTGTATGATACCTGTCCAACATTGTCAGGGGCTGTGTGTTTGACAAAGATTAACTTAACATGAATCATGTCATTAATCAGTTAAAACTACAAAGGTACTCCCTATACATTCAGCACATACTGTGTCATGTATTTTGCAACTTAGGACAACTATACATATGTTAAATCAATGCATTTATATTACTATAGTTAATGATCTGTCACCAATTTCCATTATAAAGCAATTTTCAAAGGCTTATAACTCTGCCAAGACTTCACTCTGAGCCGAATCCTGGCACACAGCAAAAGCAAAACCATAATGCACATATGTTTACTTTCATCCAACCAGACTAGAAGAATTATTTATCATTAAAAGAAAATCGATCCAATTCTGTATTTCCCTGACACTTTTCATCATTCGCTTAGAGTATGTACTGCCTCCCCTTGTACAAGAGGGAGGTTAATTAGGCTGTGCTAATAAGTTCCTCAATTGTCCTTTGAAAGTTCTGTATAACCTGCACACTAGCTTTTGAAGAAAGCTATTTTACTTTTCAAAATCAGAAGTCACCCCATTGATTTCATATTTGCTGCATATTTGATATTTACAGTTCCTCCATAATTTATAATCTTGTTAAGGGAATACAGGCAAGACTTTTTGGACAGTTTAAACAATTATTCATATTTTCAAACTGAGGCAGCTCAATTATTCTTCGTGAATGATGTATGCCAAATTCCTTTCAAATAGAAGAGCAGAAGTGGAGCATGTTAAATGCAGGTGGACCTACAAATAACTTGGTAACCAGAAGCAGTCACATGCATTTAGAAACATTTAAGTGAACTACAATCTGAAATTAAGTATCCCGCAAATATATTCAATATCCTCTACTTCATCAGCAGTTCTATACCCATACACTCAGTGTTAAGAATTCCTGTTCAATTAGAAAAATGTAATCAGTAAGGTTTTTTCATTTTTTTTAATTATTACAACTACTACAGGGATTTTTGCTTGGAAAAATATGAGTATTCTGTTTTTGGGCTCCTCATTCACCACAAGCAATTTATATGCTGCTTATCATTTCAAGATTTTTGGTAAGCTGCTGAAAACGATGCTTCAGTTAGTGAGCCACACATTCCTACCTCAATTTCAAATGAAATGGAAGGCAAACTTTATGAAGAGTACAGTGTACAAGTGCCATGCCCTTCTGGAAGCTTTCCACACTCAAAAGATATGCTGATGCAGCCCAATGAAGCACCTGCATCCAGATTTATAATTTTTTTTTTATTTCACTAAAGCATCCTTTTAAAACTCTATGACTTTTTATGTTTCAGATATACAAAGATATTGCTCTGTTGACAATTAGTCCTGAAAAGAGCACAAACACAAGAGCGGAGAATGTAGAAAATTCACTGTGAAGTAGCTGCTTAATCTTATAAAACATATGGGCTCTGGCACAGAAACACTGATAGGAGTTTCAATTCACAGCCTTCCCCAACAATTCTTAAACTGCAAAGAATCCAGTGTATTTAAACCACCTAAGACAGGCTGTAAGAACTTAAATATGATTAAATTGGGTTTCCAGCTGAGCTTACAACACAGCTGCCCTCCAGCCAAGGCCAAAATATTCATATTTCCATGAATATATATATCTACACTTCCTTTTAAAAAAAAAATCTCAGCAGCAAAATCATACACCAAACATTCCCCTGCCAACTCTTCCAAAGTTTTTTTGTGAAGATTTATAGCCTACTATATAAAGGAGAGCAAAACATTGAAATACTAAGTATTAAGAGAGTCCAAGAAGCCTTTAGTGAAGTCGGAATAAAATTTAAAAGTTGTGATCTACCCAACTTTCACGAATTCTTCCAGGACATTACTTTTTCTGTGTATTGCAGGTAATAACTACCACTGCACTATGACAACAGAATCAGCATCTTGAGATTTACAATACAAGACCGTATTTATCTTTTTCTTCAGATCAGACACTCCAATGAATGTTTTGCTGATAAGCAGCACTCAAAAATCTATTCCATTTGTGTTATTGCATTTACCACAGGATCAGTAATAGATACTAAACAGTAAAACATTCTTAGGAAAAAAGTATCTGGAAGAAACCTCAAGAAAGTATTCATTTTGTTCTCTGACTTAAAGGTATGGCTAATTCTGTATCAAACCTTGCCAGGAATCCCTTCAGAAACACTTCCTGACCTGAATGACTAGATTTAGAATAGAAAGTAGCAAAATGTTTAATTCCTGCTCAATTTAAGCCCAGCAAAAGCACAAAGAAGCACTGGGTTTTTTAGTCAGAACACCACTTTGGATATTCAAACTTCAGAAGAATCTCCTCTTGTATGTAACTTAAAAAGTACCACAAAGCCAAAGGTTAGCATTAATTCCAAGAAATGCAGCATTTCTAACAAGCATAAAACTCCTTATAAAACATTCCTTCGAAATGTTTCTGTTAAACATTCAACTTCTGAAGTGTTTGAAAAAGACTAAATAAATCAGGTAAAATTTACAACAAAGAGTTCAAGGAACAAACCAATACAAGTAGGTTTGGCAACACCACCTCAAAAAGCAAACAAGCCCTCAAAAAATTGCCAAAACACTACAAGCAAGAGTTAGGTTGATAATAACAAAGACTCATCCAAATTAACACATTAACCTGAACATGAAAGAAGGTGTGACTTTTTCCTTCCCATAAATGTGCACCCGGGCACAAACATAAGCAGAGAAATACAAAAGCAGCCATACACTAACCACCATTAGTTCAGTGAAACATGGCGTATGGTAAGCTGTGACTTACAGCTCCACTGATAGTTCCTATAAAGCACCATCTTCTTTTCAGAAATGTTCAATACAAAGCTGATTTCTCAGGAGCTTTTAGAACACACTACATGCTGGCCATCCAACTGTCTTCAGCCCCAAGATCCTTCACCTGTTATGAACAATGTATGCTCTATGAAACATCCCAAATCAATCCTTTAAAAGATAAATCCCAAAGTGAAGGATATGGAGGGTGTGGAAATCTGCAGAGTTAAGAAATCCAGACTGAAGTGTTTAAAAGAACGAGTAGGCTTTTGGGGGAAGGAGGAACATTGTTTGGGGGGTGTTTTTTGTTTGTTTGTTTTTAGGTTGTTTTTTTTAAGCTGCCATTAAAACATTAAACCTATGAAGGATATTTTAACATTTGAAAAGCTCAGCTGCTCCCTACATTTTCAACATGATTTCTGAGACCTGAGCTTGACCCGGGGAATGTTGGTCAATGTCATTCTTTTTTCGAGTAAAGGATGCTGGAAAGTTAATGACTCAACAATGTGGTAGAGTTCAGCAACTGGAACACAAGTAAATGTGCTCTTTCGCTCAAGTCCTGTGACGCAGATGCCCAGGAGGAACAGCTGCCTCACCTTTGTACTTAGTCCAGCCATGTTATTTCAGAATTCTTCTTAATTTTACTTAGAATAGAAAAATGCTTCAAATACATTTAACTGGGCTAAAAAACTACACGTTAAAATACAGATTTGTAATAAACATCTTGAGCCCAAATCACTTCAGCCATAGCATTCAGAATTTGTGGGTTTAACACAGGAAACAGCTTGTAAATAATGTAATGCATCACAGTGTCAATGCGTTGCTTTTTACAGCATTCTGAAGGCAAATGCCTGATTTTAAGGAACAATTCCAACAGAAGCTACTTGCTAAAAAAAGTCTTAAAACCTGCCCACCTCTAATATAACAGCAAATTCTAAATTATTATGTTCAATCTTCTCATTAGCTATGGTTAGCTCATAGGTCTGGCTACTGGTCTTATTCTAATTGTAGCAGTACAATTTGGTTTAACCATAGAAAAAGTTAGTAGTAGTAAAGTTAATTCAAGAATAGGATGAAGAGCACCCTGTGTATTCTTTCAGTGGACAGTATTCCAGTCTTTGGCATTTTCTTTTTATCACATGTTAATTCAAGATAACATGCACCTGACTTCCTGAATAAAACTGGCATATTGCAAGTCTATGTTTATTAATTTCTTCTACAGAGAAAACTGAAATTCTTCAAAACAAACACCTGATAAAATAATAACTCTCCATAATGGGAAAGCTGACTGTATGTATGTTTGCACATTTAACTTTCTCTGTAAATAACAAAACCAAAACAAAGGAATACAATTAAGCAAAAGTATTTTGAGTCATGTGTTGTTAATAATTATACAGATGCTTTTCCTTTTTTCTTTTAAATAGACAAAATCTTTCCTTTCTCTTTCACAGCTATACAGTCACTGCACCAATCAAGAAGTCAACAACATGAGGCATCTTCCACAGGCACTAAAACAGAACGAGCACAGTACACAAAAAACAACCCACGCTGACAGCACCAGTGCTGAATTGGATTTATCAGGCAAGTGTTTGTTCCTAATGGAACAGTGACACTTCTGTGCTAGATTATTGCAAGTTTATCTTAGTTTTTTCATGTTTCAGCTCTCTATACCTCTTCAAAATATTACATAAAACCGTATTTCTCAAAATTCTAAAAGGAAACAATAGCAATTAATTCCAAAATATTCAAATTGAGTAGTTAATATAGCTGTATCAATAAAATACTCCAAGTTAAAACACTCAAAGTGCCGGGGACCTTGTCAGAGTCCTCAATTGTTTTTGACTGTGACCAAGAACTGTTTTCTCTGCATGTTCAACTGCAGCATGCCTGAAAATCCATCCCTTACATTCCAGTATGAGCATCTCTACCCAGGCAAGCACAGAAATAAGCAGGGGAAAAGAACAGATTCACGGATACCTTTCAGATATCATTCTCCATACAGCCTGTCTTTTCCACAGTAATAGAGAAAACAAACAAAAAAACCCCACCAAAGCCAAAAGAGGAACATTGTTCCCCAGAGTTCTTCACTCATTATACCAAATCTTCTCATTATCAGGCATCATGAAAAACAAGGCAAAATACTAAACTGGTTATCAAAGAAAGACATAAGCAAAGATTGTCCAACCCAGTCCAGCAGTTCTGAGCGATTACTGAAAAATAAACTACACTGAGGTTGTAAAAAAAAAAAAAAAAGTAAAAATGAAACACAGGCTGATTTTGCTTTAAATATCCTCATTACAACTCTTGGAAGAATTTTGTCCTCAGTCTAAACTTGACCTCCTCATTAAACCTACAGTTTAACTACTCTGATACATGAAACTGTTAACAAAGTACCCTCACATATATAACCTGCCTGCATAGGTGGAAGATGTAAACTGAGGGAAAGCAAACTCCATTCTATCAGCTGAAGTAAGGGACTGAAAAACAAGCAAACATGCCAGATTGCATGATATCCTATGTTAGTAAATAATTTGAGAGTTATGCAAACTAAAGAATGTATTAGATCATGACTAAGGACAGGATATCCACTTTTGCAATCAAATTTTAGATGTTATCTTCTAAACAATGCACAGACCATCAAAGTTATAAAGCATGAACATTAGAAACTACACAATAGACGACATGACATTTTACTGTGCACTCATCTCAGGCTTAAAGGACTCGGTATTTTAAAATAATTTTAGTTCACACTCATCACTGGCAATGCTGCTGCTAGTACCCCTGACAAAGAACAAAACACTGTACATCATTCCTTATGCTGTCAATCAGCACTGCTCCCAAACTACTACAAACATACTGAAATAATTTTCTCGTGTGGTACTTCCAGCTACCACCCATCGAACCTGGAGGCTCCCAGGATTTGTTAAATTTGAACCAGTGGCATGAACATCAAAGTCTATTGCTTATTTAGTTGATCACCAGCTGAAAAGGCAGTCAGATATACAACAGCATTCTCTAATCAGAACTCAAATCTTTATTTTCTTAAAGAGTCCATTAGAGTGAATTGAGAGCAAGAGAAATAATGGAGGTGTTATGTATGCAACTACAGACAACTTTGAAAATATCTTTTAAACATAATTCTTAGGCATTCTTAAAATCACTTATTTTCCTGACAGAAGTTTATGGTATGAGCTAGGTATGTGTTAAATTGGAAGAATTTCTAAGAAAGAATAGCTGTGTTCCACAGTGTTCACTAATACAGGAGGTTACTTAATAGTAAGTATTCCACCTGCCTTTTCTTGAGCACATCCCATGAAGAACTGGCAAATTGTTCCAGTGTGTCTACATGACCTACAAAGGGCAAGTGGACTGGACTCCAAATCTCAGTTTATCTCTTGGCTTAAAAAGTCTGCAGAAGTTTAAAAAAAACCCCAAAGTCAGAAAATACAAAAACATCAAAGCAAGCTGGGGAGAGACTGCTCATCTTTCTTAAGTGGTGCTCACTTTCCCTTGGCCTTCACACATAACTAAAGTCAGAAAATTAAATTCACTGTTCATTCAATAAAAAACTCGATGACTCTATATACTTTCAAATATACCATAGGTCTAGCATCCTAATTGGTTGTACCCATCACTCCTAAAATGTGGCATCACAGAAGAGTACCACACAGGCAGGAGTTACCATACTGCCTTTCTGCTGGTTCAAAACCCGCACTCTGTGGGTCTCTGCTAGTTTGCACTGAATGTTTATAATTCTACTCTAACATCTGTGAAACATTTTACTTTACTTAAACTACCAGTATACAAGGGTTTTGGCTGTTGTAAACACTGAAACAGCTGAACTACTAAAAATGCTACAGAGAATTTACTGTATAAAGGAAATGTATTATGGAAGCAGGTTACCACATTTCAGTACCAATGGGTGAGTCACAGTAGGACAGTGGGACACACAACTGGTAAATTCAGAGGAGCATCCCTTAGATCTACAAAATCCAAGTTAAATAACAGCCTGCTTACACGTGTATTGCAAGGCTGCAGTGAATTTCATCTGCAATGGGCACTACTCCATGAGAATCCAGACTGAAATGTCTGCAAATAATCTATAAATAATCTATAGGGAACAAATACCACTCACCAAGATCAGCATACAGTAACCAAATACACTTATTGATGTGGTAGTCTTTCATGTTATTTGCAGCAGGGAAATGCTGAATACTGTATTAAAAGAAACAGTATAAATCTTATAACTTCTTATTATAGGATTCAGTATCACACATGCAAAATAATCCAGAATTTTCCCCAGGATATATTAAAAAAATAAATCTGAGTAATCTACACAAAAATGTATCTGTTTGCCTCCTTTTTACACACATTACAAGGGTTCTGGGCTATTTTTTCTTGCTTCTCTTTTCAGCACAGTAAAACTAACAAATCAGAGGTTGGAGAATGAACATGTTGGGAGGTATTATCACCAAAGAAAGAATCCAGAAATCCAAACATTAATATTTACTGTATTTAAACAGAATAAGAGAGTCATTCACAAAATGCCTGATTAATGCCAAAGCGAACAATATCATGTATTTCAGTTCACTTCCTGCTCCCTCAGTAAAGATTCCTAGGAGCTCCCACTTCTGCTCTTGAGACTTTACCAAATTCAGCAGAAGCAAAGAAGTGGTTTAACAGTTTCAAACAGTTCCACTGACAAATTTCAAAGCCTTTAAATGTCTCTATAAAGGTTAAAACAGCAACTGAAAAAAGCAGGAGAGACACTTTCAGCAGCCCTTTTTAAAAGACTTAGAATTTTCAATCAGCTGAAGTTTCAGACTTCAGAATTATATTCTCCACCAAGTTTCATTTGCAGGTCATCTGAGAATTGTAATTATTGGAATTTCTAAACACTGATAAGGCTTTTCATTTTCTATACATCACACAAGAAATAACCAAATTATTCTTCCCTATATCTCAAAGTTTAAAAGAGACAACATAGCTTCTTTGCTGAAGTCAACTACACAGATTAAATGTTCCAGTTAATAAGAAAGCACTAAGGCCCACAGTTTAAATCTAAGTGACACATATATATACATACATACATATATATATATATATATAAAAAAATGTATATTTATATAAGAATCCTGTTAATGTTGTCAATTTATGGCTTGTGAAACATACCATCTGGAAACCCCGAACTGACCAGAAATCGCAAGCTCAAGCAGTCAGCTCTTGCTCTTAGTAACGTTAAGAGTAAAAAATAATATATATTGCTAAAAAGTAATTGTCTCTGGACAATTTTCTAAGCATAAAAGCCACATGGTTCTTTAGACCCTTGCATTTGAAATTAAATACCTCAATACTGTAAAACAAAGTTCTTCCCTGTTGTAATATTCATTCTGGAGGAAAAAATATCACACAAAAAAATCCACAAATCCTTCCATCTCCCCAGCAACTTCATACTATTTTTGATATTAAAACTAAATTTTCTAACTACTTGTGAATCAGTGACCAACACCTTTTTAAAGCTTCAAGATGCAAATACAATTCTAGCTTGCATTTAACTAATTCATCTGTCATAGTTTTCCCATCAAATACAGCAATACAATCATCACTGTTAGTGGCTTGAGAGAAATAAAAGTTATATTCATTTTTGCTGCTGTGGAGGAGAACCATAACTACACTGCAGGTTTCATTTTTCCTTTCTAACACCTACACTAAAACTGGTCACAAAATGCAGGTAGGGTTTGTTCCTGTAATACACCATGAACATTTAATTTCAGAGCACAGAGTCCAGAAGCCTCCTCAATAATAGTGACAAAATAGTTAAAAGAAAAAAAAAAAAAGTTTTTGAACTACCTGCCTCCTTCCTCTCAGCTGCCAGAATTTATATCTGTCTTTCCTTGTTCTGCTTTTTGTTCCTTAAAGATGAGCATCTTATTTTGAATAATCACTTTTAGCTGGAACAGAAGTCTTACATGTATGGCTACAAAAGCCAAAATCCTGTGACTTGTACTAATCAGTTGAATGCTCTGGTCTTCACTCTTGAGTGAAGTTTCCTTGACGTACAAAGCAATGTCCTTTCTGTATCAGGCCCAAAGGTTTTGAAAACTTTTATCTTATCATTATACAGCTGAAGGTCAGTGATTGCTGCTGTACTTCTGGCATTTACAGCATAATAACAAAAAAACCTGTAGGATTCTATAGAAATGGCTCAAATCGTTCAGAGGCTGGTTAGAGGAAGGTAGAACACCTCCAAAAACATTAGCCTACTCCATAAAAGCTATGTTGCATGAAAGTTTTACATTCTATTGATACCATATGTAATTACGCAAGCAGAATTTGTCTGGATGGAACAAAGTGGTTTTTTCATTATTGACTCATCTTCCAAGTTGTTGAGGCTTTTGAACCTGTACTGAATCAAACATTGCACCCTGGAATGTTAGTGCTTACAGCTGTCTGGGCTCAGGGACTATTTCTTACCCAGTCTAGGTATCCACATCTCACTGAAACTAACAGGGCTTTTTTGGATGCATATAGTAAGGCAAACACTGGTGGTAAGAGCAAAAATATTCCAAACTCCTTTTAAGTTCATAGCATTGAATGTTAAACATACATACTGACAGCTATTGGCCTTCCATTTTTGCTCTGCCACCTGTCCTCTGAATTCAGCAGGGAAGTATGGGAATTTGAGAACCTGCTGATACAGGATACCTGAACTTAAGTATATTTTAAACACCTTTTTTCCCCATTACCGTCATTGAAATCATTCCCCCTACACTACTCAATGTGTTCGGTAATCCTGTCTTGTTCCCTACATCACAATTTACTTGACTGCTATATTCAGGAAAAATCCTATTCCTACCAGAACTCTCAGATTCTGTGAGATATTTAAATATATTGCACAATGAGGCTACAGAGAAACTCATACAGGAGTTAAAATGCAACAAAAGAATGGACCTACTAAATTTAGTCCAAATTTTCCCCCCAAACTTGATTTTGCAGGCTCTAAGCATACTCATACAACAAATCCGCAATTTTTGCAAAGAAAAATTACTGTCTCTTTTTGAAACACAACAAATACCTGAGGTAATTTCCAACTCAAAACTGAAAATAGGTCAAATGATGCAAAAATTTGGTATACTGCTACAAGGTCTGTCAAAAAAACAGTCACAATTAGAATGTGCAACATAATGCTGATAAATGTTTTTCTTCCAAAACAGTTTGTGATCAGAAAAGATAATAGATTACTGTGATGTATCTTACTAATGGAGAAGCCATATGTTTTTACATACACATGATTTTTTCTGCCAGTAATTAAACACATAGAAGAGTAAACAGTAAAAAGTAAAAAAAGTACTGCCCTAAGAAATTATTTAATAATTATTGTGTATTTACAATTAAAATAACTATACTCCTGTCCACTGCTGCAGAAAAACATTTCATACTGATATTCAAAACTATTAATAAGTTATTTATGACTTATTTTCAGATGTGCAAACTATGGACAGAGCTATGGTTAGTTATCTTGTTTTATGGCATTCCTTCATTTCAATGTTCTGAAATTTTACAAGGCTGAATGTGAACTACAGACTGAACATACAATAGTTTTTCCTCTGTTACCTTGCCAGTTGGGCAAAAGATTACAATGTAAAACTACATTATTTATTCCAACATGTAACTGCTTTCAAGGTTGTTAAAAGCTGATGCAATATTAAAAATATACATGCTTTCTAAAAGAAAAGAACTACACAACTACATTTTAAATGCACTTAGATCAAGTTATATGCAAGCTTATCAAATGCTGACTCTGCTACTTAGTTACATCACCCCACTAAGATATTTACCATATTTTTGGCTCTGGATTCATTCCTACAAGTCTGGTCACTGTTTGATCACATTACGTAAGTATGGATGGTAACACAACGTCTTCAATAGCTCCCAAGTGCCAGTGGGGTTTAACACACAAGTCATTTAAATGCTTTGAAATAATTTATTGTATTTAGACT
This sequence comes from Acropternis orthonyx, assembly GCA_035583155.1. Taxonomy (NCBI): domain Eukaryota; kingdom Metazoa; phylum Chordata; class Aves; order Passeriformes; family Rhinocryptidae; genus Acropternis; species Acropternis orthonyx. The sequence goes on along the minus strand of JAWWEU010000111.1, from coordinate 39,462,352 downwards.
TTCAGTGAAGGACACTCAGTTACAAGAACTATGTTTGCTTTGTTACCCATCAAAGATAAAGAGTTCTTTTTGGTTTTAATCCAACCCTGTTATTTTCAGGGCATCTCTAACTACAGAGGAGGCCCTCCCAGTAAATAAATCAAAACTCAACTTTCACAAGGAAAAAAATTCATTAGACTCTATGATTCTATGATCAGAATTCAGGTGGGTTTATATCAGTCTTAAGCTTTTCAATATTTGAAAGCACACAAAAACAACCTCAGCAAGAGAAATCCAGAAGATGAGACTGTAATACTGTCTAGGCTGAAAACACATATTGATTCTTGATTTCTATCAAGGTAAAGCAATATTTTTCCAGTTTCATGCTTCAAGGTGTAGTGAGAAATTTTAGCTCTTCTCACAAATCTCTTTCAGCCTAATGCATTCCAGTGTCATCCTCACTTCTCGTAATGACATAAGAGAGGCAAAATAAAGTTTGAGTCCTTTCTTACTGTTCGTCCCCCAAAGATGGAGTTTGAAAGTACCCATCCACTGCAACCAAAAGTAGTTCTGTGCTTCCTCTGGAATTGAGCTCAAATTACTCTCACAGGCTGCTCACAACCCTCTGCTCTCACACAGTCACCACTCAGTTTGCTCTGGTAAGTAGTAAGTGACACATCCAGTAAAGGTCATTCAGCATTCTCCATACACAGCTTTTATTCATAAATCTCCCTTTATGTTTGCAGTAAGATAACAAATAACTTGGTTTTCAATCTACTCTGTGTTTTTCCCAACTTCATACTTTCATAGCTGAACTCATTTGGACCTCCACTAGCCATAGAATTTCCTGGTCTGTGTTGTATCATACTTCTCTTTTACCCAACTACTTTGGAAAGCAATTCCATTTTAGGATTTTGAACTATTCTAGCGCAGAACACACTGATTTATTAACAGTTGACAATTTTGCATAATGTCAACTTGATAAATTATTTTTCCAGTTTAGGGAGCTCTTTGTGTCCCTAAAGTACAAATAAATATTTTCCTATGTGTGCTGGTTTAAAGGTAAACCAGCAGGAGGAATGAATCCAACTCACAGACAGATTACAAGTCAGAATTACAGTTTAGTAAAAAGATCACAATAAGTACAAGGGTACAGAGGAAAAGGTCCGTTTA
>JAWWEU010000111.1:39450913-39461100 GCA_035583155.1 Acropternis orthonyx | reverse complement strand
CAGGTGTGCCCCGGCAAGCTGCTGCAAATGATCCATTGTTAGCAGTTCATGAGGGGGCCAGGTGGAACTCTTTTTCTGGGGAGCATGCAGTCTCTTTCCTGGTTCCACGGTTGAAAAAGAGAGACAGAAGGTGATCCCTCTGAGGTGCATGGTTGGTAGATGAAAGAAAAATTCCAAGATTTTAAATCCGTAACACTATAGCTGCTGATCCAAGTTTAGGCTTAGTAAAATCAAAGTATTAATGAAAAATGTATTTATCTTAACATTTCAGTCTCTCTGTGGCAGCTCTAAAATGCAAGATGTACACTTGCATATAGTAAAAAATCATATAAAGCTCAAAGAAGCAAGTAGAAGCTTTACTTTTTAAAGAGCATTTGCTATTAATTTTATCATCTCAGCAGTGCAGCAGTACAAGAGAGTGTTACATAATAATCTGCCAGAACATAAATAAAACCTGCTAATCTCATTTCCTCTCAGCATCTAACTAATGAGAAATGCAACTAAGCAAACACTATGCGTGCTAAATCACAGAGCGGTTAGTTAAGTGTTTAGCTCAATCATCAAATGTCCTACCCAACAGCAGCGAGTCTTGTTTGGAAACAACTTTGACATAACTAAATCTGTTGGGCTAAACAGTGATCCACAAATCTAGACTCCCAAAGTTAACTAGCTTGATCTGCATCAATCCACTTTTGTATTTTAAACATGCAAGTTCCATTAATTCATACAATTTCATTCAAGAGAAGCCCTTTAGAACAGCATAAAGGTCATCATCAGCCTCTTTTAAGCAAATAAATTATCAGCATCTCTCAAACATCTTAACCTTACCCTCCAATATGCTACTGATTCCCTCAATATCTAAAGTAAAATTGTAAAAAACATTGGACCTTACCATTCTACAATATGTACCTTGCAGTATCATAACTCAAATGCATATAAGCCATGAGATTTTTTTTCCTAGAGAGTTTTAAGCAGTATGTGGAGAAGTTTGCAGTGTCTATGTAACAAGAGAGATCAAATTTTCTGCCTAGTCAGTTGACATTTTCCTTATAAATTTGTAACTAAAGCCTTTATGCAAGTACAGCAGAACTAAATATAATGGCTGGAGGAAAGAGAGAACGAGGTCACCCACAACTGTTAAGGCTTTTTCCTTGACAAAAATAAAAATACCTAGGTTTTCTTTTCTACTTGGGAGAATTTAAAAGGCAACAAGGAAACTAAAGGAATAATCAAAATGACAACATCCTTTACCCTCCCCCCTTACCCTCTCCTTCAATGTTTTGCCACAGCCTAAATTTATTCTCGAGTGTAAATGTTTGTGGACAGCCTTTCTCATATTGTGCCTTGGAAGCTCAGGCACGAGCTCCTGTTCCACTGCTGTTCAGGTGAAAGACCCCTAAGCAAGACTGCAACTAGGGCAGTGTGGCACATCTGTATGGGTAGCTCACTCTTCTCCACTAAATTCGCACTGGTCATCTCTCCATGAGAAATGAGCTGGAGCACATGCCCTTCAGTGGCTGACATGTCAGAGAGCAACACCTTCCAGAAAGGGAGTCAGTCAGATGTGAAGTTGGGATGAGACCCCTTACTTAATGAATTGTGCCTTTCTCCTGTTTCACACACCAACCTTCCAAGGTCTCATGCAATTGCATCTCAATTACCAGGGTAAAAAGAATTCAGCATGCACGTTTTGCTTCAAAGTTCAAGGGTTTTAAACAGCTTGTGAAAAAAACAATCCATCCCACATCCTTCATCCCATGACAGAAGAAAGAAACTTTTACATAGACTGGTATTTTGGCTTTTTCATCTTCAATGATCTAGATTAATGTAAATGCAAACTGTAATCTTCACAGCTGTCATTTTCACAAGGTAGCTTTAACTACTTTGTAAGTGTTTAAAGTACACAGCCTGGATTTATTTACATGCAGAAACAAGGGTATCACACCACTCACAGAAACCATTACATTAATCTCACAATCCTCCTATTTTGAAATAACACAGAGGAAGTGTGGGAACAAGCCTCAACTTCTTATTTTCCTCTAATAATGGAGACTGAAGGGATAAATCACAATCAGTATGCTTATTTCCTCTAATTCAGACAGTGGGAAATCAGGACCAAGTTAAATATTTCATTCACATGCATGCAAACAGCAAAGGCTCTTTTGTTAGATCAGCTTTTTATGCGTTTCTGAAGGTAATCTTAGGCAAAGGCACAGTAAGCAAGCAGACTGATCATTAACAGTCTCTAACACAAATGAGCTCCGAAACTTTACCTCATCCTGAACTCTCATCCAAGCTATATCTAACCTCAGTACACAAGAACAAGCAAGTTTTAACCACCTAACCACTGTGACAGGCTGCAGCTACAAACTGCAACTCTCTGCTTCACTGTGTCAAATTAATGCTGAATCGTAAACAAGCAGGAGTTAAAATGAGTTTTACAATTAAGCAGGCAGCCGTATCAGCCCATAACTCTTCAGTCATCTTTAGTCTTCAAGTAAAATTAAAAAAGAAAAATTAATGTTTCCGTGATTCTGCCTGACTTTAAGCTTATAATCATAAAACTCTGCACCTTCTTCAGCTGCATCCTTTACTCATGGAAGGCTCACTCTGAAACAAGTCCACAGAATCTTTTATCACTCTCCATTTTCACTAATGCACCACAGCAGTCTGAGAAATTAAGTGAAAGGTAACAGAATTTTTTTATAAAAAGTGTCTTCAACTATTAAACTAATCAATAGTAAATACATAAACTATTAATTTCGTATACACTGTTTTCTTGCCCTCTTACTTTCCAATACTTTTACTTAGCATCCTACTCCCTGCAAACAGTAGACAGGCAGATGACAATTTTGGATTTTCAGCTCTCTAAGCATAATTTTTCTCCAGTCAATTTATGTAGATAATTTTGGTGTTTTGGGAAGGTAAAATGCTATCTATACCCTTTCAAAGAAAATGTTTACACTTGACTAATATGGCTAGAATCAAATATAGATTTAAATATATCTGCAGCTTTGTCTAGATGGTACAAATTGAACAGCTCAGCCTTTTGTGGTAAGGGTAATACCACATTTAGTGTTTGCTACATATCATACTTCCTCATTTTAGCAGAAACAGTGGTTTCTGAACAACATCCCCATGTAAACAGCTGAAGAAAGAATACAGAAACATTAACTCAGGCCAGCTGGCTGGTAGAAGACACTTGTCTTTCCACTCATTGTTGCAACCATGACAACCTAAGGGTATAGGCACGACTGATTTTGGGGACAGAGACAATATCCAGGTACATACTTTCAAAAAGTAGATTAGCTTTCCCATGCACTGAAGAAGTGCCTGTGCCTCCAAAAGCTGGTCAACTTCTTCCAAATAAAGTAGTCAGCTGTGCTACTAAAAAGGTAACAACCTTCAGAATTTGTCCTGCATGAGGGACAAGAAAACTAGGCAGAAGAAAGTAAAGCACTGTTGATTAACCAGCTAATAATCAATCCTAAGATGGGGATCACGCACACCATTTCCCTTGCCCTCTTCTGTAACTGTCTTCATGGACACACAAAGAATACAAGTCCTTGAAGCTTCTGTTTGTGTCAGAATCTTACTATGTAGCCTTAAAAGGAGTATAAATCCATTTGGACCATAAATTGATTTAAATACTTATTGGTTGTTTAGTGGCCATAAACAGTCCTCTAAAATAAGAATTAAAGAAAAAAAGCACAACATCTCTAACTTTCAGACATTCATACCAGGGGAAATATAGAATAGTTAATCAAAGCTGTGTTCAAACAGAAAATGGTTTACAGTTATTTTCATCCTGAAAATTGATAAACACATGAGCATTCTTCTGTGCTACCGCAAGTCATTACCTACATAACTCATCTACATGAGTGATGCAGAAGTCAATTCAAAAGTTACAATGAAACTGAAGGGGTGTGTATATATTAAAAAAATTCACACGCAAATTTCAACATTTCCAATCACAATATAAAGACTATTTAAAAGCACTTCTGTATACAAGTTTGAAATAAACACCTTGCCAATGGAAGTCAGAAACTCACTACTAAATCAGTAAACTGAAACAATAAGGACAGAAAAAATGCTAATATGGAAGCAACTAAATCACTTTCTGTCTCAATGGCATCTAGGAGTGTGCTGCAAGATGGTCTGAAGGGGAAACAAACAAAAACAAACAAACAAACAAAAAAGCCAAACATTTTAAAAGTCTCTGAGAGCTGCAGACTTGAATTTCTCAAAGTCCTGGTCCAGTTCTGTTTAGTTTGGGTTTCCAATTGCAGCACCTTCAAAAGCAATCAGTACCTTCTGTTATATGAATTTCGGTTGCACTTCAGGCAACTGAATTCTAATCTGTAATGCTGGAGTTCATGTTATAACACTAAGTGATGGATTTATTTTGAAAGAATCATGTAATACATCAATTTAATATATAATCACTGTGGTTTTGCTTTCACTTTTTGAATCTGTCTTTGCAAGTCACTTGAGCAGAACAGGAAGTATTGATTATTCACCAGAAAGATTTCTGGTCTTTCCTGAATTAGTCACACGAGAACATTAATAGTCATAGGAGAGACTGCATCACAGAATAATGGATAATAATGGGGTCCTATCTTCATCAAGAGAGTGCTGCAAAACCACGTGAGACTTGCAGATGTGTAATGCAGGTGGTTCTTGCTCTTCTAATTGCATAACAACTCTTCTGATTGAAAGAGACTTCCTCCACCCACCACAAACACTTCCTTCTAGATGAACAACCCAGGAAACAACATGTCAATGGATCAATATTGCCCTAGAGTAAGTTCTGATTTAAAACAAACACCTGTTCCTAAAAGAAAAGCCATAAATACTCCTTGCTACAAAGTCTTTCATTCAAGGCTCCTAATGTACTGTGGAATGAAATAAAGAGGGATATAGGATTCACAAATGCATGTATGCAAAGGGAAAAGCATGGACTGACTGCCACACATCGTATCAGCAGCAGAAATAGTAATAAATCCTTCCCAAACTTAAATACCAAGAAGGGGACTTTCATTAAGATAGGAACATTCTACTGCCTGTATCTTCATGGGTTTATAGTCTCTAAAGTCTCATAATAAATATAAGATGTATTATAAAAAAACCCCCAGCATTAGCGCACCATGTCTAAATACTTGGAATTGTGGTACCCAAGAGAAAGTTAAAACAGAAATGTATCCAGTGTCCAAAATAAAACCAATGCTAACAAACTACAGTCAAAAGAAGAACATGTTGTGACATTCAAACTATATATAGTGGCATTCTAACAGCCAAATAATTCTGGAAAAGAATTATACTCTAAAATAGGTATGTTAGAAGCATCACAAACACTCTATGTATTTGTCAATGTCAGGAGTTACAACCAGCAGTTACTCCACTTTCTTAAATAAACTGAGTCAACTTGCTCCATCTTAATTATTATTTCCAAGGCAAGTTTAATTTCAATTACTTTGCCAAGAAGTATTAATCACAAAGGCTCAATGCCAAGAAAAATATATTTGAAGTGTTCAAATACTATTGTTAATTGCTTTCTTTTGAAAACTCAAAAATAAGTTAACACCTAGGGAAGTTACTGGGTATATATGGATTAATCCTCAAAGCCCTTTATGAGTTATAGCACAGATGATGGTTCATCCACACATATATGTAAAAAATTAAATATCCCTAAGATTTCAGCTTCTTCAAATAATTACTGTACTTTAAATTTTCTAGACTTCTGCACATTTTCAAAAGTTAAATTATTATGTTTTCCGTATCATTTTTTTTCCTGTTAAAATCTGAATAATTATACTAACATGCTTGCAAATTCAAATTAGAGAGAACCTTCCTGATGGAAAATTACTATATGAAAAATGCTTTCATTTCTTCATAGAAGCACTCAATCAAAAGTTTATTCTAAAAATAGAGATCAATAGATTTAAAATTGATTAACATGTTCACAGTTCAGGGGAACACTTGAAATGTATCTGCATGAATAAGCAAGCATTTGTTAGCACATGGTCAGTTTTGGAAACCATTACTGTCCATTAGTTCACTGAAGGAGATCACTAAAACAAGGTAACACAAGGCCATTAAACAAGGAGCAAGCATTATCACATCAGACACTAATGCCTCTTCTTGCAAACTGGTGCCAGTAATACTGGACCTAAAACTCACCTTGCTTCAGCTAAAAAATGCATTTCATTGAGTAATATAGGATACATGTTAAAGAAAGGTTTCAAAGACAGCTAATTGATTTATCAAAATACTGGACTCCTTAATATTGACATTATCTTGGATCAAAATAGCATTTAATCAACAGTTGGAGAACAATACTGTTTCCAGTACTGAGGGACTCTCACGAAATGGCAGCATTTTGCCTACTTTATATATGCAACTTCCTCTGAGACACCTCTAAACATGTAATTAGAGATAAAAATGCTGCTGTTATGGTGACAGAGTTGATCTCAGTAACCATCATATTGTGAAGGATGGTTGTGTTTCAGCAATTAAGTCAATGAGGACATGACTTTGGACTCTGCTTTTTGAAGGGCACAATTAAGAGGTTATCATGAAACCACCCTGCTCTTCCTTCTTTTAAACGCTGCTTCAAATCTACTATTGTGCTCCTTTCTCCTCCCCCTTCCTTAGGTGTTTAGGATTTAAATAGGACTTTCAGCTTAAATAGTACATTCAACAAAGAAGTAGTTAAATACATACATTATTAAGACAGGCCCTCAAATAAACAACTCACCCAACATTAGATACTACACAAAAACTCAAGACAGTAATCAACAAACAACCTCCTTTTCTCTGTCTCACTGCTTATTAAAATTATTTTAGGAAAACCAGTTTTTATTTCCATTCAAAATTTTTCATTACTTCCAGTTAGTCTCTAATTTACACCATCCAACACTAGCTAAAGGACATTTATTAAAGGACATTACACCAATGAAAGTCATATTAGAAATGAATTCCCTTAAAACATTAACAAAATAAAAATATTACAATATTTAGAAACTGAAATGTATCTTCCTCCCATTGATTTCCATTGTTCAAGTTCAGAGCATGCATATGGTGGCCAGATTAAACAACCAGAATCAAACAGGATACCTACAGTTCTTTCATAATTAATGTGGAGCAGCATTCTCTGCTGGAGGGAAGACTCCAGATGTCAGGTAAAATGTAAAAACCCACCAACAATTTTCTAATCCAACTTCTCCATACAGGCAAGTACTGCATTTACTGCAATGCTACTAGTTGGATGCTATAAGCAAATTGAACACACAGCTGCAAATGTCTTTCTTCTCCAACTCATGGAATACTGTAATACCTGACCTAATACATTTTCTTGAGTACAGGTAAAGAGTAACTTAAGAGTTAAAGGAGCTATGTATTACAATACACGGTTTGACACTGAAGTTGCAAGATTTCAAAAGAAAATGTCAGAAAAAACCCAAGTTGAAACTCAATGCTCCTTAAGCATATAAAATTCTCACCAATTCAAAAAAAAGATCAATCTCTACTATAAAAAATAATTTTAAAATACTACTAAAATAATAAAAATATTACATCAGAATCTTAAATTAAAAGGCAGTAGTTGGGCAATTTTTTGCAGAACCTAAAAATACCAACCCACTACTTCTGTAGTGTTCTGTAATGTTATCTCCACAGCCTGAAACCATTGACCATGGTCATTCACACAAAAGTTTCATTTTAGAGTGCGTTTCAGAATTATTTGTTATTCATTGCATATACTGTCCTCAACAGTATATTCTTATGTGGCCTTCTCAGTGTCCTGAGAAGATGTCATTTTAGTATCTGCAGCTATGACCTAAGTTTCTTCACAGATCTATCATCAAGAGAAGTCGATCCATGCTTCAGCTACAGCTTGATTTTCAACTCCTCTTCCAAACCCAGAGAAGGGACTCCATGCTAGTGAGCCCTGTCTGTACTAATAGATAGGAAAGATTTTTGCCACTTGAGTTAAAATAGGAGAAGAAAAAAAAGGGGGGGGAGAAAATATCAATGTAATTTAAATGCATATAGTGAATATGAAGTTTATCTTAACCCAAATAAGGATTTCAACATAATCAATATCAAATACTCTCCAACAACATTCACAAGACATTTGTGATAGCACTTGAAGTACAGTGTTAATTGAGTCAGTCAAGGCTGCATATTTAAGGACACAGAGGAACACAGTGACATTTTTAACTTCAAAGAATATAAGCAGTATTTGGCTGAGAAAGTAGATCATATTCATAATTTTTACCAACTGGCTCTAAAGTCTGTGTCTATTTATATACACTAACTTCAAATTTAAAAAAAAAAAATTAAAATCCAGTAGTGGCATAGCATGTTAGTGAAAACATTCAAAACCAGACATCTCCAATAAATATACCCATCAAGGATCATTCTCTCTAGTTAATGTTTTGCATCACTGATTTCAACACCTTAAAAGAAATACTGGGTCATGAGGCTTCCACCAATTTGAGACTCCAACAGCTCTCCAACATGCAGCAACAACATTAACATCAAATTTCCAAAGAAGTGGTAAATTGTTTAAAATTTATGCAATTAAATTCAGTAGCAGTATTTCCCTAAAACTAATACCTACATTATAACCTCTAACAGACTGGGCTTACCATTATAAACTTTTGAGAACCCAGAGAATCTTCAATAAAATGAAGCAATACACAAAAAACATCTATGGGACCATACAACAGTTCAACATTTTACTAATTAGCATTAAGGCAGATATTTCATAGCACTAACTGTGGAATAATCATCAGCACTGCCCAAATCACAAATCCTTTGACTAATCACAGTGTACAGAAGACATGAAGAAAGTACTGTCTCACAGGAATATAGAAAGAAACTTGGAAGGTGACCTAGACACAGTAGCTTTGAACTCCTCCAAGCTTCAAAAAGCAGGGCACAATCTACTTCTTCCTCATTTGTTCCACTTGTAAGAACAGCAGCTATGACAATGAATTTCATTCTGACTGATGAGGAAGTTACAATTAGATTAGAAGATGCTGCATACACCTATCTATAATTAGCAGAGCACCCACTTACAATTACAAAATATTTATAAAACATTTTATATAGAGATTTTGAATAAATTCATGGTTTGAGCAAGACGGATTTTTCCTCAAATTCTGGCTGTACTAAGTTAACAGACATTTTTAATCAAGGAGGCCTATTTTTGGATCTTCTTAAATAAAACACCCTCATACACCAGCTGTTTGAATTTATTCACTCCTTAGAATTATCACACAGAAAGATTAAAGGAAACAAAATCAATTACTTTTTTTTTCCCCCATAAAGAGAATGGTTAAATTATGGAACGTCTTGCTGCAGGACTTTGTAAGGGTCAAGAGTACATATGGATTCACCAATTCATTATGCAAATTTGTTGAAAAATAGGTAAGACCTACTAAGCTATAAATCTATAAAACTGAGGACGACCTTATGTCAGACTGCCAGAAGCAAAGGAGGTATACCAAGATAAGCATCACTGCATGCTTGCTCTGTCCTTATGCTTATTCCCTCAGCATCACTTATCAGCCAAATCAGAAACAGGGCTGGATGTATCTTTGGTCTGATCCAGAACAGCTGGTTTTCATTAAATAACAAAATCTCCTTTCTGTTTTATCTATTCTATTAGTACTGCAAAAGAAAGCATCGTTTTCACATTCCTAGAAAAGAGCTTATTACAGTTAAAGTATTAAATCCAGTTCATCTGCTTTTACTTCGAGTGCCAATAACCCTCATTTCACAAGGTAAGCCCTTGCAGCAAATGGAAAACTTAGCAAAAATGTTGTACCCTACAATTGCAGTTGTAAGAAGCAATTGCTCACTCTACAAAAAAAGTGGAAAAAGTTTCTATTTTTGACTTCAGTGGAGATGCTCTTCTACTTGCATTATGACTAAGGGAAATCACAGTTTATCAGTCTTTATTCTGCATATTCTTATCCAAGCAGGGAACATGACAAAGCTGAATTCCCTGCCACCATTCTACTCCCAGAGAGAAGCTTCTCTATGTCTCATAATTCTCAGTATCTTCCAAAGTTAAGATCCAAGCAAATAATTTCAGTGCCCTTATCATCCTCTGTTGCACTTCTTGGGGAAATCTTGTAAATAAATCAATTTCTTGTCAGACTCTTTGTTTCTGTCAG
>JAWWEU010000111.1:39375022-39436664 GCA_035583155.1 Acropternis orthonyx | reverse complement strand
ACACTGAGTCTTGGTGTGATTAATCGTGTGGAGTCCTCTGTTCTATTAGCCCCCAGATATCTTAGTTTTCTTTTTTTTCAAACTAAGACACTGCAGCACAGTGCATCTGCACAACATCTGCAAGAGGATCAGGAGAGTTCTCTGGCAAGGGGTTCAAAGCCTTGTTAGTTTGCACACATATGCATGGACAGCCAGCAAAGGTGCTCGTCTGCATTGTGGCTTCCCCAATGTGTACAAGAGGTAACCAGTGTCCTGGAGATGGACACCTCGGGGTGACCTCTGTGATGGGGGGCTATGATGCTGTATACAGTTTTCGAGGGCAAAGGAAGATGTTACCTTCCTTTATACTTACAAAAGAGTTTGATATTTTAGTAAAAGCTTTAGATACAACTACCCTATATTTGCTTTTTTTTCCTGCAGCATATGTGTACAGATCTACTATCCAGTATAACTAATTTAGATAGGCATAACAAAGTTTTAAAGTAACAAACATCCCATGTAAAAGACCTGTGACACCAAGTGGTGTTTCACTGCCTGGTCTGCTCCTGTGGTGACAGAGAGTGACAAGGCAGCAAGTAGGGTCTTTTGCCTGTTTGCGGGGAATTCATCAGCAGCTTCACCCGCTATCAGTCTCTGCATAGAATGTGTTTGGTTGCTACAGTGGGAGGTTGTACTGTCACAAGTGCTGTAGTTTGTGTTTTCACTTAATGGCCTTTTAAATTGTGAACCACTCAAGTTTCTGCTGCTGCTGTTTGTCCTGTTCCCCCTGTACTCACTCTATGTACTGTGTACCTCCCTGTCCTCGCACCCATGCTCCTCTCTCCCTGTCCCTCTCCTCCTCTTGGTGCTCAGGCACATGTGCAAAGTTCCCTCTGAGTTTGTTTGCATCCCTCTTCCTGCATCACAAGTCGCTTGCTGAAAGGTCAGAACTGCAGCTTTGGCCAGGCTGAGGTGACAAGTCCTATCAAAACAGTGAAAGGGCATGTTATTTCTTTGTGTGGAGAAAGAAAATCCTATTTTTAAGTCCTACAGTACGTGTGACCACAACTTAGTGTTTCAGCTTACTAGGCACGCCTACATTTAATTGCTTAGGCTGTTCAAAAATATTAGTAGTCAGGTTACCAGTAGCAGCCACATCTATGCTTTATGGTTTCCAATGGTTTCATTAAACAATTAAAGGAAAAAACGGTAAGAGGAGTAGAGTAGCATGAAATGTTAAGGCTGTCAGATGTAGGGCCCATTGCCATGGCTGTTCAGCTGCTTCTCCAGCCTAGGGAAGCCCTGCAAGGATGGCATTTTCCTGTAGACCCTTGAACAAGACAGTGGATAACTTTCCTTGGGCTTTTGATGGAAAAACATCTACATATTCGGGGAGAGTTCAGCACCTGTTGACTGATCATCATATGAATGCCCAGTAGCTGGCAACTGTTGGACATTTATCCTGCTTATGAATATCAAAGCTTCCAGCAAGTCTCTCCTCTGTAAAAACAAAACAAAACAAAAACCCCAAAACAAAATAAAAAGGTAACCATCAGAATAACCAGACAGAATAACCGAGGTGAACATCCAGTGTTGAACTGAAATACCAGAAGATGGTTAAACACTTACCTTTTCTCCAGCTTCCCACACTATTCCTAAACAGCAGGCTGTGAACAAATAACGTCTGGAGACTTGTATTCCTGTTAATGGTTTCATTTAGTATAGCCCTGGGACTTGTAAGGGCCTGTGTGGGACAATGTTACACCACTAATATTGGTGTGTCTGTCTAACACTGCACTGATTTGCTAAAAAAAAATTACCCATAGAGAGGATGGTTATCCATATGCTTTTTCATGCTAAGAAATGCATCAATAGCTACATATGTAGCTACAGATCTAACCCTACTGCTGCATTTATTTTGAGCCCCTTCCCCAGGAGATCTACAAAACACAATTATCTCCAGCTCCACTTAATCACACAATCTGTCCCAAGGTCTATTCCTGCATTTTTGGTCCTCCTGTTGCCAAGGGCTCTCCCAAGGACTCTGTACTCTTTCCTCTTTGATCTTGTATCAACACTTGTCTGGTGCCTAGCCAGTCACCTTGCTGTGGGACAGCCCCATGGCAGCTCTTGCTGTTGCAGTACATTGCCTTGCAAAGCAGAGAGTGAGATGGTCTAATTGTATTTAATCTGCCCCAATTCAGGACATATATCTGCACAAGCCTTTCATTTGTCATCCTCCCTGGTGTGGAGGTGTTGGTGTGTCTAGCCAAATCATGTTCTTTCCCCTTCTCTCACCGGTGAGCACCCAGGTCAGATCACTCAGCTCAGCGAGCAGCCCATTCAGGTAATGTCTTTTCAGGCTGGTAAAGACAACTGAGCGATGACGAAATGGAGCATGTTGTGGTATTTTTGAGTTTCAGCTTTGCTAGAAACAAGCAGATGGCTTCTAGTAAGCTGCAGAAAAAGGAGAGGCAATAGAGACTGAAAAATACAGGCTTAGGAGATGTGGTGGCATTGAAGGACTACTAAAATTAAACCCTGCCTGTCTAGGTTTCAGCTGTGTGCAGTTTGGGTTCAGCTTACACTGAAACCTAGGCTCTAATTTATATCCCTGTGAGAAGGTCTATGGTTAGCTTTTTTTCTGGAGGAAGAAAATACGGTTTGAAATAAAATGCATGAAGACTGCAGCCATATGTGAGGCAGTATAGAAATGGATGAGAGACAAACCATCAGTAGTTAGCTGTAGCTTAATCCCTAATTATTTCCTGCAGAATCTTTTGCACCCATGTTTGTCTCATGTAGTCTATTTCTGGAGACAGGCTGTTAGACATTGGTTAAGCAGGTGGTTTGCCGATGATTCCCACGTTATATATTGATCTGTTCTGGGCTCCCTGTTCCTGGCTGGTAAGTTTATCAAGGCAGAACTGCTTTTGTAGTTTGACAGTGCTTAGCAGTACTGGGCTCCTGAATGAAACGCATCCTTTACAGGTACAAGACCACTAAAAGTCCCATATCCAACTTGTTAAGCTTCCTTTCCCTTCTCTTTCTCTCCCATGCCCTGCCATCCCTGCATAAAACCAGAAAAAAGCTGTGATCATCCATTCCCCTCCCTGCAAGATGCTAAAGCTGCTTCTCAGTCCCCCCCCCAAGCTCCCTTCCTCGGTGGCAGCATCTCTCAGGAAGGCCCACCTGATTACACATCAGTCCTATAAAATAACCGTGAGTTTTCTTTCTCCCGTTTGCTGTGTGATCCCTTTGGCTGTCCATGACCCATCCTAGAGTGATTTAAACTGCCTCTTGATGTCTCTGCCCCAGCTTTGGATATGAAAGGTAGCATACAGTTGGTTTTTTTTTTTTTTTTATACTGCCTCTTTCTAGCTCATGTAGGCTAATAACGCATGAGCCCAGAGGAGTTCTGCTGTGCACTGTGCCTCATGTTTTATGCTGTGTCTCTGTGGTGCTTAGGTGTTTGGAACAACACATCTCTTCGTTATTTTCCCATCCAAATGCTGGAAGGAACTACACTAATACCTCATATTTTGGATCCCTAACCTAAAGGAGTACCTTCCTCATTGGATAGCACTGACAGTACTTCCATATTTTCTTAAAGTGACAGAACTGGGCCTTTTATATTTGATATCTGATTTACTCTGGTGTATGCTCCTGACACAAAAAAACTGTAGGAGAGCCCAAGGGCACCATTTCAGCATTTTGGTTTCCAGTCAGATGCTCTGCTGGTAGGTGTGAAGAAGTCATGCTGCAAATTTGTGGATTAGGTGCAGAGGCGCAAATTGTCTCCTAGCCGGACAGAGCTCAGTCAGAGATTTGTCCCTCCTCACACCTTCAATAGTCACTCAAAAAAGGGATTGTAAATGGACTTCCTAGGAGGTGAGAACGACCTTGGGGAATGATGGAGTTCACATGCGGGATGATAAGAATTGTTGAATTCCCAGACCATTTTTTTTCCACTGCTTGAGTTTGGTTACAAACTTTTTTTTTCCAAAGAAGAGCCTTTTTTGGCCTTTTGCTGTGTATACTTTTTGCCCAGTCATACCCTTTTGTTCCAGCAACTTATTTTACATGTCACCTTTTGCCTGGCAGCAAAATGTCTGAGAATGGTTTGAAAATCATGGAGGACAATCTTACAGCAGAGAAATAAAAATGCCTTATTTCCAAGCTCAGTTCTACATAATATCTATAAGCTGCATTTACTTATGCTGTCTGAATCAAAAGCATTTATTGCCGTTATAAAAAAGGTATTTCAGGAGTTTCAAATGGGAACTTTTAGCTTGTGAGCTTGAACTTGTGCTCACATATTTATTAGACATGTGATAAGTAACTCGAGAAGAAGAAAATAGCTGTAATCATTTGAAGATGCATTTAGCTTTGAAAGATATGGAATGAAAAGTATATATTGGTTGTAACATTCAGTAAGCATGTTCCCTATTTCCTACTGGAAAGCATGACCTGTCTTGAACTTTGCAGGCACAGTTTAGAAGCAGCTTTCATCAGCTCATGTAGATGGCTAGGAAATAGGTTTACTGTTCCATTGAAATGAGGTAAAATCTCTTACCAGGATCTGTTCAACTATATTCATAAATGTTCTAAACATTTCAGCATCTTCTTGTATTCATGCTTCGGGTGGTCTGCAAAATGTTTCCAACTTGTTTCATTTATTGCTGAAAGACTGGTCTGCTCAGAAAACATAAGGTTTGGTTCTTCTGCTTCCTTTGATTTAAGAGTATGAAATCCTGTTGAAAGGAAATGACACCTGCTTTATACCAGTTAAAAACTACAATTATTAGTGTTACCTTAGCCTTAATAGAACATGTACAACCAATTTTAGGATTAGGACCAAAATGAAAGAGGAGTCATGCATGTGTCACATTGGCCTCTTGGAGTTTTAGGAAGCTTCATTGACTTAAGGGGTAGATGTGGAATCTGAGAACCCAAGTTCCTGGGTTTCTGCTATTAGTACTACTGTGAATTAATTTCCACAGACTGTTTGATCTTTAGGTGTCTTAGTTTACAATACCTATAATGCTTTTGCTACCAGGGAGGCATAACCTATTAGTAGTTATAGACTGCTTTGAGACTGTTGCATAGAAGGTACTGCATGAAAGCTCAGAATTACATACAGCAAGTCTGACTTCAGATTTCCTGTTGCTTTTCTGGGTGATTTATTTAAATTACAGGAGATTAAGCAGCTGTAAACGTGCAATTGTTGCCCAGTGAACAAAGGTTTTCATTCCTCAGTACCATCCAGGTGTCTGGTTGTAAGCTGACCAATGCTGTCTCTGCCAATCCTCCCTTGGTTTCTCCCTTGCAATTGATTCCAGCAGTGATGAATTCACCTCTTGAAATTAATAATGTCAAGTTTGTCAATATTTTAAAAGCCAAACCTGATTTTGTTCTCTTGAGCCTTGCCTTTGGCTTGTGAAAGCAGAAGCTTTAAACTGTTATTTGCGAAGTCTACTGGGATGCCCTGGTGTGGCAGGTGCTATATAAGTTTAGCACTGCATCACTATTAAAGTCTATTAAGAAGGATCTTTCTGGAGCTGTCAGCACACTGCAGATTAAAACCAGAAAAATTAAGGCACACTCAATAAATGCTGCTGTAATGGGTCAGATAGCTGCAGAGAGAGGACTCATCTTTGGCTTGTGATCAATTTACTTTTGGGTTCAATGTAAAAGTTGTTTGGCTTCCTGTGTAAGCTCTGAAAAAAAAAAATAAAATCAATGTGGAGAAGCTTGGATGAGAGCCAGAAGAAATATTGTACTAAATCCAGAATATAGAAATCCTTCACAATTTCTATATTTTGCTCCATGCAGGATCTTTATATTCTAGCAAGAACCAAGCTTTACTATCATGACTCCAGTACCACTGCAGGGTTGTGTAGTATGTGAACAAATTGTCAAATTTTATTTGGTCATTTAAAAACATGTATCACCCCCCCACCCCCAACCAAGATACTGTTAAAAAGGCAATGTGGGTAAAAGGTGAGAGGAGGAACCATCAAACACCTGCAAAAGGGCTGGAAACAAGGCACAGCACCTTAAGTGTTCAATTTTTAAATTGCTGAAGATTGCCAGCAAGACATCTCCTTAATCCCTGCTGTTGTTACTATTTAACTGGATAAGGGTGGCGGGGAGGGGAGGGAAGTGAGATGGAGTAATGGCAGAGGGATTTTGCATGTGCAGGCAGCGGAGAGCCCCTTTCCCACGTGGGCAGGCACAGGACAGTGCCTGAAGGGCTTATGGAGAGCACCCAGACACTGGCAGGGTTTTGCTTGAACTGTAGTGCCTCAGGAAGGGAATGAACTGGGGTGCCACATGGGAGAGTGCAGCAGATTCTCCTGCACAAGGCATAATGATGTGCTCAAATACACAAATAGTGTCAGTCTACCCAGAGTGTGGGACAAACCAGCCTGCAATCATGGTGATGCCCTTGGCTGAGTCAATGGCACAATCCTCTTGCCCTGCTCTGGTTTCCTGTTTGGTCAGGATACTGAATAAAGGTCTCAGAAAGGAGTGGCAGAATTTGCAAAACAATGTGAATGTGATGCTTGACCGAGGAAGGTCTGGAAACACTGAAAGGTATACCTAAGAGAGGAGGTCCGTGACTGGGATGTGAAATGTGTGGGTAGTAGAAAGAAGGAAAAATAGATGTTCCTATTCCTGCTCCCAGAATACAAGGACAAGGGGACATTCAGTGGAAAAAAAGGCAGCAAATATAAAACTGTTAAAATGAATTTAATTTTATACAATGCCTAATTAGCTCATTCCCATAAGATAACATTAAGCCTGAGAGATTAGTAGGATTTTAAAAAAAGGATTAGACATTTATATGGATAATGTAATTGTGGATGTTCTTGTTAAATAGAATACGTATTTTCTTTTATTATGGAGGGATACAAGCCCTCGTGCTTCAGGGTCTAGGCTAGTTGCTAACTGATAAGAATTAAAAAGAAACTTCCCCTTCTGGCAAGTAATTCCCTACTTGTCTTCTGCTATGTTCCCTGTACTTAATCTGAATTGTTTCAACAGGCACTATCACAGCAGGATTATTAAACTATATGGTCCATTTATTTGGCACAGCATGGCAATTCTATTTCTTTATAATCAGATGTCTTGCTAGGACAGATCACAAAAATCTCAGTGGTCTGAAACAAAATGCCTGTTATTCTTTCACTAGGTCCACAAGAGGTTGACCTTGAATGCCCAACTATTAGGTGCCACCAAATCAGTACTAACAAATCTCACTTACCTGCCCTAACAGTAATAGCTTCCAACTCTCATTCAGGGCTTACACAGGATCAGGTGGAGAGGTGGAAGGACGCCAGAGATCCCACAACTTTCACCAAATCGCTTGTCAAGCATTGGAATAGACTGCCCAGGGAAGTGATGGAGTCATCATCCCTGAGCTTACTCAAAAGGTAGATGTGACACTTAGGGACATGATTTAGTGTTGGACTTGGCAGTGTTGGATTAATGGTTGGACTTGGTCTTGGAGGTATTTTCCAATGTAAACAGTTCTGTGATTCTATGTCCTTCTCCCCTACATGTGAATGGGATTGTCTCATGGATGCTGCAGGCTGTCAGAAGTTGGAACAAAACCCAATCATAATCAAAAGGAAAAATTTATTCAAAACTCTTCTTTTCACTTCCAGGCAAGATAAGAAAGATGCTGCTAGTAGCCTAGCCTTCCCATTAAAAAGCATCAGATGACCTGGCTAAAATTCAATTGTCTTTCATTTTGATTACTGAAGCACCCTTCTCTCTGGTCTTGCCAAGTGTATTTTCGGTCTGTGCACATCCCTGCAAAATACTTCTATAAAGATCATCCTCCTAATCCATCAGTTTGAGGATTTTACACATTCTTTGCTCCTCTCTACTACTGCTCCTCTTCTTTACTCCATCAAACACAAGCCATTTATCTTTTCTGTCAAGCCCCTTCCCACCCTGACAAAGGGCTCTTCTTTGCTATGACAATGTCATCTCCTTCTCATCATTCTGACAGTCTCTGCTTCTCACTAGTTAACATTTTTATAGAAACAACTTCTGTGCTTTTTTTCCCTTGCTGTTATTGGGAGGAATATTGGTAAAGAGCAGCGAAATGCCCTCACTATCTTTCCAAATCTCATTGAAAACCCTCCTTTACTATGCTGTCTATGAAAAGCGTGCCAGTGGTTTGGCCGCTCTCCATCATACTGACAAACAGGAGTGAAATCACACTGCCCTGTCTGCCCAGATGTATGTGCTGCCCTTTAGATACACCTGGAAAGTAGAGATGGTCCTCTGGTTCTGCAAAATGTCCTTACAACAGCTTCTCCATCATTGACTGGGACTTCTAAGGGCCGCTACAAAACAAATATTGATATTCCTCATTCCTTTTCCACCAAGGTTTGCTTGAATAATTTAGCTGAGTCCTGATGCTTTCATGCTAGTGGAACACCCAAGTTAGCAACTGCTTTCTGTAGGAGCTAGAAGTGTATGATTGTCATGCTCTCCAGCCGAGGTCTCTTCTGAAGATGCATCCAGTGAAAAGTGGGCTCCAGAGATGAAGTGTTCAGTTTAGCTCTGTTCTTTGCAAAAGTGCTTTTCCCTCCTTGGACAGTGACTCCTGTGAATCCTCCAGTTTGAGAGGGTGTCTTTTGCTTACTACATGCTGCCGTTATTTATAAAGCACTCTTGTTGAATGTGCTTAAAGTCAGTCCTGAAAGACAGATTCAATCAAATTGCATTCAGTTTATTCCAGCTGAATAACTCTGAAATGTAAATAAAATGAAATTAATGGTGTTGTATTTGTATCCTGTTACAAATGTAATAAGCTTGAAGTAATGCTGACTGTAAAAACAGATGAAGACTACAGAGTAAAAATCAACCCCCAGAAAACAGTGCGAAATTTGATATCTGGCTTGCGAGAGCCATTGGGGGTACATGTAATCCAGAGGGAATTTTTAATCAAGTTTGTTCATACTGCTTCTCCGCTTTGTTCTAATAAAAGGCAAGAAACCCTTGGTCTCTTGTAGTCGTTATGTTTGGTTTGACAAACATGCAGAGTACCCTGTATCTGTTCCTAACTCACTGTTTTGTGACTTTCAGTGATACTGTTACTAATTATCTTACATTTATAAAACACCTTTAATCCCAAAGCACATTATAAATTAGAATTGAGGCCCAGAGTGCCTACATAGCACTGTCAAATATGTGTGTTTTTTTCCAATTATTCAGTGAGACTCCAGATTTGGTCCTAGGAATTGTAAATATTGATATATACATGGCAGAATATTTTATCTATTGAACACCTCCCCAGAAAATTTACTCCCCAGAAGGTCTAGGATTCCTGTCAGTTAGATGTTTGGGTATTTCCTGATGCAAACTTTACCCCAAACCACTGGGAATTACCCAGCTTTCACCAAAAGTGCCACAAAAGGTATTGCAGGCATACTAACCAGCCACAGCCTCAGGATGCTCAGGTCTTATCTAAAGCGTTAGAGACAGGAAGACCTGTGGAGTACAGTTCCTTCAGATAATTGGGAACAGGTAGCTGAATGGGCCCTGCTGCACCTCAAGCCCCTGGCTCCAGGGAGCCCAGGTGTTTTGAATGCTGCCATCTCTTCAGCCACAAGCTGCTCTGCTTTGCGCTGCTGGCCCAGGGTGCAGTTCGGAGCCCGTCCAGTCTCTCACATGCTCATTCTGTTTATTTTACAGGAGCATCAATGGCTTTGTGATGTGCAGACAGAGGATTCAACAGTCAGGCAAGGGATGCAAAACTATCTGGAGTAGCACAGCTGGAAAGAAGGGGAAAGTGGGACTCAGCTGACAGATGCTCCCATCCCGTCATGAGGCATGCAAACTGCACTGGTGAGGGGTGACTGACCCCCTCAGAGCCATGCTTTTTTCCCCAACCCTATTTATTTGTTTCTAAAGGCCCTAAAGTAGAGTTGTTCCCAGAGTAAACAATGTTTCAAACCTTGGTGGATCTCAGGTCTTCACCAGGTATGGCAATAGCCACTTCTATGTAAGAAGCAAATTCTCTTTAGTATGTAATCCATATCAGATTACCAGAGGCAAAGTGAGGTTGCCAGTGGAGAAGAAACTCTTCTGACCTGTTAACAACATTCAGTTATTAAGAACGTCTGCTTTTCAAGACCTTTGTGACCTCGAAGTGGTTGGACAGGCTCCTCTGAAAGTCCTGACAGATTGACTATGAATCATGATGTTTGAGGTGACACAGAAAAGACTAAATCAGGGTCAGTGCTGATAAACTTAAAACACCTGATGCCTTAATATTCCCTCTGTTAACAAGTTTGCCTAGAAATCTTTCCAAGTTCGTTTGGACTGCAGTAAAATTCATAAAGCTGCAGTCATACCTTTCTTTCTATGTAATTTCTGCTTTATACATTCCTTTCATATCTACCAAGCATGGTTATGTGGCCTCAAGAAGAGAGGGCAAAGTCAGGACTGTGGTAATGGGGTGCATCTAGGTGGGAGACACTGGGATTATGTCAAGGCCATGTTCAGTCCAAAGGGTACCAGCCCAAAGTGCTGAGTTAAGATATCCTTAATATATTATCCAAGAGCAACTGACATCTTTCAGTAATCTTTTCTTTTTAATTAAACAAACAAGCAGTCAGTGGGTTAAATAAATTCTTAAGAGGAAGAAGCTCTAACATTCCTTCTGATCCTCCTCTCTTTTGTGGCTCTCTTGTATGTGCTGCTCACACGCTTTCCTCAGTTATTCAGAGCCACACGACAAACGCTGCCTAATGGCCCAGCTTATTCTGTTTGTGCTTTTGTACTACCCTCTTCTTACAAACCTGAAACACTTTGAATTCACACAGTGAGCTACAGCAAGTCAATGTTCACTTTTGACAGACTGGATTTATTTAAAGAGTGGCATGTGCAAAAATCATTGGATGAGCTCTGGTGTGTTAAGTTTTGTGTGGACACATCTATACTTTGAACTTTTCTACCTGGCTGCTTGCTGATATCCCATATGATATTGCTGCATGCCAGGATTGATTCATCTGCTTACCTGTAGGCTCTCACTGGATAAAGGGCCAAGCTGATGGGATTCAGCTAATGGTTCATGTACCCAAAAGCAGCCTGTGAATAAATCCTCTCAAAATCTCATACACTATCTCATGCCTCACAATGTCCTTGCCCAGCACACATGAGGGGTCATCCAAAATTTGTAGGTCATCATATACCCAGGGAAAGCAGGCTGTTCAGACATGCCTGGAATGATCTGGAGATATAGGTGTATATACTAAAATGGTGGATAAGGATCTACTTAGGATATAGCTCATTGCAACAAGGAAGGAATAAAATCAGCAAAAATGGGGAAAAAAACTCTGAGCTGTAAACAAGGTCTCTGGCAATGTTCCATGTACCTATTTCTTCTCCCAGGCTTTATGCCTGATAATTGGTGCAGAAGTTGGTGCACTGTCACCTGTGCTGGTGGTAAAGAGGAGACTTGTCCTAACTTAGTTAGGGCTGCAAGGATGGAAAATTCCTGTAAATCCAGGATCTTTTCCCTGTAAAAAAAAAAAGTCCAGGATAGACCCAGACAAGGATGCTTTCTAAACACAGCTAAACTTGCTGTACAGCTACAGTAAGAGGTTTCTCAAAACGGTGGTGGTAGATTTTATGTTCAGGGGTATCTTGGGGTTATAGAGAGAGGGATGAGGGAAGGCACACAAATGTTTTCTGCAAGCCCTGAAGTCGATGTTATTTTAGGCCAACAAGAGTTAGGCAGTTTTTTCAATCTGTTTGGGTTGTAACTTGGATTCTAAGTCCACTGAAAGCAACATCCATACCAGGGAAGTTTTGTTTGGTGATGATTATTCCTCTAAAATTTGCATAGTAATAGCACACTATCACTTACCATCCCCATTCTCCCAGCCCTTTGCATTTTCACAGATTTTTATACTACCTAGACTAATCACTGCAGCACATGTCTCACCTCAATCAAACTAATGACACTGCAGCACTTTCCGATAGATAAATGTTTAATAGAGGTATCCAAGTCTGCTGATACTTCAGCTGGGAAGAGCTTCGAAAATAAACAAGGCACTTTGCTATTTGATGGACACTATCAACTTTCAGCTCCCATGACATTTCATGAGGTACATTTCCCAAACCAAGATGTGTGGAAATGAAAGGAGATTAAATACCCCTTGGCTGGTCACAGTCACGGTCACAGCCACAGTCACACTCCTGGCATCATCAGTTTAGGTCTAGTAAGGTTAGTGTAGGACCCGACTTGGCATTGTGCTTTGATTGTGTCCCCTAGTGAAACAAGGGAGAACAGCAGGCAAAGGAAATGCTGCAGCTCCTCACAAGAGTGCAAGACAAAGAAGGTCCAGAAAGGTTATTGATAAAGTGATGCTAGACCTGTGAGAGGACTGTTTGGCTATATGAAGTGACTACATCTCCCTTGTCTGTCCTCTGCTTTTCAAATAGCTCCCTTCTCTGCCTTTTGGCACCTTACTTAATAAAAAGCATTTGAAACTGAACATTGTGGTTGCAATGCTCTTTTTGCTTTTCCAATACCAAAACATCATGTGTGCTTTGAAAAGCGACTGCTTAAAAGACAACAGTCACTCTAGGAAGAGTATTTACACCATTTGCACTGTGTTTCTTAGAATACATAAAACCAGTGCAAAAAGCAGAAATTGGAATTGCAAGTTTTCATGCATTTAGTATTTTATTTCTTCCAGTATTAGGTCTGTTTTATTTTGATGCATCATGGAGCAAGCTGAAAATGTAAATGAAGAACTAGGGACATGGCTTAGTGGTGGATTTGGCAGTGCTAGGTCAACAGTTGGATTTTATGTTCTTAAATGTATTTTCCATGCTAAAAAATGCTATGATTCTATGATTCATGGCAGGGTGAACTCCCCCAGCATAAGAACAACCTGCCTTGACATACAGGCAGGGCTGACTTCATTCCCTCCTGATCCCTAATCTTCCAGCTCTTTTGTACGTGGATTTCTCCTGCCTAACCTCCTAACACCTCTCATCCCCACCTCCTTTCCAACTTTTCAGAGCTCCTTTGCAAAGTGGAAGCAGCATGGGAAATATTTTATTGTTGCTACACCTTTGTCTGCCTGGGAAAGAGACTTGGGAACAGCATTCCAAAATCTTCATTTTGGAAATGCTGTCATGGCTATGACCAAGGTTCCAGCTGACACAGTAATGGCTTAATCAGGTTCTCAGCCTGACCAGCTGCCACATCACAGTCTTCAAGAACAGGGAGAGCATCAATTGCAGAGTACCAGACTGACCTCCTAAGCCAGAAAAGGGAATAGATCAAGGGTTTCACATCGTCTTGATGGTATTGTGGAGGATGAACAAAAGAAAAAAATGAGAAGCTGAAGGAGCTCTCTGAGCAGAAATGCAGGACAGTTTTTAACTTGAAGGTGTGGGAGGGAGACAGAAATGAACAGCAGGAAATGAAAAGCAACAGCAATAAAGAAAAAAAAACAACACCTGCAGAAGGGGCTTCTGGAGTGGAGACAGAAGCAGAGAACTGGTGGAGGATGTGCTTGTGGCTCATGCCTGCACCATATGCCAATCCCAGCCAGTCATGTTTTGGAAACCAGAGGGACAAGTGATTATTATGAAGAGTAGTACACAACACAAAGCCAAACACAAGCCAGAAGATCATTCCTTCCTTCTGCAAAAGCTAGGGCAACAACACCAGCAGATGCCCCCTCACTTGTAGTCAGGCAAGTACATTAGACAGAACTGCCATATCTGCACCCAGCTGGGAGCATTGCAGCCTTCCTGCACACACCCAACAGTTTTCCACTGCTTTATGGCATGGGTTTCACTGACAATCTCTCGCAGATTGTTCTGTGGATGAGTCTGTACCTTGCCTGATGGAAAATTTTGCCTGTATTTATCTGATGGAAGGTTTTACTACTTCTATTATTTGATTTTCAGTAAAAGCTATTTTTGACAAAAATGTTACAGTTTCATAAATTTGTATGCTATCTCATAAACATCATAAAATGTCTTTTTGACTAATATAATAAACATAGCAAAATGCCCTTTCAATAAAATCACTGAAATCTTGCCAGACTGCATAATATACTTGCATTTTAGCATGGTTAGCATCTGGGTTTAAAGAAGAAGTGCAAAACCACCCACAAATTTGAGCCATGATTTTCTGAAGTTTGCTTATCTTACCGTGTCCAAAGACCATGAGCTTCTACCACTCAGTGTGGCTCAGGTTAATCTATGGGGCAAAAATACAGTAGATTCACGTTTGACAGGAGCAGATATTGCTCAGTAGCCTCCAGCTTTGTCATACCTTCATCAGCTTTTCAAATATATATTTCATATGCATTCCACATTAACTCTTGGTAGAATGGAGCAGGTCTTATAGAAGTGCCCAGGAAAAATATTTCATGAGCTGGGGAAGCAGATGGACAGATTGTTATCTTAGAACAGGAAAAAGTCACAACACCCTTGTTGTCAAAGTGTTGTTGGGAGCAAGAAGAGTTACATTTCTCACAGTTTGTGAGTGCATGCGTGTGTGTGTGTTTCCCCATACTAGGTAGTTATCAGCTGGTAGTGGCTGGGAGCGGTGAACTTTCAGTGTAATGATGTAGTGACATTCATGGCCTCAAGAAGAAAGGAAAAAACTCTGGGATACATGTTCAGAGTTGCAGAGCTCCTATTTAGAAAAACCTGCTACAGCCTTGTGGTGCTGCAGGGACACTGATGAAAAACTAGAATAGTGGGCACCATATGCTGGAAGCAGTTAAACTGACAAGGGTGGAGAGCAAAGAACAAGGTGTGAAAAAATGCCCCAGCAACCCTACTTCCTAAAGCAAAACTGTGTGTCCGCAGGGCATCAAAGTGGACTTCTTTCTCCCATTCTCATTGTTGTGGTTTAGATTTTCCTTTTGAATTTTCCCATGTCATCATGCAGTTTTGAAGGAAGGCGTAGGGGGAGGAGGGTGGCACATGGCGACAGTGGCGCAGCAGCCACCACTGGGGTACCAGCCATGGAGGGACAGGGGCAGATGGCAGAGGAGACAGAATCCCTGAAGCGAAAATACTGCAAGAACTGAGGCAGGATCCCTGGAATGAAGATCCCACAGGAACTGGGGGAGAATGAAAGTGGCCAGCAGTTCCAGTTTGCTCCCTCTCTCTTCTGGGACAGAACCCAGAAAGTCCCCGTCTGCCTGTGCTGCCACTGCTTCTGCCACCACCTCAGTGCCGCAGAGCACCTGCAGGACTGGTGCCATCTCTGCCCAGAGCCATCCCACCACCAGGAACTCCCCTTTGTGAACTTCTTTGCCCTGGCTACATCATGACCACAGGACCATGCCACTGTCTCAGTGACACAGAACCGAAGGAGTAGCCTTAGGTGACGTTTTCTCTGTTATTGTTTGGTTGTTTTGTTCTGTTTTGTTCTCCATCTTTAGTAAAACTGTTATTTGTTTTTATACTTCACTTGAATGCCTCATAATTGCAAAATTTTGTAATTCAGAGGGAGGGGTTTCTATTTTACTGGAGGTCCCATCTCCTGGCACACACTGTCAATAGAACCAAGACATTCATCATCAAGTCCTTCATAATTAAAGGCAAATTCATGTCAGAGAGCTTTAGCTAAACCCAGAGCAGAACTCTTAGATACATTGACACTGCTCCAAACCGCTGGGCTCTACTTGCAAACAAACCCAAATGAAAGAAACACATGCCAGGAATAAACCCATGGCAGGAGGGGACCCAAGTTGGGACAGTGTTCTGCTCCTCTCCTTGCTCTCGTCTCCACTCTCCAGCACCAGAACCAAAACTCAGAGCTGCTGCCTAGAGCTGCAGTACATGATCCCAAGTGAAGGCATTGCCTTGCTGCCATGCCTGACTCAGAGCAGGTTGCATTGCCATGATGAGGAAAATACTGCTGAAGGAGTGCTGTGAGGTGGGGAGAGCTGCCAGGAGCTTCTGCCAGATGGCTTCAGGAGGCAGAGATTCTCAGTCATGCCTTTCCTTAGATGTACTGCTTATACACACACCTTTCCTGAGACTCTATGTAGGAAAACCTTCCCTTTTTCATTTCATTTGCATCTCTGTTGGGAAGAGACTGCAAGACACCCATACTTACCTTGGTTTCTGCTGCCTGCTTGTGAGTCAGACATCATGTCAGGCATCCAATTTGCTATCATCCCATTCACCCTGTTATCCAAGAAGTGGAGGAAGGTGATAGAGAGATGGGAAAATGGGGAGAGAGGAAAATTGCCAGATAAACAAGGCAGCGGAAGTACAGTCCAAAGGGCAGTGCTCAGGTGAGTTCTACAACTTTTCCTGACTCGGTTCATGTATGAACTTTATGTCCTTATTTTTAAGCTGGAGTATCTTTGACAACTTCCAGAGTTTCCTAGAGAAACAGAAGACTCTTACAGTGCTACAGAGGCAGGATCCTATGGAGGCTGAAGGATGTGCTCTGAACTTCTCTGTGTGATGCAAGTATTTGTCTGGGCCCAGTCTCCCCCTGCAGATGCTTTACCCAACATGACATGGTTGAGAGCAGTTTGGCAGTGGTGCCCCAGAGCCATGGAATGCTGTTAGTAAGCACTGTGCTGTTCATTGCAAGGAAATGTCCATTTTCTTCAACTGGCCTGATGAACTTGGTGTAGAATATCAATGGTAAGACAAGTGTCACCCTTGAGCTTGCTGAGCTGTGCCCTCCCCTAGTGAAACCAATGAGCCCTCTCTAACTTGTGCTTTCCCTAAGTATTATATTCTTGGTGCTAGTTGTCTTCCACAAATACTTGAAAAATGGTCATGGAAATCATTCAAAGGTATCTCTTGCTCTGACAGATGAACTGCCAAGTGTGAAAAGTCTCTCTGCTTGTGGTGTTTATTAAGATTCTTCTGAAAATGACATGCATCTTCCAATGGGCTCTAGGTTGGCAGCTGATAGCTGAACATAAATGTGAACTCCTGCTTGCAGAGATAAAGATAAACAGCAGGGGAGAACAAAGTACATCTTGGTATCACAAATGAAGTGACATCCTTCAGAATTCTTTTCTGCTTTCTCCGATTTCATGGAATGTATTTAATTACTTTCCATTATAAATGAGACTTAAATTAGATAAATGTACTCAGAAAGCTTCCCTTCATTGCACAGCTCTATTAGCTTTATGATGTCACAAATGTCAAAATAAAACGTTTATATTCTTCTCTTTATTGGCTAAAATTTGTCCGTGGTTGTAAATCCATGGAACTGAATTAGATTACACCAGACAGCAATTTGATGCTGTTTGTTTAGGTTCTGAGGTGAAAATATTTACTAATGGCTCTAATTCCCTTAATTCCAGAGTTAGTTATCAAATTCAGTTAAATGTATTCTGCCTTCAGTGTTGTGAGAGCTATTACCAAAAGTGGAGGTAAAGGAGGTTCAAAAACTACATGGAAAATTTTCCTCTTTGTGTTAGATATTCATGGCATAATCTGAGAATGCAACATGACAAAAATGTTCAGCTTTTGTCTGGCCTCCATCTGACCTGGATTATCTCTTAGGCTGGGTGTCTCTGTATGCTTCATCCAATTTCCTGTTCTATAGGTCAGGCCATTTATCCATTGTTTTAAGATTTAGGACCCACCTTAATGCCTCACAGTATAACATAAACAGTGAGATTTGGTTGATTTTCACCTGCAAAGTGCGGCTTTTCTCTGACAGCCTTTTACATTCAGTCGTGGCTTCAGTTGGATGCATTTGCTGGGTGGTCAGTGGGTGTTGTGGCTGTCCAGAGCTTCAGACTGAGCTACATAAGCTCCAGGAAAGGGTTTTGCAGCAGTGGGAAGCAGAACAGGCTGCAAGTGCTGGTTATGAACATATCTTTAATTAATAAGCTTATATGCAGCAAAGGAGAGTCAAAGCATTCCACCAAAATAAACAGGTTCCCTCACTGGCTTCTTTAGGATGAAAGGTATTATAGAAAAGTAAGGTGTTCTTGCAATTGACTGCATTAATATGTCTCAGCACCATGTGGAAGGGCATTGTTTAGAATTACAGTGTAGGTTTGCTTAGCCTGGTAAAGTCATGCCTCATCTGGAGCTTTTATGGGCAGTCTGAGGAGGTGATGAGTAATGCTGACTAGTCATCTGTAGTTTCCTCACTCCAAATGAAAAGGACACAGGATATATGCTTTCATCAATATAAATCTGCAGTATCACAACTGAATATGTTAAAATAGTCTATACTACTGTAAAACTGCTGAAGTTTCAATGATTTCCATGTATTTATTCCAAATTTACTGTCACTAGGAAAAGAATCTGTCCTAATTATTATTCACTGACTCATATGGTCAAAGTCCTTTATGTCCATGGGAACCTACATTTATAGGTACAGCTGTATAAGCTCTAAGCTAGCTGTACAGGCGTTAACACTGCATCACTAGTGTAACTGTGAAAGATGAGCATTATCAAGCCAGAGTGCTCCAAAACACCAGTTCTGGAAAATGTCATTATAATACACTGCATCCCTTGGCCAATTACGTCTCTTTTGACCTAGATCTCATGCATCCAGAAAAACACTTCCTTGGAGTTCAGCTTGGATTTGCTTTCCCCTGCAGCCAGTCTTTAATTGAGCAAAGTTTCCTGAGCTCATTTCGATGAATATTGAGTGGATATGTCAGTGAGTTGGTTTCCGAGCCCTCAGAGATCTCATTTGCTCTGGCATGTATAGTCTCCATCAATTTTACTTTGTCTAGCCCAGAACATATTTGTACCCATTCTTTCACCTGTTTGTACATAAATAGAGGGTAATGGCTGAAGAATGAGCAAAATTCCAGGAGAAAAACTTCATATTCTGTTTATGTTTTTCCTATTTACATGCCCTCTCTTTAATAATGATTCAGCTCTTTCTCCAGAAGGAGCTTGAAGAAAGAATGAGTTAAAACTGAGCTAGAACATCAGAAAATTTGGCATCACTTAATGCTTTGTTTGTTCCTTTACATATAACACTGCTGAATAGATATAGTATTGACACAGAGGAAAAATAAAGTGAGAAACTGACACAGAGAGATTGGAGCAGTGTGGCAGTGGGTTCTTCAGTGACTTCCAACACTTATGGACCCCAGACCAATCCCAGAAGACCATCTCCTTTATTAGTTTCTAGGTATATGTTATTTTCTGCTATTTGTGTTACTGCTGATTATTATCCTTAAGATTTTTACAGGCAAAAATGAAGGGGAAAAGGGAGAATAATATAATAGGAAGGCAGGAGTGGCCTCAGTGAAACATAACCTGTCTCTTTCAGCAGCTTCAAACCTATGCCTAGAATAACTGGCCTTTCCAGGCTTTTCTCCCAGGCTGCCCATTTTCTACACTTCCTTATGCACATACGTCCAAGGGAACTGTTTCACATAAGAAAGGAGTTTCTCAAAATGGACAAGGAAGCCCCAGGAGGTTTTTTAATTCAAACACCCAAAAATGTAACTGTGTCCTAAAGGAATGAGACAAACTTTGGAAGTTTCTGAACACACTCAGTTGCTTTCTCACCAGGTGTCCTGGACTGGGAGAGATTCTTTTTTCCATGTGTCTTTTTAACTTCCATCTGAAGAAGAAACCTATAGGAGACATCACCTGGCTGCAAAACTCTCAGATCACTGACTAGGTGGATCTGTGCATTTTCATCCTGTAATAGTTTGCTGCTTTGTTGTTTCTTTACTCCTTGCTCATAGGGTGATGTAAAAAATGTCATTCCCTATGAAAGCTAGAAGGAAAGGGCAATGTCAGTGTGTGCTTTGTGGGGACTGTGACAGGGAGAGAGGTCATAGATATAGGCTTGGTGTCACTAATAATACATAAGGCAGCATAATAGGATGTCTCTGGAAAGAAAGGCAGCACTTAAAGGACCTTTTACAGGTGGAATTCAGTCCTCCTTTGGGGGTTATTTGGCCCAATATATTCATTCTGCTGTTTCACTTTCTTTCATATATTAGATCATTTCAAGCATTTAACCTTGAAATGACAGAGCTGCTGTGGCTATTCTTGCATGGTCCTGCCTAATAAATTTAGTCTTGGGTGGGTCAGCTTGAGGTATCTGGCCCTGAGTCTTGCAGGGATGCTGGTTTTATTGCCAGAGGAACTTCTCCAGCTAAGGCACAGACTGAAAAAAATCAGTAGTGACTCTGATAGCATAAATTTTAAACGCTTTTGGTTCTTGATTCAATATTACCTTAAGCGCTCGTCCTCTCAGCCACCAATGACTTCATTGGAAGTGCCAATTCTGAGCACTGCACCTGAGATATACAGCACCCGACATTTCATGTAACAATTAGGCATATGAGGGTAGTGTCATTGTGGAAGAGAAGAAATTCCAGTATGACCCCTGCCAGCCAGACCCACTTCCTACCCATCACACAGCGACAACTGCTGGAGAGAACACAAAGAACAGTATCTTTTTGTTTCCTCTTGAGAGGATACTCCAAGAGTCCAAGCAGTCAGTCACAGTCTAAGCGCTGTACAAATATTGGTAACTAATTTGTATTCTATGCTACTCTGATAAAGCAAACAAGTAATTTTGTTTATACACTGAAGGCTCTCTCCCTTCCTGGTTATATTAAATTAAAGTTTGGGCCAAGATCATCCAATGTCCTTTAAATTAAAGTGAAAATATGGATGTCACATTTGTGATTGAACTGGCATGTGAAATTCGTGATTGTGTTTATGTCAGTTGGATTATATTGAAGTACTGGGTTTATTTTTATACTACATCAGGTCTCACACAGTTGTCAAGACAGTCAGGCAAGTTGTTGTGGAGTCTTTTGCTGCGATGGCAGTGGCACTTCTGCAGGACAGCCAACAGGATGCATGGCCTCCTGATAGCTTCTTGACCAAGCTGATACTGAACAACCCTGCCTCACTGCAGTGCTGGTGCCTTCCACCACTATTTCTATTTCACTGTGCACACCCCCAGCAGGGCTCAACCCTGAACTAGAGCTCATTCTTGAAAGTTTCCTGCCATTTTTCTTGGAATACTACAGGAGTCTGGGAGTGAAAAATCTCTATTTCATAGACCTGAAAAGGCAGAGGACAGTGTTCAGCCTTTCTCTTGCTACACCAAACTCGGCTCCACCAGGCACAACTTTGCTTAAGGTCTTTCATTTTCTTCAGTGAGAACCAAATTTCAGCAATTGTATCCCATTGAAATTAGTGTCAGGCACTCCAAGGCAGCTCTAACATTTGGCATCTGAGCAGGAACTCCCTTTTTTACATGGGGAAGGCACTGGGCAGCATCCAGCTTAGAGCTCTGCTTGCTGCACAACAAAGAAACATGGGTTTATTTAGCTTTCAGTAGCCTCGGAGCAGGACGCTTATCACCAGATGCAGCTCCCATTGTGTAGCACTAGTCTTGGTGAAGGCTTTCAACAAATCATGAGGTTCTTGTTCATGAGGCTTCTGCTGGCTTTTATATCTCTGTGCTGTGCTCAGAGATGTTGCACAGGAGGAATAACAAGTGCTCTGATGGCATTAGCTGGAGTTCCCTTCATGGCTGAGCAGGACACCCGGTGCTCCCAGTGGGCTGGCCTGGCCTGTGTTTCTCTGTGTAAATCTGGGGGAAGGTAAGGGCTGAGGGTAATAAAAAAGGACTGTAGGGGCTTTTGTTTTGTACGTGGGATGGGCCATGGGTACAAAACACAGGTTTTGTTTTTTTGTTGTACCAACGCTCACCTTTGGGGTC
This sequence comes from Acropternis orthonyx, assembly GCA_035583155.1. Taxonomy (NCBI): domain Eukaryota; kingdom Metazoa; phylum Chordata; class Aves; order Passeriformes; family Rhinocryptidae; genus Acropternis; species Acropternis orthonyx. The sequence goes on along the minus strand of JAWWEU010000111.1, from coordinate 39,414,967 downwards.
ACAGTGTTGTTCCTTGTATCTTCACATGGCTCCCATATCAGTTAGGAGATCAGTCCTTCAATCCCCACTAGTAGGTGAAAACAGCAAAGATTACATTTCACATGTCCTGTGTTCAGCTTGACGGCTTCTTCCTCTGGGGCAGAGTGACTGTCACATGCTGATACTGCTCATTGAAAGCCCTTACGGCGCTGATCCTTGCAATGCCCCAGCCTTGCTTCCTTCAAGCTTAATTGGACTGTGTGTCAGCACCAGACACAGCTCAGCTTTTAAAGCCAATCTTTGTCAGAGAGGGCTCTGGCATGAGGAACTCACCCCACTGCCACTTCTCTAGTAAATCCATCTAAACCACATTTTCTCACAATGTGCTTTCAAACAAAACTGTTGTAACCAGATATTTGTTCCTTTCTGACATCTCCATGGCTTTGCCTCTCAGGAACTCAGCATGTTTTGTTTGACTTATATGATGGTTTTAATACTGTTTGTATTGTGTTCTGAAGCATTTCTATTGTTGTTCTGCAGTGCCCCAAGTGTTCTGGCTGCAAAGTGCTGTAAGTACAACTGGATTATTACTTTACCAAGGTAAACACCAGAAAATAGGTTTAGAATCACAGAATCATTTAGCTTGGAAAAGACTTAAGGTTATTGAGTCCACTCATTAACCCAGCACTGCCAAGTCCACCACTAAACCAGGTACCTAAATGCCACATCTACATGACTTTTAAATATTTCCAGGGATGTTGACTCCAACGCATCCCTGAAGAGCTTGTTCCAGGGCTTGACAGCCCTTTCAGTGAAGAAATTTTTTCATATCTAATCTAAACCTTCCCTGGTGCAACTTGAGGCCATTTGCTCTCATCCTTCTTACCTGGGAGAAGAGACCAACCCCCACCTGGCTACAACCTCCTTTCAGGTAGTTGTAGAGAGTGATAAGGTCTCCCCTGAGCCTTCTCTTCTCCAGACTAAACAACTCCAGCTGCTCCTCATAAGACTTGTGCTCCCGACCCTTTCCCAGCTTCCTTGCCTCTCCAGTGCCTCAATGTCTTTCATGTAGTGAGGGGCCCAAAACTGAGCACAGTACTTGAGGTGTGGCCTCACCAGTGCTGACATATTGGCAAGTACATTGGAATAAGCCCTGAATGTATGTAAAAGCACCCATGCCAGAGTTCACACAAAAAATCAGCAGGTAAATACACACTCCTACATATACAACAAAATTGCATTCATGAACTTGAATGTCCAGTAGATGTCAAGGAATCATGCTGAAAGATCACCTTAAATTTCTCTGCCTTTGAGGATCTGAGGTTAAGTTTGAATGCAAATCTGATCTCATTCATTGCATCTCCTGATTTCTATAACAGCTTCTCTCTTTTTTTTTCTTTTTTTTTTTTTTTTGATTGCTTTTGTGCAGCTGCCTCAAACCATAAAAATATTTAAATATTTCTCATTTCTGGCTTGCATTGCCTGTACCCACAACAACAGGAGAATCCTATTAAGCCAAGTGAATTTTCTGTCCTGAGAGAAAGTTTGGGGAGAAATGTTCATTAGCTTGTGGCAGCAATAATTCAGAAGGCAAACCAAGTCATGTTGTGAGGCACCTTGGGCACTCTCTCATTCACTTGCTTCCTTCTGAATATCTATCCCTGTAAGGCAGGAACAGTAAATAACAGCCAATTCAATGGGCCCTGCATGTGGATGCGCAAAGAAAGATACCAAAAGTATGTTCCTTCCAGGCTGGCCAAACAGGCAGACTGGCTGAAGAAAATGCTAGACTCCTTTACTATACTGGAGATTGCTCATGTAATTACAATGATGCTGGCACAGAAAAACACAGGTGCCTGAAGCCTTTGCCTTTCCACAGGCAGATGGTGGCAGAAGGTTTTTAGTTTGGTAGGGGAGTGGAAGAGAAGGGAAGAAAGCCAGATTTTAGTTCAAATGTTCAAATTAATTTGTTTGCTCCTGGCTGATGGTTTTTGAGATGGATGGTTTTTTTCCTCAGGTACACACTATTTGGCTTTTTCTCTGAAATCCTTAAGCTGTTTCTCTCTCCAATTTGACTAGAAATGAAAGCAAGGAGTTGAGGTGTTCAATAGCAAAATGAGTATCGTTTATTTTAGGTTGCCAGACCTTGCTCTTTGCTTTTATTATGCCTTGTCCTGATTATTTTTATATATGACTGTGCCTGCAGAAATTCAATAGGAATTAAAGATACCTTCCAAGGAGCTCAGCGCATTGTTGTTTACTGAATGTTCTGGATCCAAGGGCAGTGTGAAAGGACAAAATCCTGTTTTATTCCCTTATTCCAAAGACTGGGAGATGGACAACAAATATGACAATTTAATTATTGTGTCTTGACTAAGAGTGTCTTGTTTACCAAATTATTAAAGTTGAACTGAAAGAACTGCTCCGTGTCTTAATTGCTACATGTAGAAAAGAAAAGCCGTATTATTACCATCTCCTCATGAGAATCAGATCATTCCCATCTTTTGTGCCTCTTTGCTAAGTACCTTCAGCATCCTGCTCATTCCTTCACATCTGCTATTTGCTATACTGTCTTAGTTGGCACAATTGTTCTGCATTTGCAGGACCCAGCTGTGCTCAGGTGTGCTTGGAAGTGCAAATCCAGCACCTTGCTTTCTTTTTGTAAGCCCAGCTCCACATTTGGATTTCCCTGGATTTTCCCATCTGGTAGATCTCTGATCTCATCTTAGTGAGGTCCCATAACGTGGGACACTTCATCTCACAGTAGAGAATTTTCTTTAATCCTTCATTAAACAGTGTGTCCAACTTATCTAGCTAGTTACTCACGGAGCTTGTGCCTTCATGCTCTCATTGCAGCCTTGTTTCAGTCACACTTGGCTGCACAGTGTGATCTCCCAGTGCACTATTGCTCTGCAACACTCCACCTAGGGAGATAGAAAGGCAGGAGGACTGGCTCTTACGGACAGCTCTTGTCCAGTTTCTGGTTGCTGAAATGGCTTCAGCTTTGGATGTCAGCAGTTGGCAAAGGTTAAGTGAATCAGCATCCCAAATTTTTTACTGTAAGAGGCATAGCAAGCGCAGTCCAAATCCAATCAAAATGATAATTTTCTTTCATAATTTATTTTCTTTGCTCCTTTTTAGCTCTAATCATCCTCACTAGATGTCTCTGTCTTTTAACAACACCTAAGTCCGTGGCTACAAGCACCCCTCCCTAAAGCCTTTTGTAGCTCAACACCTGTAGGCTGGAGCTGAGGATTCATCATCAAATAGGTAGTACAGCTAAAAATGACTCCAAGGAAGATATGAACTAAATATTTCAAAGCTCTGAGATCACAGTGCTTTAATTAGCTAACAGACAGCTAAGCACTCTGGGCCCCTGAAATGACACCCTGCAACTAGGTGCTCTTGTGGGCTGAGAGTCTAACACTAGCAGAAACTTGGGAGATTTTCATCTCTTATCTCTCTTGCAAACTTTGCTGTTGGTTTTGAATGTAATGTAGCAAAAGTACAAAAAAAAAAAAAAAAAGAAAAAAATCCTTTCAGACTACACAGAAGAATAGCTCCTGCCATTTCCCTTTTGTATCCACTGCTGGGGTATTTGAAAAGAGCAGGAGATAAGTAACCTCATGACTACTACAGATTAACAGGCTCTGAGGTACCAAACATGGATTGCTGCTGCTGGGAGTATAATGGCTATTGAAATGCACATTTATACAGACATTTCCATGGTGGCACTGCAAAGAGCGGGGTGTATAGAAGGCTACAGACCATAAATGCTGAGGCCATGCAAAATAAGACAAGGAGCAAAATCCTGGTCACTGGGAAGCAGCAGGACACTGACCAGTTCCTGCTGGGTAGGAGACCCTCTGCAACTTCAGATTATGATTCTTCCTCATAAACAAAAGATAAACTAAAGCTTGGAAAATTACTGCCGTAGGCTTTCTACAGAGGAGGGAGCATGAGTCCCTGACCTGCAATGCTGAGTGACAAACTGCCACAAGGTATCTGCTGTCCTGCCAGACTCTCTGAGGGACTTCTGCTAGGTGATCCAGGGAAGCTCTGGAGGGCAAAGCTCCAAGAGAGTTTTTGGGTTCTTTTGAAGCCTTTGTTTTAATTCATGGTGTGTTTTGCAGAGCTCATTGAACAGGGACGGGGCTTCATGCAAGAAGTGCTATGGCTTGTCATGTTGCAGAGGCATGCTGTGTACTTGTCCTTGACACGGGTTACAATGTGCCGTGTCATCTTTTTCCAAGGTGTGTATTGGAAAGCACAAGCAGGGTTTCCTTAAGGCTGGTTACAGCTAGAATGACTTTTGCCTTCCTTCCTTTAGCACTGGAATATGAGAAGCTCAAAATCTGCTGCATTGGGGTTGCACCTTGACAGTAACACTTAATTCTAATCCCTGATCTGTGATGCACATTGTGAAGCATTTTGCACATGAGTGAATTCAGCTTTCCCAATCTCCTCAGTTGTAAGGTCACTAGTGTTGTTCCCATCCTATGGCTGGGGAAATGGATGTACTGAGAAGACGAGTGCCTTTTCCAGCGTCACCTAGAAGACCAAGGACAGACTTGGGAAAATAACACAGATGTCCTTTCTCCAAGTGTCCTGGTCTAGGAGACTTGTACACATGTAATTTCACAGTAAAGACACAAGTCAGTTCCTTTTGTGTTTCCTCATACTGTACAATGTCTATACCCACAGCCTCTGAATATCTTCCAAGCATTTGCAATGTTATCCTTCCTGTAACCTTGTGAAGAAAATACTGAAGTGCCTCCTTTTACACCTAAGGAATAGCAATTCAGGGGGTTAAGGCATGCTTCATGCCTTTGTTTTGAAGAAATCTGAGATTGTATAGAAAGTTGAACTGGTAATAAGTAATGGATGCATAAGTTCCGGAAGAAAGCACTGCAATAACCTGTTTTTTAATATTTAGTTGCAAAAACCTTAATATCTCCTCTATCAGGGGACTGGGGGGCAAGCTCTCAAGAAAACTTTCATGTATGCAACTCTCTGGGGAGCAGCGTTTGCATACAATTGTTAGATCTCAGTTATATCCACACATTTCTCTCCAGCTGCTCCTGTTACTGAGCAGAAAGCTGGAATGTTGATTTTCATCTCTTATGTACTTTTAATTAACTTATCCCCAGGGAAAAGAGGGATTAAAATCCACATCTGCAGGTTCCAAAGGATGTGTCCTGGACAGATCTGTTCTTCCCCCTTCCTGCAGTATTCCCTTCTCTGAGTACAGGGAGATTTCAGAACAAAGGCGAGCGATTCCAACTTGTGTGGTGGTTCTGTGTTATACTTATCCCATCAGAAAAATGAGTTGTCTACATCTTGTAGGGTGCTTGGTGCTGTCATAGTAGGAGGTGTAGGTCACGACTGAGCAGCATTGGTAGAGATATGTCGTGGTGGCACTGGAATACTAATGTGACCTGGAGGTCAGAAGTGAAGAAGCTGGCAGATTTTGGTGTGTGACAGATTTTCACACCAAATACCTGTGTCAAAGAGGTATGTCCTTACTCCATTGGAGGCATCAACATTCACAGCAAATTCCTTGTGTCAGAGAGGACAGAGTTTCTTCTACAATTGCTAAAATTCAGTATCAAACAATTAAAGGTTAAAAATAACTCCATGGCTGTGTCAATTTCTCTAAGTAAATATTTACTGTCTTTACATCTACGTTAGTGGCACTGGCCAAGTCAGCACTTGCAGCAGGACTGAATGAGTTACTGTTTTAGCCCTCTGGGTCACACAGAGCACATGGACATGATGCAAGAAGCACATAACTTCTTTTTGCTGGAGGGTGAATGTGGAAATGATCCCCAGGTCTACAAATGGAAGGAGCCAGTCCCATAACTGTTAAGGCCACCAGGCTGTCTTATTAAGGTCAGATCTAGTGTGTCATGTTGAACGTAATTATTCCACTGCTTATAATTTCAGTACATTTGAATCTGAATATAAAATGAGGCAATTTTCTTCCTGGGGATAAGAGAAATGTGTGCCGTTGCAGAACATGAGACACAATCACTCTCAGACGGGCCAGCTTTATTTCTTCCTGATGAGGCTCTGACTCCCCAGGGAATAAGCTGAAAACGGCATTTTCAATAGAGAGGGCAAGACACAAAGGAGAAAGTTTTTCTTCTGCTCTCATGGGTGTTGTGCTTGGATGGTGGCCTGTTGCTAAGTGGCCCTATGGGAATGATTCCCAAAAGGATCATAGTTCTGTGGTCCAGGGATTTCATTCCCTTTAGACTTCTTTCATCTCTTCATTCAAATCCTACTGCTGAGATTGAGCCTGCAAGCTATTAGTTGCCCTCAGCTACCATTCTTCCTATTTTAAAGCAAGGCTGATAGGAACATTAAAAAAACAAGGCTCTTCAGACCTGGCAAATTTTGTCATTAGGTAAGTGCAAAATACTCTTCTTTTTTCCCCCTCTTTTCTTTGTGGAGTGAATGGGATTGGATTCTTTGTTGCCTTGCAGTTTACGCTGAAATGTGTCCTTGTGCCAAACGCCTATAATACGCTGCCGAATCCAAAGAGTAGCATTTTTTATGTTCTTTGTTCAGGGATGAATGCGTTGTGCAAGGTGCAATGCAAGACTAGCTCAGATGCTACAATAGTCCCAATCACAGAATGTTACTAGCAAATGCTAAAACATGGTAGCGCATTTCCTTAGTTCTTCTGCCTCTTGTCTGAAGACAGGATTGCTGAGACTGAGCACAGTCCTCACCCTTCAAAACTGACATAAATTTAGAAAGATACTAGATACAAAACACTACTTCTCACGGCCTTGTTCACTTGCAGCCTGCAAACAAAATTTAATTTTTCAACATCTGAGCCCATATAGGAATTATAACTTTGCCAGTTTACACCCACAATATTTTTGGGTGTCCTATGATCACCTATAACTGCAGCACAGAATGGATGACAAAGGATTCTGTATGTACTCACAATTAAAACACTTGTTACCTCTGATCCATTTCATACCTCAGAGGGAATAAAAGATCTTTTATTATACAGGGATCCTGCACATTTGTAGTTTGTTGGTTTTTTTCCCCCCAAATGGTTTATAGTCCTGTAAAACATTCTGGGTGACCGCAGTGCTGTCAGCAGTGCACCCTTCCTTACAGATTATTCTCAAAGCAAGTGCTCTCTTTTACAGCAGTGTAGGGGCTGGGGCTCAGGTTATTAAGGTGATACATGTTCTTGGGGGATGACAAGAGGTAATAGCTGTGGAAGAACCCTGAAGGGAGAGTATTTCCTGCTTCTGCAAGTAGAGGTTATCTTCCTCTGGTGTCATCAGAAGGACATATACTGTCTGCCAGTCCAAATCCATAGGATTTGATGGCCCAGGTTCTTGGATTGTTTGGGGTTGTGGGCTATTATCCTTAGAAAATGAGTGTGATCTGTGTCATCACAGCATTTAGGAAGGAGGACCTTAACTGTGAAAAGACATGGCTGGTGCTAAGGGTGGTTTGTTTGAATGAACCCTGGCCAACTGTGGTTACCCCAGGCAGTGCTGGGTATAACTGTTATGGAGGTTGCACTCTGGTGTTTCTAGTTCCCCTTTCAGCTCCTTACAGCAGAGACAGAGTGAGACCTGTTATGTGGGAAGGAGAAATAAAGGGAGTTATACCCCGCTCCTTGAAAAACAGAAACTTTATAACTGAGTTTGTCCAAATAACACCAAAACCCGAATTTGACGTCTGCTTCTTATGTTCCTGGCCTGAAACAGCCCTCATCTTTACCTCTAAGCTCCTGTGTTAACTTCAGGGTCACTTCTTCACCTGATCCACTGTGGAGACGGATTCTAACTTAGTACTGAGAAATGAAAAGGCTAAAGTGAGGTGGCTTGAAATCTGGTCTCAGGGTATAGAGAAACTCCCTCAGCAGAAATTGCTGGACTGGGATCCTGTGATTTCTGTAAGAATGTGGTGTTGATTTACAGCTAAACATGTGAATAAGTAGTGATGGGATTCACTGAGAGCATCAAATCTACCACAGGAGCTTGCTATGCTTGTCTCAGTCTGTAGCCTCCCAGGAGATCAGTTGGCATTTAATTCTGATCGCTGCAGAAAAGTGAGGCTGAGTTTGCAATAGTGACTGACTTAGCTGATGTGTGTGAAAATGTTATTGAAATGGGAAAATGTCTCTCCTAATGGATTTTGCTTTGCCATTAAAAATCCCATGTAAATGATGCACATAGGATTTGGAGTGGGGGGGACTATCAGTGATAATAATAAACTATTAATACAAACTAGTCAAGTTTCACTCAGCGGGATTAAGACTCAGTCATGTCTCATTTAGGAGTGTAGTATTAAGCCGTCCTTCAAATATGACAAGGTTTATGTTTTCCCTGGGTTGTTTCCAAATGAGAAGGGAAATCTCAACTAATTTAAATTATTGCCTATTGTCAGTCCTTCCTCCATGGATATTTGGGAGTCCAACCTGATGCCATAACCTACAGCAGCAGCGATGGATGTAGGTTTAACATTGACAAGGAAGTAATAAGTACAAGAAAGAGGTGCTGAGCATAGGAAGAGTGGTCTGAAGAAGGGGTACTGAGAGGAGTGGAGAACATGCTGCCCCATTGTCTGTGAGTCATAAATGTTGCCATAGAAAAGAAATATGAAACGTTAGATTATTTTGCCCTCAGGAAAACAGAAGTTTCTCTTTTTTCCTAGCACTGGCTGTGTGGAAAACACCAACTGAACTTCCCTCTAGCCGCTTCTGTGCAAAGCAGCTACCAAACTGAATGAGAATTGTGGCTTCAACCCCTTCTCTGGCAATTCTGTCCCTTACCTTGGCAGATTCCATTGTTACAAGCTCTTTTTTTCATGATACCCCACATTAGATAACCATCTGAGCAGCTGAATCAGGGAACTCACCTGCAATGTATTTAAAATGTATGGTATGTGTGAGTCATCAATGTGTTGCAGCTGAGTTCCCTGACTTAACACCATACTGACGTGTTATATTTAAGTACGACTTTGTAGGGGTGAACAGCTCTTTTCCAGAAGATAGTGCTGCCGAGGAGGCAGGTTTTTTTTCCTAAGGAAACTTTCCTGCCTGGAATAAGACATCTTTCCCAGACCTGGTTTTGGGATGTTTCTCTGCATGCATTCCACGCAGGAGGTTCCTCCCCGGGTGCAAGAGAGATAACACTCACAGATGTGCTGCAAGGCCTTGGCAGCCAATGGGGGAGCCGAGGTGGGAGGCAATGACAAAGCCCGAGGAATGAATGAAAGCCTGGCCTTTGCCTTCTGCTCTAAGGCCCAGTGCTGCCCCTACAGCACCATTAGGATCTCTAAGTTCTCAGCATCCTCACCTCTGAAATAAGCCTTTTGAATCCTTTCCACTGCTTTGCTGTTCTTTGGAGGAATACTTATGTATATTTTGCTTTACGATTTACACTGTCCTTTTTCAGCTCTGCTATATAGTATCTTCAAATATGTGCAGAAAGTTATTTGGTCCTCCTTAAATCTCACTTGATAAAATTCAGCATCAACAGCTCAGGCTACGTGGTGCAATACCTGTATTGTCATCATTACTCCAAATATTATGGCTTTTAGAGATTTACTGCATTAGCAGGATGGGATCTGACCATCCTTCTTTTGTACAAAGAAATGTACCATCTAAACTTAAGATACCTCCACTTGTTAACACTACAGTAAAATCAAACATTTAAGGGATTCATTTAATCAACTTGCCATCAACATTTGTGATTTCGAATGATTTTGCTGGGATAGTCCTTGCTTAGGATATCTCTTCCACTTATGCAAAACATCTGTCTGAAATGTCTCTCATGTTAAGAGATGTAGGCTCAAACTGCTGCTTTCCCCACAAGTGTATCCTTCACTTTGATTTCTCTAGCCCTTTGCTGCAATGTTTGAAAGCCCTCCCTTGTTTTGGGACATTGTTGTCATTGTCCCTGCCATGTTCTCCTGAGGGGACCTGGAGGCCAGAGTTCCCAGGAGCACATGTGCACACAGAAATTTTGAAAAAGAAGAAGAATTTCATCCCTTAAATTTTACCACGAATTTTAGCTGGTGTGTGATTATTTTTAAGACAGCGAATTTTGAATTTGTAATAGAATCTGCCTTTGAAAAGCAGGGTGAGCAACAAATGAGGCCCAGCAGCTAGGGATTGAGAAGCATATTCATTCATCTAGAAATCTATACAAAACCAGCAGAGTTTCAGGTACTGAATTTTTCCAATAAATTGCGAATGAATTGTAGATCACTTGAATTAATTAGAAGGTTTTCAGAGGCAATTTCCAGTGGTGAATTAATTTCAGAAAAAAATCTCAAATCAGTGAATAGACACTTTGTAAAGAGTAAACAGACTATAAGCTAAACTTATTCAAGAAGTTATTTATATTAAAAAACTTGCTCAGTTCCACTGAGATTTATCAGTTCACCATTTAGCCCCATGCACTTATGCTCATCTACACACACACACACACACACACACTCACTCTCACTCTCTCTCTCTGGACAATTTAACGCTTGCAACATCTTTTTATTAGCTATAATCATTAGTGCCATGGTCATTTTGCTCTTCCAGTTCCTCCTCTTTCATCTCTCCTGGCTCTGCTTGTGCACTACAGTGATTCCTCTGTGCCTTGTAGAATTAATTTGAAACATGGAGAGTTACATGCTTCAGTCTTTAGATGGCACCAAAACTGAATGCAGTAATTAGGAAAGCTCTATGGTTTCTATTACTTTCCAGTCACACATAGGCCTGTTTTTTAGAACCTGTGAAGGCTCTGATTTGGAAAGGCTTTCTACATATGCTACCTGTACAGCCAGATCTTATGTTCATTAAAGGGCACCATCTAAACAGAAGCAATTGCACCAGCAGCTTTGAAGTGCACTGGATGTTGGTAAAAACCATTCTGAATCGAACTGCAAGATTTTGACAACAAAATATAATCAAACTCTTGAAATATAAAACTAAATGTTGAGGTTGTCTGATGTTGGTAGTGGTCCTTTCAATTCCTTCCTGTTCACATATATGAAGTAGTCAAACATTTTCCTTCCATCTCAGGGCATTATTATCTTTAAGGAGTTGGTGTGTACCAACTTCAATTTGTCTAGGTGGTATTGACTGAAACAAAACAATGCATGAAATTGCATTTCTAAAGAACCAGTGCAAAATTATAAGAAGTTAAAATAGAGGAAGACATTAAGTGTTCCCGAAGGGCAGTTACATTGATACTTAATGGTCAGAGATGTACAAGAAACAAAATTAGGAGTTATTTACTATATAAATCCTTACAGGCAGACTTCTGGTAACTGGACCTGTGGTGGAGGAAGGTCTGAAAGTGTTGCTTTCTTTCAGTCCTAATGCTGGGGTGATCACTGTCCACCCAAACTGTGTCTTTCTGGTCCTCAGCTCTTCCCATATCCTAGTGCCTCTCGCTAAACTGCTTGCCGCTTCAAAAGCAGCTGTTAAAGCACAGTCAGAGGACCAGACTGCTGGAAAGCTGAATGACTCTGAGAAAAACTATTCAGGTTCATTTTTCTTGAATTTAAATTGAATTACATAAGTTAACTCTTATTTATTTACTTACATTGCACTTCCAAGAAGAGCACTTCTGTGGCTAATGAGCAAGTGACCCAGAAGATTTGAATTTTAACAAGTGTGAACTTTAATACTAAATACTGAAATCTCAGGCTTGGTTGGTTCTAGAATTACTCAAACAATGAAAAACTCCAGTGTGCAAGCTTGTTGTATTATCTATTCACTCTGTCTTGGTCAACTAATGGATTGCTTATTGCTGCTGGTTTCTCTGTGTGTACCCTCTGCTGACTGTCCCTTTGACTGTGCTGTGCACCTGGATCACTCGGCAAGATCCTGAAAAAGGTTATGGGACAGATGCAAGGAAATTTGCTGAGGCCAGGTTATCTGCAAAGCAAGTGTAACACTGTAAGACTAATAAAAACATTGGTAGCATAATGAGTGATAAGGGAGTCCCTAAATCCTCCTGGTTTTGAAGTGCAGTGTGGCCAGTCCTCTGATGAGGGATGCTCTGGGAAGTGCTTGGGCTCCCAACAGCAGCTCTCTCTGTGCTCACAAATGGCTGTACAGGATAAGTTATGCTTCCTAGGAGTTAGCATGCCTGATGTATTTTGTAGTTGAACAGAAGCTTGAAACACCAATTTACCAGCATTTCTTGTGGGCCTTGAAGTTTTCCTGGGTAGATGCTGAGCAAGTATTGGCCATACTCAGCCCCGATTTCCATGTTTTGCCTTGAAAGTATAGCTCAAGATGAGATACCAGCCATAAAGCCCTTTATTTGGTTGCTGTATTAGCCTGCAAGCTGTGTGATCAAGCAATGGAACAAGTCTCCAGACAGGCTTTTCAAAACTTTGGGACAAGGTCCTCAGCAACCTCATTTGTTTTTGAATCTGTCTTTGAGCTTGTGAGTGGTGTTTTTGTGCTTAGTTTTAGACAGTCTCCTAAAATCTCATTCAACATGAATTATTGTGAGTCTTAGAACTCCTCTGTGTTGATTGTTTAGGCTTATTATCTACTTTCATTTTTTTGCAGTCTGGTCTCCCTTAAAAAATGTACTCCCTTAAATATAATCTCATCTGTTTTGAGGTAAAAAAAAAAGACAGGATCCACAGAAAAACACAGATGACCCAAGTGGAAATTTTAGTCGTACCATTACATCAGAGGAGGGCTTTAATTAGTAGGCCTGAAGTAAAGAGAATCAATTCTGCCTGTATCTGTTACAGACACGAGAGGGATGCTAAACAGATGGAGACCATCATTTGTTAAAGTGAGAGGTGTCTTTTCTAACCTTGCAAAGATCTCTATTCTGACACTGCTTCCCTTCTTGAGCCGCTCAGCAGGGCAATAACTGTAAGAGGCAGAAAAGAAAAGGATTCAGAGAAGTAGAAGTTGAGGAAGTAAAAAACTATCATACCTAAAACATGATTTTTAACTTTCACCTTGCTGGTGGGTTCTTTCTCAGCAATTGCACAGATTTACCTTGGCCTATAAAGAACAACTTCATTCCTTGTGGATTTAGCCAGGAAGAAAGGCATTGTGTCTTGCTCTCTTGTGGGCAATTTGGGCACAGGAGGAAGGAGGCAGGGCTACAGGCATACTTCCCATTGGAAAGATAATTCCTTTCCAGTCATGCAGTATGGTCACAAGGGTTCTTTTCAACTGACATGACAAGGACATTTTGACGGGTCCAAGCGCTCCCATGTTCACAGATGCTCTTTTCAAGGGGCAGCAGCCTGAAGGACAAGCAGGAATTCCCGTATCTGGTTTAGGAAATAGAAACTGGGACCATTAGGGAAAAAGTAATTAGGGACAACATGGTAAGATTCCAAACAAACTGTCTTGTATTATGAGGTGTTTATGATCCTGTGTTTTCTAAATATGCCTTGCTGTTGGATCTCTTGGAGAGTTGGAAAAGTCTCCAACACAAAAAAATTGGCAACAGGATGAGAAGAAAATGAAGGAGAAAGGCAACAGTTGTAAGAAAGAAGGGATCCAATTTTATAAGCATCTAAAGGACTTCAGAGATGAAATCTGTGGTAAACTTAAGTCACTTGAGGCACTTCTGGTAATTTAACCAATTTACCAGGAAAAACCAAATTATAAAAAGCTTAGTACCAGTTATGCTGGAGGCAAAACAAAGCTTACTCATTAGGTCTCTCACTACCCTGTATATACTAAGCTGGGTGGTGAATCCCCAGGGATTTTCCCCTTGAACACATCCTTTCTTAGCAGTCAGAGAGCAACTAATGTGTGAGAGTGCCTAGAAGGAGTCACTGTTTTTGAGTGACAGCATGTAAACCATACAGTCTCCTGTAGAAAGGCTCTCTGCTGATATTTCAGTTCTCTGGTAGAGATTCTGTTTCCCCTGTAGTCTGGCCTCTCCTTGTCTGTTTGTTTTGTTATCATTTGTATGGAGATCATCAGATCCAAGTACATTTGACATACGGAGATAACAGTCAGGAAAGGAAACAACATATGGCAGACAATTCATATCCATCAAGATCTGTCATAAAACAATTTTTAGCAATAGAAGAAGAGGAGCAGAAAAAGACAGCAGGTTTGAATTTAAAATAAGCAAGCTGCTTTAACAAACAGGAGAGTCTAGGTCTTGCTTTGCTAAATGAGACCACTGGTCCTCCAAAGCCAGCACCTGGCTGCTGCTTCAACAGTGGGTTAAAATCCTCTGCTGCAGTGTGATGTGGTAAAAAGAAACATCTCAAAGAATAAAAACCTTGCCAAAGATGGAATATTAATTAGAATGAAGAGACAAATGCAAATGCCTTTTGACTATTGTATAACATTCTTTACAGATGGAATTGTAATTTTTCTGTATTGTATTCTCCCCTTCCCTAAAACCCCCACCGTGTTTTAAGGGTCCCAGCAAACCCTCACCCCATTGGTCCGTGTAAAACCCTTGTTCTTGGTCCCGATCCCCCTCCCCTCTAACCCCATTGGTCATATGGAAATGACCCTCAGCTATATAGTTGTGCCACCCCTGCAATAAACCCTCTTTTCTTGCCCCTCTCCAGTGTGGTCTGTGTGACCTTTCTTGGGTTCACGGCAACCATGTGTTTGGGAGGGGGCCGGGGGAGAGCAGCCCCCAGGAAATCAAGTAAGTGCCCACTCCTGGGGGGATCCAGCCACCTGCCACACTTTTCTTCTTCAAGAATAAGTATAAATGCCCTCCAACCAAGTTCCGGCCAATGCTCAGGGTGGAGTAAGTGCTGCCTGCTAATGAAACTCTCTGATCTGAAGTGAAGGCATATTATAGGGAGTTCAAAAATAGAAGGTTTGGGGTTTTTTTGGTTGGGCTTTTACCCTCCTCACCCACCATGCATAATAGTTGGATTTATAACTACCAGATTGAGCTCTTCCTTCCAGTAACACATGCCCAACTTCTACAGTTTCTAACCCAAAATGATTCAGCATTGGCTGATGTAGATGGAATAATTTTACTTCAAAGGGAAATTTTTTTTTTGGCTGTACATTAAATGTCACAGGAAACTCATGGCATGTAGGAAAATAACTGTGTACAGTATCTTGAGCCAAGACTGTCTAACACATGTTGCATTTGTTACGGTCCCATCATAATAACAATATTTTTAATGAGTAGAAAACAGGAAAAGCTTTATCTGCCTGTGATTATACTGTGGAAGCATTATTATTATTAAAATACTTGCTTCCTCCTTCTGATTTCTGACATGTGTTCAGGCTGGAGTCTGTAACATTATCTCAGTGCTCTGATCCTGCACAAATGTAGAAGGCCTCAGCATCAGGACAACAGTTATTACCAACTGATTTGTTCTGTTTCCAGAACCAAATTCTTGTCTGTGACTCCTGGGAGAGTCAGTCATTCCAGCAGGCAAGGAACGGCAGCCCTGGCTCTTGTGACACATCCATCCAAACCTCTGTGTCATTTTCAGAATGTCAGCTCTGGCCCAGGGAGGGAAGCACAATGCAGCAGCTTTGGAGTCGCCTGAAATTCTGGAGAAAGTTGTCTCAAATCGGGATTCCAGTACAATATTACCCACTCTCAAGGAAAAAAAAAAAAAAAAAAAAAAAAAAAAAAACCAACCAAAAAAACACACATGCCTTGTGTTTTGTTACTTTATTTTCTTTTTGATCTGAACTGTTATGTGGGAGGGGAAAAAGAGATCTGTAATACACCGCAATGAAGTCCCCAGTACCTTACTGACTTTCAGCAGGAGAAATCTTCCTGACATTTACTGCCCAAATCTTAATTATTTAAGTGTAGCCACTGAAAGAAACTAAACCCAGGGTGTTTCAGAAATAACAACTACTCTTCGTTTTCTAAACATGGGGAAGGAAAAAAAAAAAAAAAAGGATGACAGCTTTTAAAAAAAAGCTGTTGTGGAATCACAGGATGATTCAGATAGGAGGAGGCCTCAGGAATTGCCTTGTCCAACCTCTGCATCAGGGCGGGTCAGATCCGAGCTTAAGAGTGGATTGTTCTGAGGTTAACCCAGATAAATTTTGAAAGCATCCAAAGGTGGAGATGGCACAGTCCACAATCTCTCTGGGCAAGCTGTGCCTGCCTCCCTAAGTGACAAAAGAGTCCATAAACCCAGCCCAGCCCTCTCCTTTCATCCTGTCTCACTCTCCCACAGCTCTGCAGACCACATCCCGAGGGTATCCCTAAGTCCCTGGCACGGCTGCGCTTGTCCCGCTCCTGCAGTCTCCTCGCAGAGGGTTCTCCAGCCCGGCCAGCTCCGGAGCCCTGCGCTGAGCTTGGTCCAGCTTCTGCAAGCCTTTCCCACCCTGGGGACCCAATCCTGGCCGTGCCTTACGCCAGATGTGGTCCGGCCGGTGCTGAGCAGGGAAGGGACAAAAAAAACCAAACCAAACCAAACCAACCAACCAAACAAAAAAAACCCCAAATCCAAAACAAGAAAGCCCAAAACAAAACAAAAACTAACACACACACACACACAAACATAAACATAAACAGAAAAACCTAAACAAAAACCCCCAAACAAAATAAAAACCCCAAACAAAACCACACACACAAAACAAAAGAAAACAACAACCAAAAAAAAAAAAAAAAAAAAAAAAAAAAAAAAAAACAAAAACCCAAAAAAAACAACCAACCAACCAAAATCCCCAAACCAAACCAAGCCCCCCCTTTCTTTTAGCCTTGTCCGGCAGAGGAGACTGAGGTTTTGCGGCGAGCGGGGCAGGGGCGCTCCTTCCATGCAGGGCTATTCGGGACTCCACCCGGCCCTCGGGGAGCCGCTCCCGGCCCCGCCCGTGCGGGACGCGCTCGGCCTCGCTCCGCGCCGGGCTCGGCCCTCCCCCCGGCGCCCGGAAGGGGAGCCAGCCTGACTTCCCCGGCTGCGATCGGGGCGGGAGCGGGGCAGGAGCCGACATGCTGCAGTTCTTGGTAAGGCTCGGCTCGGCTCGGCGGGGCGGGGGTCGCGGCGCTGTGTGCGGGCACACCGCGGGCACACCGCCCGCCTGACCAGCCCCGCCGCGGCTGCCCTTGGGCGTTTTCCCTTCTCCGCCTCCCTCCCACCCCCCGCCTTGTCGCCGAACGGTGGCTTAAAAACCGCTCTGAAAATGAAGGCCTTGCCTTGTTTTCCCCCCACCCCGGTCGTGCCCCTGATTTGCCGTGGAGATTCAGCAGATTCTGCTTGCTCACGGTGATGCTCCCCTTGGTGCTCAAATTCCTTTGTGTAAGCATATATATACCTCCCTGCTTCGGTGAGAGCAGCCCTTTGCCGTCTTATGCACCCTTAAAATTTTGCGACCTGGAGATGTGGGGTTTTGTATATAGAAGTTAGGGCAAGGGATCGTGTTTCGCTGCTGCCTGTCATTAAATCGCCTTAAGAACAGCAGAAATAATAGACTGAATATTTTGTTTTTCTTTTTCCTCTTGCCCTGAACTCCTGTGGTTACCTGGAGTTAGATGCCTGACTGCTCTTCATTCAATACTTGCTCGATGCTGGTATTTACTGCCAGATGTGGAAATAAATTACCTCACCAATGAGCTGCTTGTTTGTGCTGTTACAAAGCATGGAAACAGCTTCCCATTTTTCATTCTAGTGATGTGAGGGGTGCCCCAGGGTTTTACTTGTGTTCAGGTATGTCCCAGTAAGTAGAACAATAAGTGATATACTTTCAGCTTCTGTTGGGGGAAGATAAGTCAGCTAGCTAATAAAGTTCATATCAGGTGTTGAACAGGGGAAGCAAAGATGGCCTACTGTAAGCTGTGAGAGTCTTGCCTGTTTTTTATAATTAATAAATAAGGCCTATTTCTTATTCCAGCTTCATAATACACAGTATAAAAGCCTTAGTAATTTTTGTAGCTGTTTATAATCCCTCTCTACTCTAATGAAAACATTCAGTAAGGCTAAGTATGGTTAGGTACTCGCCAAGTTTCTATATTTATCAACTCTGCTGCTAATGGTTTTTGTTGCTAGATAAAAATATCTTTTTTATTTTGGCTTCTTGATTAGTGGGTGAAAGTTAGGAAAAAGATATTGTGGGCTTTTTCCCTGCTTGGGTGTGGATTGGGTGTTTGACTCTTGCTCTCCCTTGGTAGGGCTGTAACAGGGAGATAAAGGGATAATCTCATAAACCTTGTGTTTTTGCTGTCCAGAGTTAAGCATTAAATGAGCATTTGCCTACCATGCAACTTGAAATGCTGGCTAGAAACTGGAAGACTCTGAACTCATCAGCCCTGTTGTTTTCAGTCAACATGCACATTTTAGTTGGCTATATGTTTTACTTTCTATATAGTTGAAGTATGAGTAGTGATTTTTTTCCTACTGCTTGATTTGTCAACTCTAAAAATAAATGTAATGGGTGGATTGCTCTTGAATGCAGTGCTAGGCTTTTCAAAAAAGGAATACATTTAAAGGGAGTACTGATCTCAATAAGGTTTATCTCACCACAGAATGAGACATACTGGAAATGTTCTAGGGTAAAAGCCTAGAAAATTGCTAATAAACAAGGATCTGGTCTGTGTTTTCAGGTGGCTTCCCAGACACTGCTAAAGTACAGGAAATGCTCCTCTGCTAGAGTGATATTGTGCATTAAGAGGAATCATAGGTCTGATTTGCATCAGTGCAGTATTTGTTAGTATTTCCCAGAGTTCTTCATTAGATGATAATTGAAACTATGAGAGCATTTCATACCCAGTGCAGTAGACACAAAAATAACTCTACTTATTCTTAAATTGCCAAAGCTAAGCTCCTTAAAACGTAATCATTACCAAAGAATAAGACCAAAAATCTGTTTAGGAAAATACTGAAGTAACTTGCAGTCATAACTCGTTTGGCAGCTCTCAGGCAATTTTAGTTTTCTATAGATAGTTTTTCACCAGTGATGCCTATGGAGTCTGAGTCATTGGAAATATGAGCTGTGCTCTATCCTGCTTTGAACATGGCAAAAATGTCTGATTAGTATGTAATAGCAAAGTTGTTTTGTGAACAGTGGTTTTATTTTTTCTTAAAATAACCTTAATTTGACAGCAGTGACCATGAGCAGTAACCATTGTCTTAAATAGAACTGGCCTCAGCTGTCATAAAGAGTGATTTTTCTACTGACAATAAAGGAAAGCACAGTGTTAGTAGTGTCCCCTTTCAAAATAGTTAAATGAGCTTTCATAGTATAGGCCATATTTATTTTGAAGTGTAACAATAAAAAAAATGAAGGATATTGGGGAGTTGCTGAATGGAAGTCTTACTGCCTGTCTTTGAAGAGAGGAATTTCTTTTGCTGCAACAGTGTTCTTACGCTTAAGGATTTTCCTCAGCTGGCAAACAGGGTTTGGGCCAGAAACTGTGCCACTGTTTTACTTTTACTCCTCTTCCCAGGTGTATTTTTAAGGACACTCTTCATCAACTACAAATTTGCACAGTTGTCAAAAGAGGTTGTGCTGTGCTTCCAGACAACAGCACTTTCCTGCCTTAGAGGAGCCCCTTGTTCAGAGTGGATTTGGCTGAGAACTAATCTCTTGGGATCAGAAAGGTCTGTCTGGAAGGTGGGCAGCTGTTATTGCAGAAGAGAAGTAGCAGGTTTACATCAGTTTAAGTTGATGTACCCTTAAACCTCTTGAGACAATGATCATTGTCCAGTTAGAGCCTCTGTTCTGACTTTCAAGCATATGAACCTTTTTTTTAAACTTTTTACAAAGGCATAACAGTAATATGTGTGTGTCTCTTTCCAGCACTGAACACCATTTTAGTGGGGTGTTGCTTTAGGCTTTCCCAGCATGGACCAAAAGCTTTGTGATATGTAGGTTCCTGCTGCTCTCTCCCCCATTTTTGCAGGAGGTAGTGCCTTTGTGGGTATGGAGAGAGCCTTAGAAAGAGGATCATAGCCTGATTCAAATAGTCTTGGAGATGGGTATTGAAAAACACATCTGCATGGTATTTTGGAAGTGATGGCAAGGTTTCCTGGTGAGGGAGATGGGTGAAATTGCACCTCTCTGGATGAAAGAATTTAGGTAGGAGTGGAGTTGAAACTCTCTAGTCTTTATATGACTTGCAATATTCCGTTCTCTTCATTTTAGTCTAGTCAATATGCTTTTAATGACTGCTAACTTTTCTCACTTTCTTCCTTTTTAGCTTGGTTTTACTCTTGGCAATGTGGTTGGGATGTATCTGGCTCAGAACTATGATGTGAGTATCCTTGTATTCTCAGAGTTAAACCTATTCTGAACTAAAATATAAAACTGTTTTCCCTCAATTGAAACTTAGCCTTTGTTTTGATGGTTTATTTTATTTGAACAGAATGCAGATCATAGTGACTTTAGTTACAGATGAACTCAGACTTTTTCAGGTAGAATTTCTTCACTGAAAGGTGGTCAGCCATTGGAACAGGCTGCCCAGGCAAGTGGTGAAACCCCCATCCCTGGAGGTGTTCAAGAAATGTTTGGGCGTGGCACTTAGTGCCTTGGTCTAGTTGACAAGGTGGTGTTTGATCAAAGGTTGGACTCGGTGATCTTGGAGGTCTTTTTCAACCTTAATAGCAAAAAAACAACAACAAAAAAGGTGGAACCAAAACATCTCTGGCATCTTCTCTGTGACAGTGTAATTCTTAAAGCCTTAAATACTGTTCAGGCCCAGAGCCCAGGCATCTACATACATAGAGACAGGAGAAACAGTAAAAGTTTAGCCATTGCTCATGGAATTTACCTCCACTAAAATACCTGACTCTGACAGCCTGTCTTAGACTGAGTGGAAAACACTGTAAGCATTGTTTGTTACTTAAAAATCCTCAGAGAGTGTGAAATGTCTGTCTTGTGTACCAATAATGAAAATAATTTTTGCCAGCTTTTTTTTGAAAATTCAGCACCTGCTCCTACTTCAGAAAGTGTACTGACCTGCAATCTCTCTCCTTTTCTTCCAGTGAGAAAGAAAAGAACTTTCTTTGCTCAGTTCTCACAGTTAAGAGAGTTTTCAGTGTGAGAGGGCAGAAGATTTCAAGCTGAGTCTTCAATATATGCTTTTAACTTCTGTAGAGTCAGCAGAAGCCCTTGGTAGAGCAGTGCCACTTAGTTGTTTACTGGCTAGAGGAGTTAATAACATTTAACATAATTTTTTAAAAAATTCTTATGTAACCTGTATTAGCGTAATTTAAAAAAAAAAAAGGTTACTGAGGCACTGATGACATTTATATTTTACTTTTTTCTCATCTTCAGTACTGAAGTCATCTTGCATTAAAAAAGTCATACATTTTGCTTCTTGTTTATATGCACAAACTTTTGTGATGTTTCCTGTCAGTCACTCCAGTAAGAGTACTAATGAAAGGCTAGTGTTTCTTTCTAATATGTGTTTTACAGTGTTCCAGGAATGTAGTCTTAAGAATATATGTATCAATATGTATCATGGTATAGAGCTTTCCTGGCAGCACTAATAAAGTATTGCCACAAGAGGGGGACTCAGGCTTTCAGTTTGCAGGAAATGGTTCCCTGGGAATGTAACACTGATGTACAGGATGAACATGGTAATTTTATTGCTGGTATTGAAGATGATGTTTTAAATGGCATCTAAGATAAACTTCTCATAATGAGGTCCTAATTCTGTGGCTGTACGCACGTGTGCTTACTTATAAGTACGTGGAGGGTTCTGCTGACAGCACTGGAGTTCTCTTGCTTTGCTTTAAATATCAGGTGTGTTACAGGCTGGGGTCTTAATTTCATTTGCTCCAACAAAGCTTAACTTTGAAAAGGAAGGTAAGAGAAACTTCTATTACCAGTACTATCAGCCTCAGACCATCCAGTAAGAGAACTGCAGTCTGTTCAGATTAACTTCTGCTCTGTGGTCAGGTTACATATGAAGTAAAAGCCCATGATTCTTTTTCACAACTACTAGTGGAAACTTTGCTTAAATTTCCTTTTAATCAGTTAGCTTGTATAATCCCACATTGTCACTTCCCAGTTCCAGCAAGTCATTAGATAATCGATTGCTTGCCCTTAAAAATTGAAACTTGTATATTTTTTTCAAGTTATCAAAATTTACTGTTGGATTATTTTATCAAAATTCTTTTATTTGCAAGAGAAAGCTGAAGTTTTGAAGCTCACAAGCAGTAAATTGGATTTTCATTCAACTGTGAAACTGCAAAAGGTTGCCAATTTGCAATGCAGTAGAATTCTCCAGTGTGGAATTTCGTTTCCCACAAGATGAACCAGGAGTATTTCTTAATAAATTTCCTGAGAATATATTTAATGCTCTTGAACATCTCTTTTCTCTCAGGTTATGTGACTGGTATAGTGCAGTCTATTTTATCCTTTAAAAGTCTGTGCATCAGTGTTTAAATCTGCTTGTTCTTGGCAGTTTGTCCTCTTTCAGTGAGAAAGCCAGACTGGTCTTACTAAATTTCCTGTAAAGTGATATTTTTTCCCATCCCCACTGGGTGACTTCTAGACTTATAAAATATGCCCTGAAGCCTCATCTGAGCTGCTTTCATCTGCTGTTTGCTTGATACTGTGTTGATTTTAACCTCTGTGCAAGGTAACAGATACTGGAACCATCTTTTAGAAACCAGTTTAAACTTAATAGGATTTCTTTCTGTGTTTGTGGTGTTGTCTTTGCTGATGAGACTCATGTAGCTCAGGCTTTTTGTTAATTTGTGTGGGTTTTGATGTTTTTTTTGTTTTGTCTTTAAAGATTCCTAACATTGCAAAGAAGCTTGAAGATTTTAAGAAGGATGTGGAGGCTAAGAAGAAACCTCCTAGTGACAAGTCCTGAAAGAGCAGTGTTCCCCAGGTCACATCTGTGTGTGCATCAAAGGATGTAATTTATCTTTCAGGCAACAAAGGCCAAGTAGATGGTTGGCATGGGAGGTTCCTCCACTCTTAGTCTTCTAGAACTGGAATGTCCTTCTTTTGAAAGAGCAGCCGTGAACTTTTCCTGGAACTGATTTTCAAGGGTTTCAGAATTTGGATTTGCAGCAGATGTGTGACTGCATAAGGTTGTTTGTATTTTTCATTATTTCTTTTCCTAATATTTTGTAACCCATTTTTACCTGATCCAACTGGAGGTGTTAGTCTTGTTACTATGTGTACCTCACACTTTGTAATACCCTAGTCCTTAGAACTTCACAAAAGATATTAAAAGCATCAAGAAGTAACTTTCAGGTTTCTTGTAATTTGTTGTGAGCAGCGGTACTCCACTGTCCTTAGGATCCACATTCCATTGTTGGAGGTGGGAAACTTCATTTGTCAAAGTATAAATCCACAGGAGAGGGATGGCTCCTGCATTTTCCATTACGTTGAATGATCACTTCCAGCAGCACAGACTTTGGACAAACATGGCTGGTTTCAATAAGTGTAAAAAGGCTTTTCTTTGCTGCTCCTTCCTTCTCAGGGGGAGAGCTCCTCATATTCTTTCCCTGCACCAGCATGAATCTAGGTAAAAGATCATGGATCTGGGTCAGAGATAGTGGATCTAGATCTGAGGTTCCGGGTCATGTCAACGAAAACAGATCTGGATTATACTGGCAAGGAGTATTCTATTACCCAGGTAAAGGAAACAAAACACACCTTGCAGATTAGTACCAGGCTCTGGCAATTTCCTGGTTTAAGTGGTGCCAGTCTCATTGCCACTTGCTGTTGAGCTCTGCTCTGCATTAGACCCTGTGGTGTTAGAAGACTCAGATCCCACATTCTGTGCTAGTCCCAGGAGCTAGAAAGGGTTGTTGTGGCTTAACCCCAGCTGTCAACTCAGCCCCACGCAGCTGCTGAATCACCACTGCCAGTGGGATGGGGGAGAGAATTGGAAGAGCCAAAGTGAGAAAACTCATGGGTTGAGAGAAAGACAGCTGAATAGGTAAAGCCAAAGCCAACATTAGTAAAGAAAAACCAGGAATTCATTCACTACTTCCCATTGGCTGTCAGATGTTCAGCCATGCACAGGAAAGCAGGACTCCATCATGCATAATGGTGACTTGGGAAGACAAATGCCATCACTCTGAACATCTCCTTCCTTCTTCTTCCTCAGATTTAGGTGCTGACCATGTGACCATGGAATATCCCTGGGGTCAGTTGGGAACAGCTGTCCCAGCTTTGTCCCTTGCCAGCTTCTTGTGCCCCTCCAGCCTCTTGAGGGCTGGATGGCGGGGTGGGGTGAGAGGCAGAAAAAGCCTTGACTCTGTAAGCACTGCTTAACAAGAACCAAAACATCCCTGAATGTTTGTGCTGTGTTCCCAGCACAAACCCAAAACACAGCCCCGTACCAGCTTTTGTGAAGAAAATGAACTCTGCCCCAGCAAGACCAGCACCTGCATATTCTCCACCCCTACAGGTCATGGCTGGACACCAGGTGCCCACCCAAGCTGCTCTGTCACTCCCCTTTTCAGGGATAGGGAAAGAGAACAGAAGGAGAGGCTCATGGGTCAAGATAAGGACAGGGAGAGATCACTCATAACTTACCATTATGAGCAAAACTGGTTCGATTTGGAGAAATTAATTGAATTTATTACCAATCAAATCAGAATAGAATAATGCAAAGTAAAACAATATCTTAAAACACCTTCCTCCCACCCCTTCCTTCTTCCTTGAGCTGTCTAGTTCCTGCCCCTGAGCGGTGCAGGGGGATGGTAAATGGCAGTTGCAGTCAGTTCATCACACATTTAACTTACATTTCAAATGCATTGTTCTATTGTCTTTCCATGTATTTTCTAAGGATTAGAATCTGCTGTCCCCATTATTTTTTGTCTGGTATGCTCCTCTTCACCCACTGCAGCCACTAAAAACCCTGGTGTGTGAGAAAATACATATTGTATTGTAAAGCTTCTGTTTGAAACCATAATTTTGCACAAATTCTGTTGTAAATTCTGAATTTAAAATTGCAATAATTTGAGTAGATGTAAATTTTATTAAATCAACAATCTGTCAAAGAAAATTGATTTAGTTTTTTCCTGTCAACTCTGTAAGGTGGCATAAATCACTGAGTCCACTGGACAGTCTTGCAGGATATGAAGGACAAAGAAAAGTGCCAGGATGATACTCTACTTGCTTTTATTAAGAATACCTGGTGATGAACTGCTATGGACAAGTAGGAGGAACAAGCACAGTGAATGACCTCTGTTAGTTCAGGCTCTTGATTAAAGCCTGCCTAGAGTGTTTCTCCATTAGTGTTTTAGTTAGAATAAAGATTGTGCCTGGTGAGTGATTTGTTCTTTTACCAAGCTTTCATTCTTATCACAGGATATCTGTAGAGCACATGGACTGGATTCCTCTCAGAAGAGACTAAACCAGAACATGTGCTTTGATCTCTAGTGGGTGTTTAGTCCATTAGACAGGCATGGAGATATTCAGAAGGAAAAGATCCCAAGCTTTGGGCACTAGTTGTTTTGCTCTATTAGTGGATGCAGTGGAGTGCACTGTTTGATACAAACATGGCATGAAAGCTTTTAAGTACAGGACTCTCTATGTACTGATTGTAATTTTCACCCTTGACCCCAAACCCTTTAATTTGCCAAAGTTTAGTGATGACAGAGTTCTTCCACAATGCAGTCCAGCAACAGATGAAAGTATTCCACAGGTAAGGATTCTCCTTAAGGAATATAAATATGTATAAGAAATACTTCACCTATAATTTTCCATCCTTCCTTTCACCTCTACCATGAAATGTGTAGTTAACATGAAAGCTTTAAGTCTTTGCAAAGGATTGTTTGACAAATGTGAAAGCCACCTCAAGTCAGACAATCTTAGTAGCAATGCTACCAATTCTCTCTGGGGTAAACACTCAAAAAAGTGCAGACAGAAATGGTTTTACTAACTAACAGTAGCTATCAGAAGCCTTGTGGCAGCAGTGTGTGTTGAAGATACTCCGAATGTGCCTGGTAAAGGGGATTTATAGTACAGTTAGGTTTAGCTTTTACTGAAGTAGTACTGTATGCTCTGCTCTGGTTCTTGAGAGAGCTTTCCATTACATTTCATAGACTTCAGACCTGACTGAAAGAATTTTATTCCACGCACAAAATCTTTTCCATACAGTGAGATAGCACTGCACAGCTGTTTTGATGCTGTCATGGATATTATGAACTTAGTTTCCCTCAACTTCCTCCCCACCCTCCCACCTCTTTCTTTCCTGTTCTTGAGCAGAGCGTTGAAAAATACTGGCTCTAATCCGTTTGCATTTTTTTGTTTGCCATATAAAATTATGTTAGTGTTTGGATTATTTGTTTCTACAAACATACTTTATTTTTTCCTCTTTCTTTACATGAGAATGAGAAGGGAAATAATATTCAAAATACCAGTATTTGTTTCCAAACAGGCCAGTGTTACTCTTAAAAGTGTAATTTGCAGCTGACTCTTTTCAGCTGAGCATTCCAAGCAGATTTTAGGGTTTAATTTTTTCCTGTCTTATTAGGAAGTGAATGAGCTACAGCTGTAATGCTGTAGAAACAATATATGCTCATTAATAATAAAGACAGGACTTCTGTAATGTTTTACACTGTTTGCAACACTTTCCATTTTAGCTCAGGCTGCATTTTTTTTTCTCCCACACAGTAAGCTGTAAATCTGAGTAACTTTATAACACAGTTCCTGTCGACCTTGCAACTGTTGTATAACACATTTTACCTAGCCTGAGGTTATCCTAGGTGATACTAAAGTTCAACCTTAGCTTTCAAAGGGCACAAATAATGACTGCTTGATGCAGATCTTGCATCTGGGGGCTCAGAGTGCTTTGGATGCAGTGGTGTCATAGCAAGGTGCAAAGGATGGATGCACTGTGAAGATACCTAGGAGCAAGTTTCCCACTTAACACGGGTCCTGTGAATTTCTGCCCATTAAAAATGCCGATGTGGATAGCTGGAATTGCCAGCTAAAATACATAGTCTTCCTTCCTTTGCTAAAAACAGTTGTATTCATTTTCATATATTGATTCTTTTGAGACATATCCTAGGAGCTGAAGGTTCAAGGCAAAATGGGAGGAGAGGAATATAGAGTAACAGACTTATAAAATATTTACTGTGGATTGAGGCTATTATTCTGTGATGGAAAATGCTGCCCTAAGTCTCTTCAAAGACCATCTTCCATTGAACACAGTAAAGGGTTAATACTGAAAATATAAAAAATTCCAGCTAGCAAAGCTAATTATTAGATTACTGGCCACCAGAATTCAAATAGAGATGGTGGATGTACTTCACAGAACTTCAATAATGTGAATGTTCAGTGATTCTGTTTTATGTCACAGAACCACAGCCCCTCATCTCATGATGTGTGCTCCAGCCAGGGTGAAACTGAAACATTGAAAAGAAATAAATTGGAGTTTTCAGAATTAATAAGGTGTTGATTTCATAAGCCTAGGTTATATCTGTTTGCAGAAACAAGACTGTGCATTGATATTGGTTTGTAAAAATCAATATCAATATTCTGTATGGGATGCAGAATTGTTTTGAGTATTAGGAAGTGATGGTGGATATTGGAGGGTGTATATTGCTGGTGAAACCCAGAGGAAAGTTTCCTGTACAGCTCTTTTTATTTGTGCCTCAGAGGGACAAAAAAAGAGAGATGTAGTTTTATTTGTTAGACTTCTTGGTGGTATAGGTTAACATTTATTTTACAAAATCTGAAGCCAAGGTAGTTTTTATTGAATTTGTACTGACATAAAATAACTGTGAAGGTTATCTGCTTTTTTACCTGAAACATACATTAATCACAGATGGTCAATTTTAATTCCTTGAAAAATAAAACAAATTTTATAAATTGCTTTCAGAATTGAGGTTCCTTCCAAAGTCAGTTCTGGCTTGTCATTAATACATCTGGAAACTACCTAAATCCTGTAAATCACTGACTCAAGCCATAGCTACACTAGTAACTTTCCTACCCTGTGAGCCCAAAAGCTGGAGTGGAACATACTGTTGGTTTTCTGTGTGAAAACAGGTATTCTGCAACCTTTTGTTACACAGATTAAAGCCTTTCTCTGTCAACTGCACCTCTTGAGCCCAAAGATGCCATCTAAAGAATAAGATATTAATCAACATATAAAACCCCCCCCACCAATATAAGGGCCTGTTTTAAATTCTATTATTCATATTTTCTGCAAACCAGAGAGAATTGAACAATCCATGTATAAGTATTAAGTACAGTTATCATGCTCTTCTTTCTTCCCTGAGAAATAAAACATTACTCTCTGGGCTGCAGGATAAATAATTACTCAGTATAAATCACCTCATTTTACTTCGGTTAAATTGTTCTGGGTTTATATCATTGTGAAAAAAAAAAAATGTAGCCATAATAGAATTTTAGTAAAAGGTAGTATAAAAATATATGACAAAATAGTGTACTGCTACTAGTTAATGTGACTCTACTCTTTGTATAGGAAACTTAAATTCTGGACTGAAAGCAGAACTTTTGTTCTTGGGGCTTAATGTATGCGTTGAATCTTGAAAGATGAATCTTGAAAGCGTCTGCAAATTGCTTAATTTGAAATCAGGCTTATCTTCCGTCTGAAGAAAATACTTCTGCTTTGGCTATTGGTAGAGACAAATCTGAAGGTGCGTGATAGTACACTATAAATGACCAGTGAACATTTTCCACTTCTCTGTCCATTTGCCATTTAGTATAATTAAGAGAAAGAAAATAAAAAAAGGCAATCAGCAGCCATTGCTGTCACACTATGAGTCACACAGCTTGCCCAGTCCAAAGTTTGTTCATCTGCTGCTATTTTCCTTTGCGATATTCAGGTCCTGCCAGTAAATGCTTTCTTATGTACTTCCATATGTCTTTAGTAAAATGAAGGGATTTCATGTCTAAGGGTGGATTCTGGCCAGGGGGTATCCACTGACTGATCTGATATGGAAAAGGGGCAAGTACAGCACGCTGCCTTTCTGCAACTGCCTGGTGGAAAATGGCACTGACAAGTGCCAGCAGCTGTGAACATGGAAATGTGCCAAGAGCACCAAAACAGGAGAAACAGTCTGGTGGGAAAATCTGTGGCCTGAGTACACTCCAAGTTCTCTGCACCAATCTCATGAGACACAAACCATGACAGAGCCTCATGGAAATGTTTCTGAAGAAATATTGCTTGAGATGTCCAACACAGCACCAAGCAATTTCCATTTACCTGCCGTTATTGCTGTTATTACTGGAGTGTTGCAAGACACCCTGTTTGATTTGTGAGTAATCCCAGATCTCCCTAAAGCTGACTGGCATGCCAGCTACTCATCTCTCATAAATGAGAATATCATTTAGGTCTGGGATAGCAAGGTGTGATGGGGGCTGAGCAGAGCCAAGAAATTCATATTAAGAGGGTAGAAAGTTATTTGTTGCTGAGCAGTGAGGCAATTTGAAGATCCTGGTGGATGAAGCATGAAGTGAAAAGGATTAGAAGATGAGTGCACAGTAAAAGGTGCAGAGCAGTTAAAGCCTTAGGAAGAAGGCAAGCCAGAAAGAGACTTTCTTGGCAGGGGAGAATGATTAAAAGTAGCTTTAGGCACTGCGAACAGAGAGATGTTCTGCTTGTTGTGTGTGGGGACAGGACTGTAGTACTGTCCCACCCACTGAAGTGCTTGTTCCCGGAGAAAGTTGCCCATGTTAACAAACATGCATTGCAGCCCCTGTCCCTCCTGTTCCAGTGGCTTCAGGGCAGAGCACCGTGTTGGGGATCTGTGTTCAGCAGCAGCCTTTTGCTGGGGAGCAGGAAAACACCAAGGTAGGGGAGCTGCAGTGATGTGGAGGATCTGGATTCCAGGGGTAGGTATGAGCTTTGTATGCTGGAGCACAGCAGAGCAGCAGTCTCAGGATACAGGGAACACAGGAACTGATGAGTTGAGAAGAGCTGAAAAAGTGAGGCCAAGGTTTTGTTTGATGGATTAGGAGGGCATGGGAATGCAGAGACACCGATGCACAAACACTTTGTTTTTCAACAGGAAATTTACAGGAGCTACTAGGAGTAGCAATTGTTTTGCTAAAGGATGTTGTCTCCTGCTTTTGGTAGAAGGGCTAAGACATGCTTTTGTGATTTTCCCATTTTGCTCCCCCTCTGCCAGGCTTTGACCTCTTATTGTATCTGTTTTTTTCCAAAACAAGTCTGTGGGATCCCTCTGTTTTGACAGAAGCAGTAAACCAACACCTCCTGCTGTCTCCACACTACTTCCCTAAGGGCTTGGTGGGTTATGAGGTGAAATATGTCCTATTTGTATTCTCACGGAGCACCAGAAAGTGCAGTAGTGAATAATTTATTTTATTGACATTTTATTTTTGCAGAAGAGACATTCGCACTACAGCTAGAGAGCCTAGATTATAAGTGCAAAGCATAAAAATCTATTAAAGTGTGTATCTAAAGAGTGTGATCACATGAGATCCAATCACCCTAATATACAGTATAAATGTATTGACATTAAAGAAATTATTAAAAACAGGACATAATACAGGAGATTTTCTGAATATCACATGGATCCAGTCAGAAAAGCAGGGCATTCACTTTGCTGATGATAAAGAGAGTGGTCTTTTGGTTTGGTGGTTATCTGCTCTACATCACAGTTTCCTACATTTGAAGTTCCTGTTCTCTGGGCTGCTAGAGAGCAGGTGGGCGTGATGTTTAAGCGAGTGCACACCATGAGGAGATACAACAGCACCTCTCCCTTCTTACTCATGGAGCAGCACTGAGTGCCATCTTGGATGAGACTGTACTTTCTCTGTCAGGGGAGTTGTGACTGCATGACTGTCTAAACAGCAGCCAAAGAGAAAGGAGTGCAGTGGATGTCTTGGCCTGGTGGGGTTTTGCTGGTCGCAGTTTCCCCTGCTGAAAGAACTCCCACTGCAGTAATGAAAAAAAAGGTATTGAACAAAGCTTTCTGTTTCTGAAACTCTTCCTTCCAAAGCTGACATTGCAAGTACTGCAATACTGGAAATTTATACTAGTGCTGTGGGAAAAAAAAATATTCTCCTTCCAAGGAGACTTCTTCCTCTCTGGAGGTTTCTGTTATCCCTTTGAAGAGCTGTAACTGGTAGCTGGTAGTTGGATTTCTCTCCAGGTCATATGGGTTAGGTGGGAAAGTGGATTTTTACATTACAGTGATGGGTCATCTCAAAAGAAGAAGAATAATTTGCCTTTAAAGAAGTAAGGTTATAAAACTCTGGGTTTGGGAGTAAGACTCACCCTACATTCCCTGAAAGAAATCAATGGCAGGACTGAGTATCCTACTGCTGAGTGCACCAGTGTATGTGTACTCATCTTCCACTAGTTGAGTCCTGTATACAAGTCCTGCAGAATTGTTCTAAGGTATGGAAAAGCTACAAGCAGGTAATTAGAAGGAGTGGATTTTTTTTTCCCCTGAGTTATGATATCCCAGGGAAAGCAACAATAATGCAAAGCTGATCTCTCCTTTTAACTCACACTGATTTTCAGAATTGAAAAGCTTTTGCAGAAGACATTCCTGTGGATTTTCTTCATGTTTTTGCTATGGATCCTGGTTCTGTGTATATACAAGTTTTGTTTTTAAATTCACATGTGCAATGTAGGTTTAATATTTTGTCCCAACTCACTTTGGTCTTGCACTTGTTACTTTTTAATTTTTGTTTTGTTTTGTTCGTTGAAGCTTATGTTTGGCTAGTGATGTTACTGACTGATGCCCATTCTGGAAAGGAATTCAGCTGGAAGAGTCTAATTCCCCAAGTGTTGATTGCCACCATGACAACAGCCAGACCAATCAGATTTACACCCAAGCCAGCTTTCACCTGCAAAAACAAAATGCACCAGAGCACAATGACAACTTAATCAAAACCAGTTAACATAAAAAGAATAATTAGTAGGATCTATACTGATGTATCTAGTGTGATAGTTAGGTATAGTGAGATCTAGAGCCAAAAAGCACAATGAGTAAGTACTATGTGTCAGGGTATAGATTATGGAAGTATTCAGGAGTGGTAGTCAGAGATGGACTGTTGGGAAGTTCATTGGAAAACTGCTCAGTTTGTCTCTTGAACTTCTCAAACAGATAATCAGAATAGGGAGTTGTACCACATAGCAGGGTGATACATGATTTACTGTGGAGCTATGTGATAAATCTAATTTCTCATGCTTTCTTTGCTTGTCTCGACAGGCCAGTGCAAAGGATTGCATACTCCTAAAGCTCTTTAGACCATTACATTCATAAAAAAACCCCCATAAAACCAAAGATGATAAATGTGTGTATTCTACAGCAGATTTGTGGATGTACTAAACCTGACAGCTTGGTTGCACTGTAGATCAGTGTTATTATATATTAGCACCAATATAATCATTATTATTATGGACTGCTGGATGTGGGGACTAGGTGTTGAAGTTACATGAAGTATGGGAGGATATACCCGGTCTCAAGACTCACCATATCTTTAATCTGGCAGTGCCCATAGCTGAAGACAATGGCATTTGGAGGATTACCCACTGGCAGCATCACCGCAAATGAGATACACATGGTGACAGGAATCAGGGTGTATAAAGGATTGATAAGCAGGGTCTCTGACTGAAAGAAGAGAGGTGTTTTGCCTAATCAATGAAAGCCACTGCTGACAACTAGGATGAAAGGACTCTCTCTGTCAAGATTCTGTGAACCTCATCTCCCCAGTTTCTAAACTGAAGTGTGAAAGTATTCTTTGTTTGTTTGGGGTTTTTTTTAAGAGAAATGCAGCAATTTGGACCTGGTCATGCTCCGGGATCTCTCTTGAGACATTTCACACCAAAGGAGGGTGGAGTTTGCTACTATTAAGATGCCTTTGTTGTTTCTCCCACTTGCTCTCTGTGTCATTCTGTATTGTGTCTTGTGGATCTCAACACTGACTGCCACTTCAGTCTTCATTTAACATTAAGTATTGCTTTCAGTAGCCAAATATGCTGAGATCATTCTGTGAAGTCTTCCTATATGGTTGTTAGGAAAACTAGTTGTTTGTGGCCCGCCCAAACTCACACGTTGAGAAGGCAATGATGATGGAATGTTCTTTACATTGGGTAAGGAATTGTTCTTCTGCCACAGTCTTCAGTGGTGGTGAAATTTTGCATTTTCATTTACATCAGTTTGGCTGTGTTTTGTGTCAGGAGGGGAAATTGAAGGGTACTCACAAAGCCAATATCATTTTGGGGAGGGAAGTGTCTCCAGGTTACTTTTGCAATTAAAAAAGAGAGACTGCCTTAAGAAGGCAGTTCAGACTACTATAAGTAGATTACTTTTCTAAACCTTGCTTTAGGAGAGTCTCTTTCTGCAAGGAGCAGAAGTTAATCTGAACTTCTAAGCCACACAAATATAATTATTTATTTTCATCTGACCATATCTTCGTATTATCTCAGAGCTGTTCACATGCTTTGGGATGATCTCATAAAATTGTTGTAATAGGGAAAAATGATTAATGATCTGCCTTCTTTGTAGAAAAAGCTTCATATTACATAAAAGAAAAGAAATAAGGCAGTTTTCTGTAACTGCTGTTCCAGTATAAAATGCAATTAGTATCTCTTTCCTGTGCTTTTGTCAACAGTATCCTGATTTTTTTCTGTCCCTTACAAATATCTTTTCATGTTGGAAGATAGTATGATTACCAGATCACTCCCTTGAACACTCCTAAATCTGAAATAAAATTCAGTGCTTTAGTCTTTTCTTACAAGTAGGGAGTGGATGACTTCTAAGTGGTGAACAAGACAATTAAAATAACTTTGATAAAATTATCTCAAGTTTTATGTGAAGCTCACCTCTCTTGTTAATTCCACCATCACCTTTTCTTGTACTTGGACTGAATCCCTCAGTACAGGAGCTAAGTTTTCACTTTGTCTGAGAGGTATTAAATAAATTCCTTGGTGCTAAAATATGCTTTTGGCTACTCAAGTTTATTATTTTTTCCTAATCCAAAGACTACAGAATGGTATCTTGGGAACTGAAGCTGCATTTCATGTGAACAGAGTGCTAATACTTTCACATCCTGAAAAATTCCCACAAGCCCGTCAGGAGCAACTGATTAAAAATGTTATTGTTTTAACTCACCATGCTGCACAAAATAGGTAGAAAGATGGTTATAGTTGCTGGATTACTAACAAACTCTGTTACCAAGGACACCAAAATGCAAGCCAGCAGGGTTACAGCCCAGTAGGGAAGGCTGCTCAGGGAGAGCATTTGACGTCCAATCCATGTAGAGAGGCCAGAGGTCTGAGGAAAGGACAGAAGCACAAGAATTACTAAATATTTGGAATGTTTGTAAAACAGAGTCTTCTCTTTGTGGCAGTTTGCATCAGAGAATCCCTGCAGCAAATAAACAAAGTTAAGGTCAATGCTTTCTGCATCTCCTTTTGCTCAGTAAACTGGATTTCACTGCAGCACCTAATAAATAGTAAGAAAGATATACATTTGGCAGTTAATAACATTAAAAAGACACCAAGGCTGATTTTTGCTCTTTCTTCAGCATGTGAATTGGAGTATGGAAAATTGGTGATGAAGGATTGCATAATCTGAGTACAATTAATTTTGAGATTAAGATGCACACATTTAGTTGTCTACATGTAGGAGTCTATAGGAGAGCTAGATATGTATTCATTAATTACACTGAGTGTAGATATAGCCAGTAGTGCCTAG
Organism: Acropternis orthonyx; assembly: GCA_035583155.1. NCBI lineage: Eukaryota > Metazoa > Chordata > Aves > Passeriformes > Rhinocryptidae > Acropternis > Acropternis orthonyx. The sequence goes on along the minus strand of JAWWEU010000111.1, from coordinate 39,380,446 downwards.
AGTATGATATGTCCATTCAACACTAGGAGTTTCACTCAGTTGCCTAAAGACGAACACTGAGTGACAGCTGAGCTGCTGCCCCTCTGTCTGGTTAGTTGCTAGCTGAGAAGGTGTGAGGTATCCCTCAGATCTTGTGTCATGAGAAGGTGTGATGTATCCCTCAGATCTTGTGTCATGTCTGCTGGCCTTGCAGACATGACATGAATATCTAGTTATTCTAAAGCACCTGAAATGGCAGATGCTTGCACAAATGACTTGAGCTCTAACTATCTTTCTGTTAGCTAGATATAAGCTGTCCATTAAATGCAGGGAGTAGGCACTGGGTTAAGTACAAACTTGAAAGTATCCACATCATAAATCCAAACTAGGGAGCATACAAAGGGGAAAAAGTCCAGGCTGGTGTTTATTTTAGGAAGGAGAATAAAAATCTAAATCAGCACCTTGCATCCAGCTGCTAAGGCATAACCTCCTCCAACCAACACCACAATCTCCCAGGGCATGGTCTTCTGGAAGTCCTTCCAGGTAATTATGGGATCCAGTATGTTAATATCTGTTGACTTTTTGCCATCTCCTATATCAAATAAAGGAAATGTGTGACCAATATTATACTGCCTTTATTGCAAAGCTCTTCACATTTTTCACACTAATAGAATAATTGAATATGCATGGCAGTTATCTTGAGAAATATCTGAGAGGCAAAGAGGCAGTGAATAGCATATTTCTCGGATTAGTTTGGTCTTAGAAAATGCAGCATATTAATTTCAAATGTCTTGAATCCCCGTTGATCTGTTGATGTGAATGGTTGTAAACCCTCATTTTTCATTTTATAGCTTTTTGAGGGACTGTGTGCTCTGCTGTGTATATGTATGTATGTGTATCTGTAGACTAAAGAGATGCTGTTACTATGAGATTATATTATCAAAGAAGGGCTATGTAGTAGGTCATGAAGCCTAATAAAGTGCATTTTAGATTTTATCTGAGGACATTATTGGTTTAGATGACTGGTATTTTCTTGAAGGAGGAGTGTCATATTTCCCCTAAAACTTGTAAAATACCTGACAGTATAAAATAAATATATTTTTATACATTTGTAATCTCTATATAAGACTTTATGCAGACAATTCTATTTTCATAGAAAAAATAGTGCTTCAGCACTGCTGAAAGTCTGGCACAGCAATCTGATCAATACCACTGAGTGTTATCTAAATGTGAATGTGAGATAACAATCATTATTATTATCAAGAACACTATGAAAGAAATGTTGCACGAAGCTGGCACATTGTATGGCATTTTCTGACCTCTTCTATGTTTATTTCATGATTTCTGCTGTATAAGTGATGACCAGGGTTTTTTTTACTGGGGTTTTATCTTCAGCTGATTTTGCATTATAGTTTTTAATAAATAATATAAAAATAATAATTGTAATAATTAATAAATAATTATTTAATTGATATTAAATATTAATTAAGTATTAAATAAATTAAAATTAAATTTTGATTATTAATTAATTAATAATTATAATTTAATAATTTAATAAATAATATAAAACTCCATCTGAACCTTTCCTAAAAGTCAGTCCTAAATTTTAATAATTCCAGTACCACAGAATAAGTGGCAGCCTCAGATACAAAACCTATTTATCATCCTCTGAATTACAGCAAAGGAAAAGGAGGTCTGATGTAGGAATGGCTACTTTGAGAGGAGAAACTGAACCCTGATTTACCAACATAAAAGTCTCTTCTCAAAACTTTTTACAGAAAACAGAAAAATGTCATTAAATACACTGAAAAATATACCAGCTCTGTTTCTTGCTCTGTCCTCCTCACCTTTTCCCCTTTTTCCAAAACATGGCTTTTTTGCTGGAATCAGGAAAAGGAGGAAACCGAGAAATACAGAGACAGTGGCATCAGTCCGGTAACCTTTCCTAGGAGAGAAACATCGAGGTTATCATAAAAACGCAGTAACAGAAACATTTCCAAACAAGGTACATAGCTCCAAGCAAATTTTTGCAAGGTGCAGTTTTATTTCCACATCTGGAGTCATACCAACAGCCCAACAGAAAAATATGTCTGCATATCAAGCATACAAATTGGATTTTTTTCCCCATTTATTAACCTGACTCTTGTAGCCAGCTTCAATCACTGCTCAACAATTTTTAACATTCTGGTGGAAAAATGAAGAAAAAAGAAATTCATTTTGGTTTACAAATCTATTAACTTCAAGGAACAGAAAAATAGTATGCTTACTAGAAGCAAGAAACAGTAAACACATTCTGGGGAAGAGCCAAACCCAAGTGATTTTGTAGAAATGGGTTGTAGATTGATTTTAAACTAAATGTCTAAGACTCTTTCTGAAAAAGTATTTTGAGTGCCAAACTCTAGTGATCTTCAGAAAATCCCAGTAGCAGAAATTTTTTTTTTGTCAAAATTAGGATGAAAAGTTAAAGTAATTTTATACTGTAAAAATATAAAGAAAACTTAAGTTCAAATCACTTTTTCTTTCATATGCAGTGTGTGTTATGGTGACTTTTAATGTGATTTGTTTCAATAATATTCAAAATAAAAGAAAAAATATTTCCTTAGTCACCATTGTCTGTACTATTTAATTTAAAGGACATTTTCTTGATAAACCCTTTTCATCAAGTATTTTCTTTTTAATTATAGTTGCACTCTATTCCAGTGAAACATCTCTATCAATGCACTAAAATGTTTTAAGCTCAAAATCTGACCCTCTTGTTATTTTACATTTTAGATGTGTTTAATTTACTTTCTCTACTTAATTCACTCTGTATACTGAGAAAGAATAGAACTTGCTGCTTTATGAACAGATGTAGTTTGAAAAGCAAAAATTCTAATTTTTGAATACAGATGTCATTTTTCACCACATGGTAAAAGTGGTTGATGATGTCTTAAGGCCAAAAATTATGGTAGAAAGACAGAAGCAAAACCATATTCCTGTACAGTTGTTTAGGAAATTTTACTTACTTCTCAAAAAAAGATGACCATCCTGGTACAAAGCCAGGCTCACGAGTAAACCAAAGCAAGGTCATCAGGATGAAGAAGAATCCAGTCACCATCTCAGGATAGCTAGAAATAAAAGAGAAAAAAAGCAAAAAAATGAGGAATTAAATCCAAGGTCTGTCTGAAAACCCAAGGACAAGTTCTGGAACAACTAGGAAAATAGAAATTAGCTTAAAAAAAAGATTGAAAACATATGGAAAATAGTAAGGAAGATTAGTTTGAATTAAAGAATTCTAGATTTGGCTCCCAGCTGGGAACCATCTAAACCCGTTAAAAATAATCTAAAAATATCCATCTATATTTGAAATTCAGTCATTCGTGGGCAAGACCTGAAGGAAAATATTTCTAAATGCTTGTTTCGTATTTGCATTATTACCCGATTAATTGCGTTCACAAGGTCATGCTCATATTAGCATTCCACTGTAAACACATTCTCTTGCATTTTTTACAAGTGTAGAAAGCCTAAGAGCAAATGACAATGTAAATTAGCACAGATGGTGCACACAAGGTGACTTTAGGATACTTGAGGTAATTTGAGGATTTTTAATTTAGCATAGATTTAAATTAAGTATGATTTCATATTTAGGAACAGTCTGAACAACAGTCTAGTTTCAGAGTTGATCATATTCAGTCAGTTTACCTGCCTACATTGCAGCTGAACAATGCAAAAATGTTTTGGGAAGAAGGAATTTTATGACAGATCATGCCTTTTGAAAAATGAAAATCTTAGAAAACAATCTTTTCAAGAGATGTTTCTTGCCATCATGCATGCAGAATATGGGTAGCTGGAAGGGCTGGAATACTCATGGTGTGGGGTAAAGCCTTTGCTGAACTTCTCTCCACCCAAATAACTATGCTATGGGTAGGGGGATCCTTTAATGACTTAGTTCAAAGATAGAGGCAAAATCTTGATTGAGATGACCTTTGAACTCTGGTATAAACTTGAATATTTCTTTTTATTTCCTTTTTCATAATAAATAAATAAATTAGTAAATACATGCATGCTTGTAACAAAGTCTTTGGTTTTAGTTTACTTTTGCATTTAGTTCTACTTCTTCCTGGAAGGGTGGAAAAAGACTTAATAGTTTTAGAATAAGCTGCTTGAGCCAAGAGCAATGTGAAGGGCAATAGAAGAGCATGGTTCTGCATAGAGAGGCAAATTCCTGAGGCAGGCAGGTCTGGTTTACCTAACATTTCCCAGTTTCTTATATTCTTCTTGAATTCTTCTCTCTGACATTTCTTCCCGTTTGGTCTTCTTATTTTTGCTCACAGAACAGGTGTCTTTAAAACTGAAACAGATTGCAATAAAATTAGACAAAGGCATGGCAAAAATAAATAAAAAAAAAATTTAAACATGCCCCCAACACAACAACAACAACAAAACAAAACAAAAAAACCCCACCCAAAAGTAATTAAAAAAAAAATAATCCAGCAATGAGGTAAACAGAAAATTCTGGTACCAGGGACTGCTGGGAGTCAAGACTTGGCTAAGGCCTGCTGGCAATGCAAAGGGAATTTGCTTCATGGGATCTTTGATTATTCTGGTTTCAAGTTCTTCTGAGATTCAATTCTAGATATAGTTGGAAGGTCCACAGGGTACTCTGACTAATATTGACTGGTATCACTCAGCCATCTTGAGCCGTGGCTGGGCTCCCTTTATGTAGGCTTCCTCAAAGAGCTCTTGGTGGCCAGATGTTTCTGATGCCAGAAACCTCCAAGCCATGGTTAGTTTCTATTTTTACATGGGAAGATTGTGACAGAGGCCAGCCATCAAGAGAAATTTTTAATGCCGTTACTATGCTTTCCAGTTGAATCAGGGATACATATTTGGGGTTTGGTCTGACTTTTGAGACCATATTTGACTTGAATATTCTCGATTCACAGTAAATAATCAGGGAAAGCTGTGCTTAGAATCCCATTACCTTCCATGACCTGTCTGCTTCTGCTCATACCAGCTGTTTCTAAACCAGGCACAGCCAGATAGGCACCATATTGTCTCTACCACAGAGGCCAAGGCAGTCAGGCTGGTATTTTGTCCTGGTAAAAAATGCCTGTACTTCTGACAGAGACATAAAAACACAAGCACTGCATAGCTGGATATATTCATCCTGCTATACATTCGTATGAATGTTAAGTGAAATCCTTAGTTTATTCAATTTACCTCCATTCTATAAGAAAGTGTCCCGTGGTGTAATGGTTAGCACTCTGGACTCTGAATCCCAAGGGCCTGAGTTTGAGTCTCAGTGTGGGACGGTCCCCTGGGCAGTTAAATGCCTCCCTGCCGTCAGATCTCGGATGCTCAGCAGGGTCAGCCCCAGTTACTACCAGGTGCTGTAGCCAGTCCCGAGGATTTCACTGTCACTGTCCGAGCTTGCTCGGCCGTGGCAAATGGACCTTAGGACTT